>OY101441.1:119722378-120322378 GCA_956483585.1 Gymnocheta viridis | reverse complement strand
CAGACGGACAAACATAAAATAAATTTAATAAAAAAAGTAACTGAAATTTAAAATGAAAACGAAACCGATAAATAAAATATGTAATAATACGAAAACAGTAGAGAAAAAAATGGAAAATTTAACTTCCGTTCGTGGTATAAAATCATTTAGAGCTGCCAGAAAAAGTGTCATACTGCATTCATACGTTAAACAATTAACAACTTTAATTCAGGATTTATACACAAAGTGGAAATATCAACATGAAATTATTTCTTATATTGGCCTGCACACTGGCATTGGTGGCTGCGCGACCTGAAGCTCCCAAAAGCCATTATGGTCCACCACCAGCGCCGGCACAACAAAAGGAGTATTTGCCACCAAAACCAGCAGAACAATATGGATCACCAGCCGCCCAACAACAGCCTAACCAACCTTTACCTGCTTATGGTCCACCAGCTCCTTTCTATGGACCTCCGGCTGAAGCCGTAGTAACGAAAAATGTCTACGTTCATGTGCCACCAGAGGAGCCTGAATTATATGCTGTTCCCGCTCCCGTTCAATCTGTCATACCCAAAAAACACTATAAAATCATTTTCATTAAGGCACCCAATCCTCCCACACCCGAGCGTCAAGTTGTGCCTCCTCCCGTGCAAGATGAACACAAGACCTTAGTCTATGTTTTGGTTAAGAAGCCTGAACAGCAGCAACCTTTAATCATTCCCTCGCCTGCACCAACTGAGCCTAGTAAACCAGAAGTATACTTCATTAAATACAAGCAACATCAAAAACCTGCCGATCAATATGGTCCTCCAGCCGCTCCTGCCTCCGAATACGGACCACCAGGGGAAAAGTTCTAAATTAAATATAACATCGCATTTTCACTATAATCATTTCGTGGCTCTACCTGAAGTGTGTAAATATTTTTATTTTTTACGAAATCATAATCCTTAATTACCTCCATATAAACTAATCAGTTGTTATTTAGTGCAAAGTTGTTTGTTAAGTTTGTTAAATAATTTACGTTAAAACGATTTTTAATTAATAAAAAAAATAAATTATCTTATTGTATAAAAATCATGTGCCAGTCAGTCCCTGTGTTCGTTAAAGCGATTTCAATGAAATTTTTTAAGTGCTGGTGCGTATCCATGAGGTGGGAGAAAAAATAGCAACCTCCTCCCCACCTTAAACCATTAAACTATCTACTGTTTTTATGGTTTTGCTTTAAAGACTTTCTATTTCAGAGCTATTTGTTGGCCGGGCTACTTCTTTTTAAAAAAAGGAATTTAAAACTATTTTATTATACATCAAAATATAGCAACGTATCAAAATAAATATATTTTTGAAACAAATCGGCCAGTTATTTAAATTTTCCTAAGAAGAACATTTTACCATATTTGTTTTACCTAAGTATCAAGAAAACAAACGCAATACTGATAAAAGTGTCGGCTTTTTATTGTTACTAGTATAACCAGCGGTCGGCGGCGAACCGACCGCATTCTAGTAATTAAATATTAACCATTTACATAAATATAAGTAAACAACTTAAAACTCTCTTACATTGCTCTCTCTTATTACATAGTACATATAGAAAAAGCTCTGTCTCATTTCTTTGCAAAAGCAAATTGGATAAACACACATGCACACTTTGTTTATTTTTCAAGTTGATGTGTGAATGTGTTAGTAGCAACTTTAAACGCTTATAGCTCCCTAAATATTGAACCAATCTAAATTAAATTAGAATGTGCACATCACTCGTTTAAAAACATGTACATTTTTCCACAATCAGTTCAGTACTACGGCCGTAAAATGGATCTAAAAAACGTGTTTGCCTATTAATAATATAGATGCGTTTTGTATGCTCCCTAATTCATGACGTTCCATAAAGAATATAAAACAAATCATTTGAATTTTGATTTTCACAACAATATTTTAAATAATAAATGATCTTGTAAGAAACCCTTTAACCACAGGGTATTACTTTGTGCCTTTAACTTTAAGGTAAAAGTGTTTTCATCAAAAAACTCCGACGCAGAAGTTCGTATTATTTCGTAAAAGGAAAATTTCTTTAACAAAAAGAATTATAAAACATGATCAAACTCAAAATGAAAAAAACCTGTGTTAAATTATTTTTGTTTTCAAATTTTATTTGTTCACATTTAATTTTTTATGACTACTTTTTACTTTTAATTTGTGTTAAACGTTTAAATTATTTTTATTATATTTTTTTTTTATATTTTTTAATTAAATTTACCAACTAAACAGAATAATTTTATTATTACTAAATATGTAAATTTTTCTTTTCGACTTTTTGTTTTGATTAAAAACTATTTTATTTTGTATAATTTCAATAAGGTGTTACTATTTTGTTTTTGTTACTTTAATATCTTATTAATAGAGAAAGTCTTACTGTTCGTTAAATTTTAAATTTATAAAAATCAATGAACAACAAGTTTTATAAAGATTCAATAAATTTAAAGTTTAATTACAAATAAGACTTTAAGTATTTATTGATCGTTTCGTAATATTACAATAATAAAATAATAATAATTATTTTGTTTTAAATTAAAATTTTCCCTAGCAGTCTAAGCGAATGCCAATGGGTTGAATGCAACTCTGTTTTTAAATCAGCGTTGATTTTCAATCGGCAGTGTTAGACTAATTGGAAAAATTATTAATGTCTTTTTTTAACTCAGTTCTTTGCGCATTTTTAGTGCTTAAGTTTGTTTGTTTGTTTTTTGTCTTTGGTTTTTTTTCATGTATTTATAAATAAATAATTAAAAAAAAAGTAAAATATAAAAATATTAAAGAAATGGCAAAATTGAGGCATTAAGCGGGCATAATAAGAAACGCAATTTTTTTTTAAACTTCATTTAAGTAAATTTTAAAGGTTCTAAATGTTTTAATAGTTGCATGTGCTAAAGTTCATAAAATTGTTGTCGATATTTTGTCACATAACTTTTGTCATAGATAATAAAAATAAAAAAAACCTTAGCACGTACATTATATGCAACAGTTAGTGATTACCCTTAATAAATATAAGCTATTCAAATGAATAATTCATTACATAAATTAGGCTTATTGTTCAAATTTAATCGTTTGCATAAATTCAATATGATTGTTCATTTAAAACACTAAAGAACCTCTCAAGGTTGTGGACTAGGACCAAAATACGTTTCATGACAAGAACTTAAAATTTTCCAAACATTTTTAAAATACTATTTTTTATCCTAAAAATATAAATATAGAGGTGGCATGTGTCAGGTCAATCAGGACTATTTTATGCAATAATTGTTTAGTCGTTCAAACAAAAAAAAGATGCCTATAATCTCCACTTTAAAAAATTGATCTATCAAATGCATATATTTATATGGTGTAAAACATACCGAAATTTCAACCTGTTCTACTGAACAAACATTATTAAATATTAAACTCGGCTTTAATTAATCAAGGGTTTCTTAAATACATTTTCGCTCGCATTCGCAGAAAACATTGGCAGAATTCCCGGTAGTTTTGTCCCGCAACTTTCCGGTACTAAAACCCTACATGGAAATCATAATCTTCTTAATATATTAAAATCACATGTGCTTGTGTTCGTTTACGGTAATCTCCAAAACCGTCCAACCAATTTCAGTGAAATTTTGTGAGCGTGGTGTGTTGGTTACATATTGAGAGATATGATGTTTTGGTAACCGATAGGTGGTGCTGTTTACGAGGTCAAATTAAATTTTTCCAAACAAATTTTTTTTTTAAGTTTTAGTATATTCAAAGCTCATTATAGTTTGCATAATACGGTACCCGATAAATGGTGCCAGTGACAAATAAGCCAAGACAGTACAATATTAGAATTTGTATTGTTGAATAGTAAACTAGTCTTACATGCACAATATTCATATGAATAAGTGTATTTTTTTATAAAAACTTGTAGCGTTTTCTTACGAAGAGTGAAAATATGAGAAAAAAGATTTTAGGCATAAAAAAGGTTTTTGACCCATCGGACTTCAAATATCGTTACAATATAATATATGGCTATCTTTTAAAAACGTCACTAGTTTGTGTAACTGGCTCAATTAATTTTTATTACCCTCCTTATATGATTATAAATCTATCTACTGCACACCCCCGCATAGGTGGTGTTTTGGGCCCCCCTGTCAGTCAACATTTTAGCGTATACGTTTTGGCTAATATTTTTTGTACGAGAAACAAAAGAAAAACATTTTAATACTCGTATAAGAAATTACTACTATATTAATCATTAATTTAGAAAAATTAAAAGATAAAAATTAGATTTTTGTTCCAAAGTTTGCCAGAATAAAAGCATTTAAAATAATACTCGCTTTATAGAGAGCTTGAGCGCGTCTTTATGAAATTATTTTATAATTTCTTGCGGTATGTTTTCCCATTTCTACATCAAAAGCAACAGTGTTCATTCATTCAAGTCTCAAGGAATAAAGAATCATGACTGGAAAGTAAAAAGTAACTCCAGTCTAAAGGAGAAAAAAATGTCTCCCACAGATTTGAAAACTTGAAATAGGTCATTCATAGGGGGGTGCTTCAGGAGCCTTATAAATTAAAATATTTGTTCGTATTACTATTAACAGCCAAAACGATTTTCTACCTTAAAGTATATTTTGCAAAAAGACTATTATAATTCGTTTCAAAACTATTTTTATCTTTCTTCGTTAATGACATTCGGTAAATCTTGCTGATGTTTACTCAATATCCAAAACAAAAAAATCAAAAATCAAATAAAGCTAAATATGTTAAAGATATATATTTTTTTAAACAAAATCGACAAAATAATAAATTAAGTTGTGTTTTAATCACCCTTATTCCAGTTGGCGACATCGACATCGATGTCACGTCAACACAATAACGAAAAATTGTCCCTTGTCTATTCATTTTCGAAAACAACTGACTACTATTGACAGGCTCATGTTATTTTCTAGACCTTAGAGAACAGAAATAGGCTGCCAGTAGAACAAAGTTGTTTTCGTGAGCGAGCAGACAAGCTCTAATTTTTTGGTATTGTGTTAACGTGACGTCGATGCCGCCAACAGGAATAAGGGTGAATATCTCCTCTACCTCTTCTTGCAAAAATATAAAGTTTGATTTTTCGGTATATTATTATAAAATAGTATTTGTGTTTGTTTTTTTTTTCTCTTTTTTTGTTGTAATTTTAGCTTGAATAAAGATAAATGCTATTTTAAATCTATAAGTTATTAGATTGGTTTTGGTTAAAGCTAAATCATGTTTTTCTGCCTAAGCTACTTTGAACAGTTTAAACTATTATATTTTGTTTGGTTCGGGGGAAATATAAAATGTTTTTTTGCTGCTGGCTTCAAAATAGTCAACTTAAAGAACACGCATAACATGCTAACTGCTGAAACAAGTAACTCATATTTGAATTGTACCAAATCTTTTTTAAATGTTTGTAGCTTCAAATGTTGGAATATGTGTAAATCCAAATAATGACTCCAATTTAAGACACCGATGATATGTCCTCATTATTATCATTGCCTGCATAAAGTTTGCGCTCTCGACAATCTAAAATGGCCCAAACTAAAAGCGGTAGACAGCCCAAAACCATACAAGAGCCCATGCAATAGAATACAATGGCATAACTGCCGGATAAGTCTCTTAGAAAACCGGCCAAAGGTGGTACCGAGATAGCACCAATACTTTGAAACATACGAACTAAACCGTAACTGGAACTTATGCGATCGGTGCCGAATATATCGGCCAATAAGACTGGCATCAAGACATACCAGCTGCCTAAACAGAAACCGTAAATAGCTGCTGATAAGCCCACCAAATATATGGTATATTCCGAGGGTATAGTCAGTACAGCGATGCCAGCTCCCAGTATACTAAATTTAAAAAAAATATATATATATTTATTACTTTTGTTTCCTTATTTTTATTCAAATCACTTACCAAAATATATAAGTCTTTCTGCGATCGAATAGTTGTAAATCGGAGAGCCATCCTAGACCCAAACGACCAACAAGATCTAAAACAGCACTAACGGTTACCAAATAACCAGCTTCGCTTTTATTATAACCTAAAAAGAAAAAAATTACGGTTCCAGTAAAAAAAAATGAAAATGAAAAGGAAATTATGTGGGCTTAGCTTGAGGAGACGCGACAGTTTAAAAAACGTCCGCTTCCCCATTTTATAAGTAAAATTTCTCGATTTGGAACACATACAATAAGCCTGTTCGGAAATGCAACACTTCGATGCATCGCTGCATATAAATGGTTTGAAAAGCGATCATTGAAGAAGTTGATTGAGAAAATTCTCAAATACTCAATAAAAATAATAGTGCCACAATAAAATACAGCATTTATCACCATTATTAAAAAGAAATTGTATTTGTAATGTAGCGCAGTGTTGCATTTCCGAGCAAGTCCGATCTCAATTTAAATCTTCTCGAAGATAGCCGAATATGTTATAAATTATGAACTATGAATGGTATCAGACCAAATCTTATGCCATAGTGCGCAGATAAAAGTAGAATATACACTCCGAATTTCATTAAGATCAAATGAAATCAAATCAAGTTAAAAATTTGGACCGACCGTTTAAACGATTAAAAATTCAAATTCCTTTGAAAGGACAAAATATTAAAAAAAAAACATTTTATCCTAAATATGAAAAATGCTTTTGCATGAAAGAGGACAAGGAGGACCACTTTATAAATTTATTTTACCCTTTCAGAAGACGTCCCACAAATTTAAGAAATGTAGTTACACTTGAATCAGATGGCATACAGCTGAAACAGTGCGCCAAATTAAATTAAGCTGCGACTAAAAATTTCGATTTGGGATTCAGGTTTCCTTTTTAAAGAACTTTAAAGGACAACATATAAAAACATTTTTTTAGAGGGTTTTTTTTTCTAAAATATGAATGAATAATGCTGTTGCATGAAAAAATACCATCAGGACCATTTTTACACCCTTTCAGAAACTTGTGAAATTTTCAACAACATTTTTATACAAAATTTGAAAATTTCAGACTTTGATATTGAATAGCACATACCGAAGTTGCATCCTTCTATAGAAAAAAATCCTTTATTTTCAAACTAATTATTAACTTATAATGACTAATTAAATTAGACATTGTAATACTGTAAATATGTTTTATCTTTATATTTGTTTACAGATAAAAACTCATTGACATCTACAAGTTGCAATTTCAGAAAGATTTTTCATAAATCAGTTTGCCAAGTTTGACTGCCTGTACAACTATCCCGCTCCAAAGCCTGTTGTTTAATGGAAATTGGGTAAGTACAATACCTAAGTTTCAAATGTATTCATAAAATATATAATTTTTTTAAGTGAAAGTCTGTTAAAGTTGTTCGCCATTCGTAAACATAATTTTTAGACAAAAAAAAACAATTTTTTTTACCATTTAATTTAGAAGTACGAGTATTTAAACTTGGGAGTATAGGCCGAGGCACATAGAATCCATTGTATATCGCTTTTTTCAACTGTTAATTAAGTTGAAATACAAGGTTTCTTATCAGCTTTGTCCCTTTCCGTACGTCTCCGTCACAAAGAAGAGCAGAGGTGACACGAAACGTCATGCTATTGTTGTTGTTTTGCTGACTCTGTCACACAAAAAGTAGTAAACAAAGAATTTTTCATGTTTTGTTGTGGTTTTGTATTCTTAAGGCAGGATCACACGATTGCCGTAATACACCAAATAATTGCACTGGTTTACAGCCAAAAAATACCAAGAACGCCACATGCCTAAATAAGTTAATTGGGACTTCCTGAACACGAAAAACTCTGCAATTTTTTTTCTAATTACGCCGAATATAGTGTGTGAGCAATGAAAATGAAAATATTGTCGTTACAAAAAATCCTTAATAAAAACTTTATTTTTAATCCGTTTTTTTTCAAATTACGCTTAAAATGTTGGTAATTAATTAAACTATTTGGTAAAAAAATAAAACATTCCAGATCTTTACTATAACGTAGAAAAAATCGAAATAAAAATTAAAGATTTTGACACAAACGTAAAAAATAGGCAAATTTTTAACTTTGAGGTGTCATAACTCAGCCATTTCTTGTCAGATAAAAATTTGCAGCATATCGACGGAAAAGGCATTCAATTACCTTTCCAACGATGTGCCATTTATCTCGATCGGACTTCGGTTATTCTACACAAGGGTTTGAGTGGGACCATACACCGAAAAACACAAAAGTACCGTTATCTAAAAAACGGTACTTAGAAAAAAAATTACAGCGTTTTTCGTGTTCAGGAGGTCCCAATTAACTTATCTAGGCAAATGGCGTTCTTGGTATTTTTCCAAATTAAAAATTTGTAAAGCTGTGTTATTGGTCTATTTTGTATGCCAAACGTGTGATTTCACAATTTATTGTCCCCTACGGCAATCGAGAAGAATATTGTGCTGATTTTCCGCAATCAAATACAACTCTGGCGCGACGATCGTGTGAACGGTTGATAGGCAACAATGCGCCAAAATAAATGTTAAAAATATACCAATATTTATTGTCTTCTCTTGCGGCAATCAAAGTAGCCAATACGCGGCAATTTATTTAATTAGTTTAATTTTTCGTGTGTGCGAATTGTTTTGTATACCATAAATTTAAACTTATTTAAAGCGTTAATCCTTAAATGCATGAATTTGTTTTCGCTTTGAAAAAAATATATTATTTAGACATATAGAATTAATATTTTTAGTTAAATTTATTAAGTGTTTAATACATCTCGTATATTGTATTTATTTTACTATAATAAGCAGTGAACAATTAATAATAATTTAGGGGCCAATTAAAAGCTATGATGCAGAATTACATCAATATGCTAAAGAAAAAAATTTGCTCGTAAAACAAAACAAACTAAAAACTACCACAAGTTAGAACAATCGTATGACTGGGCTGCGGCAATTATTGCCACAAATTCATTCTTCGCCAATCTGCGGCAATAAAATTTTTATAAAATGGCCCCATCATGTGACTGCAGTATATTTGATTGGGACAATATTATTATTGTGCATCAATTCAGCACAATAAAAATTGGGTCTGATTGGTGTATTTGCGGCAATCGTGTGATCCTACCTTTACTAATTTCTGGTGCAATAAAAAAGTTGTAGAAAAATATTAATTTAAGCAATAAAAATGCTAGTGGTAATTTAACAATAAAAATAAAATATTTTAAGAATTATTTCACGATCTATAGAAGAATTAAATTCCATTACAATTTATAACTAACATTCATCATTTGTTACTTGCAAAATGCTTTAATTTTGTTTTGTTTATTTTCCCTTATTCCTACATTATATGGCTATCTCTTTTTAACAAAAAGTAGATGGGGGGAAAAAGCTGATTTGGGCCAAAACATAAACTCAAAGTTTCATCTCTGGTCTACGCAAAGTAGTAAAGTACTAATATTGGGAAACTTTTAACGTACGTTGAGTAGTTTGACAGCTATCAATTATGTTTTTTTTGCTAGGTTTTTATTTAGCTTTTTGTGTTGTATGGTGGCAAAATTAAATTAAATAAAAATTGCAATTAAAAGAAAATGTGTTCTTTAATTAAATTTTGTTGCAAAACCATGCGATGAAAAAAAAGCTGATTTAATTAATATTCGTCAACAAAGTACTCATTGTGTCAACCTCGTCCGCGGTTACTTTAATGTCAGTTGAAAAAAGCAACGTATAACGTACGACGGATTCTATGTGCCTCGGCCTTATTTTCCAAAACTTTAGAGAATAAATTGCTAATACACAGCGTTTCCATTTGTCCCCAATTCGGGGATTTTTTCAAGTTTGGTGACGAGATTTCCGTGCTGGGGATCTGGGAATTTATTGAGAAAAATTTATCAATATTACACCTTTTCTTTGACCTTTTCGGGCTCATATGGAACTTTTTTATACCTGGTTTAAAAAAAAAGACTACCAAATTTATAAGAGTTTTGCCCACAGTTCATATTTTAAAATGAAAACTTCCGAAATATTTGAAGTAAATCACAATTAAACAGTTTCAAACTAGAAATAAAAAAACTATATTCTTTACAGCACATTGTGAATGGGAGGTAGAAAAAAGCGCGTAGCAATGAAAATCCGACACTTTTGCCGTACAAGCAATGCGTGTAGCGGTGCATTGTTATTGTTATTGGTGTTGTTGTTATTCTTATTTATTTTCAAAACATTAGAGAAATTAATTTTTATTTTGTTTGTTCGTTATCAGTGTTGCCAAAAACAGGTAGAATGCCAAATATGTAAAAAAATATTCAAAAATTGTCTACAGAAGAAATACTAAATGATGAATTAAATATAATTGCTATATAACGTGAAATATGTAGTATATTTTGTAGTTCTAGTCTTTTTTATATTGAAATTTCAAAATTATTTGAAACAAATTACATTGAAACAATTCCAAACAGAAAATATGAAATCTATTTACATAGTTATTTTTTTAATATGCAAAACTTTGCAAACTTAAAAAGAACACTGAAATAGTACCGTAAAAGTCTGTTTTCATAAACCCTTGTTGCTTTGTAGTAATACATCGCAACATGTTTCTAAATGAAAGCAAAAATATTTGTATAATTTATTTTGTTCCCAAAGGGAACACTTTGCTGTCAATACGCTTCCAAGAAAATTTAGTTGCAACACATTTACAAGGTATTAAACATTTGTATACACAATGTGTCAATACGATGTCAGTACTGTTTTCGTACATTTTTTAGGAAAACAGTCAAACTTACAAGTCGTTTTCATGTAACTAAATTTTATTTACTACTTATTAAGTTAAGTTTTTACTCACGACATCCGGGACGAGCCCAAACGGCTTATTTTGCCGGCTTAAATTCGCTCCCAAAATATTCTTAACTACGAGGGTAACCGTAATACTCACCAATCGATATAACATGAGCGGGTAAATAATACAACATGTAGGGACATCCCACCGACATTAGAGTCACCGATAAGCACATTAGTATAAATGTTGGATCCTTTAATAAACTGATGTCCAAATATATTTCGATGCGTTCAATGCAGGTCAAAGGTACATCGTCAGCATCTTCCTCTATAGAATTGGCGCCCACTAAACTACCTTCTTGTTCTTTTTCAATAGCCTTGATTTCGCTCATATTGCTGGCAGGTGTAGGAATTTCCATGCTCTTGCTGAGGCCACGTGTTACAACGGCGGGTGGTGAGAGAGGCTTTTCCAAATGGGCCTGTATCTTAGATATGATTTCATCGTTGGCAAAAACGTTGCGGCGACGACGAGATCCACGATTCGAATCAGTGCCAGAGTTTTTACGATACACCCATGTAGAGGTGGTGCTTAAATCCTCTACGGAGTGCATAATACCGGAACTTCTTACTTTCTTAATGGGTTTAATAAAGGTGGTCTCGCCAATTATATCCTTAACCTCATCATCGCTCTCTTGAGCACAAGTAGGAACAGATTTTTCAGAAGCTGTCAACAGAAATACATTATAAATTTTTCAGAAAAATTAAAAAGAAAAATGTTCACCTACCATTATATCTATTATTGTAGTAATCATTTAAACGATTTTTCGACTCTTCCATAAACAAATGTTCTATGAACTTAGTATTCAAACCGTCATCACATGTATCCAAATAGGTTGAATTAGTTAACATATCAATGTTGCTAGGATTTATATCATTTAGGGGCTTAGTGGCATCCTCCTCTTCAATATTCTTATCATCATCGGTATGAAAAGATTCCAGAGGTCTATACAGCAAAGCTGATATGCAGACGTCCAACATACAAAAGCCCAGTATTAAAATAGTGCCATGGAAACCGAAATTCTCGACCAAATGTTTAATGAGGACCGGCAATATAAAACTGCCCGCTGCGGTACCCGAAACACAGATACCATTGGCTAAAGCCCGATGTTTATCAAAATACTGGGATACTATAACAATGCCGGGAGTGGTGGATAGGCCACCACCTATGCCGGTGAGAATTCCAAAAGTGAAGAGCAGATGCAAAAGGCTGGTGGCAAAGTAACTAAGACACATGCCAAGAGCACAGAAGAGTCCACCTATAAAAACAACTGTACGACAAGAAAAGCGCTGACACAGTGCACTAGACAGTGGCGCTAAAGCTAAACACAAAGCGGAGAGTATAGCTGGAATCCAAGAGGCCACAGTTGCTGTGGAACTTGGAAATGTTTCCATGATTTCAACATATAGAACTCCGTAGGATTTCACCAAACCCGCTACCCAAAATTGTACCGAAAACGCTCCAAATACAATAAACCAACCGTAGCCGCCGTCTGGCGGATCAGTGCTGATTGAAGAACGTGATGATGGTGGATGACCTGAACTGGCTCTCGAATCCGTATTGCTGGGTACATTTGAGATGCCAGCCGGTAATTTATGACCACCTTTGCCACGCTTCCGTTTACCGGCACTGCTGCATAAATTACGACTCGAGCGTAATTCATGGGATTTGGCAATTAAGGGCCGTGCCGTAATACTGGAGACCGTTAATAAGTTTTCATTGTCATCTTCTTCAATTTCCGATATCTGATGCTCCAACAGGCTGGCGTGTAACGTGCGGCTCGCTGGTGCCGGACAGTATGGTTGATCGATGGGTAAGGTAACCGGACGCCGGGGTATGGTAGACGTGGCAGAGCCCGGGGCCGAAGCGGCAACGTCACCGATTGAAACATTCGAGTGAGCGGTAATAAAAGGATTTTGTGCACTTCCACCCATTTGTGAACCCAATCCGATTCCCGGCTGCAGGCCCACACACAGCGTATCCTTTTGCTTGACATCCAACTCGGCCATCGGCAGCGGCGGTGCTGAGACAATAGAGAAAAGGGAGCCACTTGATTGCTGACACTCGGTGAGCAGGGAAGGGATTGGTGGCTGTGAACAGGCAACAAAAGGCCGTTGCCGTTCCAAGTCTTCTTCTCGGATATAGTGCGGCTGACAGACGACTTCAATGATTTCGGTGGAATTACGTTCAAGTGCAGAATGAGGGCGGTTGAAAGTCGCTTGGCCAATGCTGCCGCTGTTGTTGGAGTGAATGATCCCTCCCGACTGGTACTGGACTCTACCAATTGGGTCCGGTTCACTCGCGCAGTACATCGATCCCCGTGAATCCTGCAAAACAAGAAAAGGAAAATTATTGCCGGGTTTGTAAATAATTATAGGAAACGAATTAAACCTTAAGATTTAAGTAATTATTTTCTATCTTGTTACACTTTTTTCCCCTTCCTTTGAATTGTTGCTGTTTCTAAATGCAGCAATACCCAAATTAAGTTTATTCTACCAATTGTCAACTGTTAGGTTAAATATTTTTACTTTATTTTCCTTCTTTTAATATTCGTTAATTCCATTTATCAAACAGTTCAGGGTTTCTTTACTACACATTTTTCACAAACTTGACCTTGAATTTGACGTTAAAAATGTGGCGCTTTAAAATGGAAATATTAGTTTGTTCTTTTTGTCTTTAGCTACAAAATCAACCACACATCTTTGTTTACTATAACAAGCAATTCCAAAGTACTTGCTAAATACAATAAAATCTACTGGTTGTTTCCAAAAAGGATATTGTTAATAAACTCAAATCGATTTAACAACATGAAAAAACATTTTCCATAGAAGAAACAAAATAACAAATCTTAATGCAATATTGCCTGAAACACAGCAATAAATAGCTATAATAATTCTAGGTACGAGGGCGGTACCAGAATCAGGCGACCTGGCAGGGAAAAATTTCTTTATTTATAAATACTTTAAATTTGCAACAGAAATTTATTTTAAAGACTGTGAATAAAACAAAAAACATTTCTTAAGACTTGTTGACTTCCCCTCGTATTCACCACACTCAAGTCGCCCACCTTACAAATTAATTTAATTGGTATTAAAATGACGTAATGTGTTATTTATTTTAAAAGTATCATTTTCTATAACTTAAGCCAGTCAGTACAAATGCCCGTAACCAAGGACATGGCGCGATGCATGTGCAGAGACATCAATTTACTTTCAATAAGACGTAGTAATTTTTTATATTTTAAACGTTCTTTATGGTTTATTATTTTTTTTCTTGAAGGAGTAGAAATGATATGTAGAAGGAGTAGAAGGATTTTGATGGCCTATTTTTATTGCCAACTTTTATGAGTTTTGCGTGCTTCGTTGTTACGTTTGCCAGTTTTCACTGTTATAATTGCTTATTAAATTGGTCGCAATTATTTCGTGTAATGTTTTGTTTAAAAAAAATTACAAAGTAATTCAGTTTATTAATTTTTATAAATTGTCGGTGATCTCTCGAAAGGTTACACATTGCTAAGTTAGGGATTTAGTTACAGTAAAATCATTCACTTTCGATAAATTACAAAAGCTGTAAAAACGATTATGTAAAAAAACAATGGGTGCTATTCAGAAATACGTGTCGACAAGTAAAACTTTAAGAGTGATACTGACTTCTGCTTGAATTTTAGGTTTGAAAATTTGCATTTATCTCCACACGGAAAAATAATCATATAAGCTTGTGTAGAAAAGTTTTGGTATATTTTCACATTATAAAAATTGGAACGCGTACAAAAACTAAAAATTAATTAAGAAACATAAAAACCAATTAATTAATTTATATGGAAAAGACAAAGAAAATTATAAAAATGTCAAAAACTTGTTATTGTTTTCCATAAAAATTTTACCGTTTATACATAGAAGAGAGACATGTTTTCCCCAATGGCTCCCAATAATTTCTCTTGACTAATGTCGTTGTCCAAACATTTTACCTTTGCTAAGCGAGGATAAGAAATAGCATTCGTTGCAAAGTCCGCGTTATACGGCGTATGATCCATTAGCAAGTTCTTTAGACTTCAAAAGTTTCACTTAAAACTTGCTGAAAAGCTAATTTTTTTTATTTTTATAAATAAACATAACCTGCGAAAACTTTCTTAGCTTGTTTACCCAAACCCCAAGGGTCTAAGCAGGAATTGAACCTGTGTACTTTCTTGTGAAAATAGCACTTGACACCTTACAAGTTTTGAAGTTGCCAAGGCCCACAAAATAAACGTCGAAACACGTATTAGTGCAACTACACAAACAATCGTTTAGGCTTTCAACCGACATTATTATGTGTGCGTGTGTTCTTATTGCAACAGTGTCTATAAAATGAACAAGTCCAATGAAAGAATTCGGTCACGGCCGCACAAGTTTGTTGTAAATTAATAGAAAATATAAATACATGACAAAGCTCATTATACTTGTATATATTTCACTTTGAGCAGTCTTCTCATAAATATCAAAAGAAATTCAGATTAGGGTCATTATCACAATATATTCTATGTTTATAAATTTATACATGTATGTAAATGCAGATGAATAAAATATGTTTGCCAGAGTACACGCCGCAGTGTGTAAATTAAATAAGGACCTGTAAAAGTAAACAAAAATTGCACTTCATCCTAAAAGCAACAAAGAAACACACTATAAAAACTGTTGTTGGCTAAAACATATGATGACTAAGTTTGCGCAGTTAAAATTGGAGATACACATACTTATTTATATGCCATCTCGTAGTTATTTATTTACAAAAAGAGGACATACATATGTACAAGCATCAATAGGTCATGTTCTAAAGAAAGGTCAACATAAACAAAGAAGTAGACATATCGACAACAGAATATATTAGTATCAACAACAGTATCTATATTTTTTTTGTTTGAGCTGACAATGTCAATGGACTTCAAAGGATAACGGAAGCCACATATGTTTAAAACCACTGCATTAACTGCAGAGAGAAATCCATGAGAGCAAAAAAAAAATGCGACACTTCACTAGTGTAATTATTGAGTGAGAAAAGAGAAAGTCATTTAAAAAGCCTTCAGCTGTAAATGGTGAGTATGCGCTTATTTTTCATTTAATCTCAAGAGTTTTTAACCACTTTAAATGTTAAATGTTTTTGATGTGCAAGTAAAACAAAGTCATACTCCTTGAATCATTATTCCCTTTTTGCCAATTATATATTGGGATAGTCTCAAAATATGCTTATAACTTGTAATAAACTTTATCATTGTTCAAAGATAACTGAACATAGAAATTATTAGAATCTTCAAATTTCGAAATGTTTATTTAGGCTAAGTTTTATCAATCCATTTTAAGATATAAATAATTTTGTTAGTTAGAGATATAAAATTTTCCGTTGTCTGTTAATGATAAGAATATTTATAAACTACAATAAATATATAAAAAATCATTACTACATAACGAACTTCATTCATTAGTTATGTAGTAATTTGCAAATTTGACTAGACAGCTGAAATCGTCTATGTAAGTCAATATTGATATATCCTTTTGTCTTTGGAAACCGTCGCATAAAACATGAGACTGAATATATATGAAATGGGCGTTAACTGTTACTGAAAAATCACTGACCAATGGTTACTAAATTCGTCAAGTAAAAGTTACTTGCCATATGTAGTTCTTTTTTATGTTCCGAGTACATATTCAAAACTTTGAGTAACGTGATTAGATTTAATCATGTAACAACATATAATTATCTAAAAACTCATTCAAAATTTTGAGTAACGTGATTAAATCACATTTACAGAAATATCGCAATATGATACTAGTATACTTTTGACTCCATTACACTGTTACTGTAATGAAATGTTATTTCTAATTACAGATAAATTCAATAACATCATGTTACTTTTACAGTAACAGTTTTGTATTCTCTAATATCTTTCATGTAAAAATTTTACGTATGATAATTGACTGCATTAAATATGACTCATTCGCACTGTATCTACAATTCTCTCTTTTAAAAACAAAAAATCTACGGAAATTTAGGCCTCGGTCAAAGGCTGAAAAAGACCAATCAGTCGGACATTTCTATTTAAGGTAATATTACTAGACCTGTGCCCAACTTGAACTGAAATGAGCTTTTGAAAACAAGTCAAAGCAAGAAATGCTAATGTAAATGAAGTGGGTTTGAAACAAGGTTTGACTCGAAAATGATTGCAACTAGTTCTAACAGAAATTTTGGGAACAACTGCAGCGGGAAAATTAAGGCATTCGATATCGATCGAAATCCCAAACAAAATTTTTTTGAATTTGTATGGAAATTTCGTTCGATGTCGAATGCCGTAATTTGCCCCCAGGTATTAGTACTACTTGCGCTCACGTTCGAGTCAAACCTTGTTTCAAACCTATTTAATTTACATTGATGTTTTTACTTTGATTTATGTCCAAAACACACACAAGTCTAGTAAATATTACAATAAATTAGACTGGATATTGGGTCTTTACATGGTATCCTCTGAAACGAATATACCGTGTAAAAACAAGATTAGGTGCATGTATGTATGTATATGAGATTTATTTAACAAAAATTTTCAACCTGTCATCGTATTTTCTTTATTTTCTTTGTTATTGCTGTTGTTGTTGCAAAAAGTTAATGAACATCGTTTTCATCCTGCATATTGATGTGCACAATATGCGTACACGTGAGTATGCAAAGACCATACATACAAACACACCTACATATAAACACTTTTAGGCCTTGTAATAATGAAAACTGTTACAAAATCTTACTGAGGTCATCATTGCGTATACATGACATGAATTCTATTTTCCTTGTATGCATTTATATAGTTTAAATTTTTTTCAGAGAATGCGAACAGAATTTGTACGGACACTCTATACAAGTTGACGGCTAGAAATCTTCAACCCTTGTCTGAGACGAATCCGTAAAGTATCTAAATTTCGCGTGCAGAATTATGTACAAACTGGTGAGCAATTAAGTAGGTTTTACCAACAACAATAGAAATATAAAATTACCAACAACAATGTAAATAAGTCAATGCAGCAAAAAGCATTTATTAACAAGGCGCAAAATTTTTGTGAAATCCACACCAACGCTAAAATCAAATGTTTATCGATTTCCTTAGGAAAATCCTTTAAAGCATCGTAGAATACTTTTTACGTAAGCTTTTATACTACTTACTTTATAATGCACAGTGGGACCAATCGCACAAGTAATAACCTCTACATAAGCTACCGATCAGATTCACTTGAAACTTGTGACAGAGTTAGAGAATAACTACTTTATTCAAAGGTTAAAAAGGAGCTTATGAAACAAATGTCTATACAAAGTTAGTTTTCTAAACATTTTATAAACCAAAAGGTATAAGACAAATTTTGTTAAATAACCAAATTACTGTTGCATAAGCGAGAATGCCTTTAACGTAAAAAATACTTATTTATTTTTAAATTTAAGAAATACCAAAAAATCGTATAGTTATTAAATATGAAAAGCCACACAATAGTGCTTTGGCTTATCTTTTTATATTATGCCAAATTGCAGAGAAAAGTATCTACGAGTATATACATATATATAAAAATGAATCTGTGTTTGTATGTTTGTTTGTATGTTCCTTATAGGACGCCAAACGGTACGACCGGTCGTTTTGAAATTTCAGAACTGTCTTACCGATGACAAGGAAATTCAAACAGGCTATTTTTATTTTTAGAAAAATTTAGGGGAACTAGGGCAGCCCCCATACAAAGGAGACGGGTATTCAAATGAAAACGACAGACATGTCATTTGAATTCAAAAGTTGCAATTTCCTGTTCGCGTTTGCGATTATAATAAATAAATCTCAGGGAGAATCTCTCCAGTTATGTGGCTTAAATTTAGCATACCCATGTTTCGCACATGGACAGCTTTATGTAGTATGCTCACGTGAAGAGAAACCCAGATATTTATATGTTTATGCTCCAAGTGGGAAAACAAAAAATAGTGTATACAAGAAAGCAGTAGAATAATTGTTAACCGATTTCAAAAAAGAAGACGGTTAAGAACTCGTGTATATTTTTTTACTTTTTTTTAACCAATCTTCAATTTTGTTTTTTGGAAATTGCACGAGCGAAATATTGATTATTGAATAATTCTTCAAAGTGCTGAAATCGGATCTTTTGCAGATTAAATTTCGATTTGATTAAATAATATTAGAAATCTCCAGATTAAACAACAGCCATTGTCTCCTCTTTTACACGCGTAAAGTTTACTTTGCAAAGTCTTGGAAAAAGACAAAGACAAAGTATTTCTCTCTCTCTCTCTCGTTCTACCAGCAGAATTAAGACTTTTCAAAGTAAACTTTCCGAGTCTAAAATAATAAAATTCCAGAAGTAGGATAAAAAAATAAATAATTTATACCTATAAATGTTACTTTTATATGTATGGGTGTAGCGAAGCGCACCGGGTGCGGCTAGTTAACAATAAAAATAAAGTAAAACTTCTTTAATTCACGTTATTTCATAGAAACTGGCAAAAGTATATTTTTCGATTTAGTATTGGTTTCTAGATTCATATAGAATAAAGGCATTCAATTTTGGCTGAAGGTCTGCAGATGCAGGGTAAATTGTAGCAAGCCGTGTTCCCCGTCTGCGGTTTAAAATCCCGGAATATAAATATTAATAATTCTTGTTGCAACAAATTAATATAAAAATAATGTTAATATTTTCAGTTTGGAATTGTTTTATTGCAATTTGCTACAAATATTTCTTAACTTTAAACGTAAAATAATGAAGTTCTGGCGAAATGTCGGCTAATTTGCTAGTCTGTTTATAACAAGAAGTTCGGTATAACAACAAAAAAGGTGAAAACTCGTTTTTTGTTTTAAGTTCTTAGTGCACCTTAGATGATTTCGCAAATACTTGTTGACTTTTCCTCGAAACATACGATGGTATATTTTCAAAATGTAAATGTGTGAAATCTTTAAATTGATTAATATTAACGAAAGTTTCAAGGCGAGAATGGTCACACCCAAATGGGTTCATTTTAGCCCTTTTATGTTTAAATTCTGCATATTCAATAGACAGTATTCTAATGCTCGAACTCTTAACTAAAACCGACCGGTAGTTTATTTTAAAATCTGTCCCACTGTGCAATGTATCTAACTACATATAATAAGAACTTCTACCACGTAATTTTTCATTCATAAATACGTCAATTGTTTTTCTCCCATAAAAAAATCAATTGTTATTTTTAGTAACTTCATGATTTAACAATTTATAACATAAATATTTCAAATGTATTCACACAGATACAGGGCAAATTGTATTTAAAGTTGCGCTAATATTTTTAAAACTAATGATATGTACTTTATAAAATACAGAAACAAAGCACACAAAATTTATCAAAGATCTTAAAAAATTTTAGCACAAATCAACAATAATATGGACACAAAAAACTTTTATTACATTTTCCTTCGTATGACACTGTAACACATAAATAATAATTTCATTACAAATTTGCTGTTGATGACTCAATAATTTGTTAGTTTAATAATTATTCTTAGCAGATATTTCTAAGCGATAAAAAGTCAATTCATACCGAAACGCCTAAAAAAATGTCTTGAATCGAATCGAAGTCTGGACATATTCCATGCGTGGGGTGATATCGCCACCTCTTGCATGACTTTTGCCACATCCAGAATTTTAAAAATGTCAAAATGATATCTCGCCACCCCCAGAAAAACTGAAATCATTAGAAATTTCTTATTACATTGACATATTTTCAAGCTCACTTATATGTTCATGTAAAAAACACTTTGAACACTTTAGATGCTACAAACCTCTATTTTTGAAGATTAATTGACACAAATTTAATATAGTTATTGGTATAGTGGTGGTTATTAAAAAAGTGGTGAATATTTTCGCTGTCGTTCGAAGTGAACTTTGTAAAATTGTTAAATTAAATATAAATAAATTAATAAATAAACTTACCTGTAAATTAAATTCTCGGGATAAAGACATTTTCGTTTATTACTGCCGGAAAAACGTTTATGATGTTTTTTGTTTGTTGGTTTTTGATGTTTCAAACCTAAATGCATTGGTTTAAATCTGCTACGTTTGAGGCCGCCAGAAAATAGTTTCGCAAACGCAAATGCGATGAACGGCGGAATTTTGTGGGTTTTTATTAAAAAATTTACGTATAAAGAAAATGAACTTTGTGTTTTGGTCCTACGCACACTTATTGAAACAACACTAACAAGAAGAATTCATTCACGGATACGAATACAAAGTACGACAAACACCACTTGCGGCGCACAGAGGGGCCTTGATGTTGACGCTGTAGCGGTTTGTTGCAAATAGCAATGAATTGGTCTTAGTTCTTTATTAGTATAAAATATTTATAAATATTTGGCACTTGGTTTTTATTATTGTTTGAAAAAAAATAACAATAGAAATTTCAACAAAACGAAAGAAAATAGAAAAAAAATTTTAAAAAATACGTCTTTAGGCAATTTATGGCAACATATTGGAAAGAGTTGACAAACAAAGGAGTCTTATAATTTCACAGAGTTTCTAGGTTATTGGGTTAGAAAAGCAACGCGTACGCTTGTCTTTACGGTTTTATAGTTATAGTAGTTGTTATTTTTTTATTAAGTTGCTGCTATTTTTGCTGTATGGAATTATTGTCCTTGCTAGAGGTTGTATATTGTGATAACAAAATACAACAACCGTTGTTACAAATGATAGTAAGAGTGAGAGATTGTCACTTTTCGTGTGTTTGTTTGTCTGTCTATGCGAGAGTTCTATATGCACAATTTCTTTCCGCTCTCTAATTTTTTAGCTCACACTGCGTTTATTTCCGGTGCACTTGCACATTGACTTTATCTACGATTCGGTCTGTTCGTTTGCTCAATTGGTTTGTTCGTTCGTTCGTTTGTTGCTGGTGAAATCGTTTTGTTCTTTTTTTTCTTTATTTCACTGTTAATGCTGGTAATAAACGACACCTAACGTTACATACAAGTGCAAGAGTATGTATACATATAAGTTTCTGTGCTTGTAAGTTACATCAAACCGTTATGTTTAGATTTATGTTATAAATCAATAAAAATTTTCCAAGTGACGAATCGAAATTTTCTACTTTATAAATATTCTACTATTTTTTCAATAAGTTTGTAATTTATTTTATTAATTTCGTGGTTTATTTGATTATGTATTTCTTTTTGTTATACATATAGAAATTTTTCGTTTTGCAAAAACTTGTTAAATTAATGAAAGTCTTTTAAATTGTTTAACACTTTTAAAGTGTTATAATATCACTTTTAAAATTATTTTTATTAAATTTAGCTATTTTTATGCATAAAGCTGTTTTAAACTTTCCCAATTAGGATTTAATATAAAAAATATATGTATATATTTTTATTTTCTCAAACTCTTGTGTAATTGCAGTAGACAATTTTTTAAAGATTTTTTTATTTTGTGCTATTTGCAACTGCTTAGTTTCTTGGTTAATGCTCAACTGTGCTGTTTTGGCCAATTGCTTTAAGTTAATATAAGCATGTTCTCCTATAAGGGCAATTTTTGAAACTCTTCCATTAGCGTCGCAGTCATTTTCCCCACGCTGATTAAAAATGTTCACCATAGCTTTTATTGAGCGTGAGCGAATTTTCCATTTTGTTTTGCTTTCATCTTTATTATATATTTTTATTGTGGTTTTCAAATTTATTTCCTGTTGTTTTGTTTTGCTAGAGATATTCTAAACAATGGCTGTGTATTTATTATTGTGCAGTAGGGCCTTCAGATGTATCCACATTTGTAGTGTCAAATATCTATGGCTGCCATATATCTCAAACAGGTAGTATCAACTGTCACTTTCCTACAACCATTACATAAGAAGAAGAATGACAGATTCTACGAACCAGGAACTGTTCTAAGGGTGTACACTGTAATATGAATGTATAGAAAGTATTTTCGAATTCCAATGTAAATAATATACAAAGAGTAATTATCCCTGAATGTATTGACTCGGGTTGCAATTATGAACAACGTTGTGGTGAAAGTCTTTTAGTTGTATTTCGCTCGTTTCTTCAGTCTTAAGTATACTTAGAATATATTCTACAATCTAAATAATACGAAAATGATTCCAATCGTTTCAGGTTGTTTTTAAAATTTAACTTTTAGCTTGTGCAGGCCCGCATAAAATTACTTTTTATATTTTATGAACAAAAATAAGGATACAAATTAGAATTGAAAAGTTCCGTTTCCGTTATATTTAATTTACTAGATGTTTAGTTTAGTATACACTGTGATTAGATTTTTTCATTTCCCTGACCTTATCATTCCGTATGAAAACGGGAAATAAATATAAATATCCATGGATTCTGGGAATTCCTACTCCGACCAAATATATAAAAATTGTATATATAACTTTTAATTTATATATACATACATATCTAAACTGCTGTCGCTCATATGTGTTGCATGAATTTAATTAATTAATTTAATTTAATAGAGTCTCCACTCGATTAATATTTGTTCGATTAATCAAGTAAAGTATTTCCATTATTTGATAGGATAATGAAGCAAGTTAAATTCGATTAACGAATAATTCGAACAATTGATAACAATTAATCGAGTAAAATAAATTTCTTAGTTTTTTTTTAATAGAAAAATATATATTTTTTAAATTTCTAACTGCTTAAATCCTTTAAAACTAAATAACATGTTATTACTTTCTGTATTTATCTTCATTACACATTACATTACATTTAAAATTATTTTAGTCCCTTTTTAGATGTGTATGTGTGACAAATGGTGTATATGATAAATTCGATACCTAACAATTTTCAAATACTGAACTTGCAAATTTTTTATATATATTTTGACTTATCAGTTTTATACCTAATTAATATCCGTTAAACTTATATTTAAAACGAGACATTTTTAATTTTCATTTCCTTTTATTTTGTGTATTTTCTTCTACAAAAAATCTAGCACAAACTGTATTAGAATAATCGATGATCTCATATATGTATTTAGATAAGACAAATAAAATATCAGAAAAACTAGAAAATCTTTTTAATGCAATCCTGTCGCTATCACCAACATCTACTTTAAGTGAAATGGTGTTTCAAGTTCAAGTTTTATTAAAACAAAACAAAAAACTGTTTAAGAAGCCAACATCTAAGCTGTATACTAATTTTAAAAGACTATTTAAAATGATGTGATTCAAATCTCGTCAGCAGTACAATTTCTCTTTACATATAATTTTTGATATACTTAATACCCATTAATTTTTAAAAGTTTTAGAACTTTATGTGTAGTACAAATGAATTGTTATTTTATTGTTTGTTTTTAACTACTTCCATTGGATACAATTGTTTTAGTTTTTATTTTAATTATTCGAGTTATTCGAATAATTTAAAAGCTTTCCTTTTTTAATCCAGCAATTTTAAAAACCCAAAATCGATTAATTCCTTATTCGAACAAAATCAAAAGTCAAATAAATGATATCTAATGTAATCTAACTAATATTATAAATGTGAAAGTTTGGATGGATGGATGAATGGATGTTTGTATGTTTGTTACTCTATCACGCCAGAACGGCTGAACGGATCTGGATGAAATTTGGCACAGAGAGACAGACATAGATTATAGTCTAGAATAGTACAAATGGCACTTTTTATCCAGTGGGATGGATTTGTTTTAATTTTTCACAACAAAAGATCGTCATGTTCGTTTATTTGTTTGTAACGCTTTCCCGCCCTAACTAATGCGATCATCATAAAATTTTGCATACAAAGGGTGCAGGTGTAGTTACTAAATTATAAAACTTAAAAATACAAGGGATACAGAAAAGGACATACTTTTTAATCGCGGGTAACACCGCGCATTTAGTATTATTTAAAAAGAACAAAACAAAAAACAAATATTAAATTATAGAGAAATTCAGTTTTTGTCGAAACATATAAAAAATCTTAAGAACGAAAATAAACAAATAACATCATTTAACGTTGTTTTGAAAGTGACTTCTTATGATCAACAAAACATTTAAAGGATCAAACTAATGTCTAGCTTTAATTTTAGTTGAAAATATCCCCGTGAGAGAAAATGTGCGCTCGCTTTCAGCGGACATAGGTCTTTTTACAGTCTGCTTCTAACAATCGTAACTCACTATCATAAAATATTTCAGCTTATAGTTTATCGCAGTTACCACCAAAAATATGGTTATAAATATAATATGCATACAAAATTTTGATTTTTACTTATTTTGTCAAAATTTGTTCTATTTAAACAAAACAAAGAGATTATAATAAGAGAAAATATACGAGTAGTTCAAATAAAAATTATTTAAAACGAAGTTTTGACAATAACTTTTTTGAAATTATCTAAATATTTATAATTTTTCGTAATAATCGTTGTTGTTCTAGTAGTGGCTACGCTTTTTTCAACGTATTTGTATTCGCGACGTTTTTCGGTTTAAAGAGAAATACGACCCTGTTGCTGTGAACATGGTTTATTTCACCATACCCCACTATCACCAAACGAAGGTGAAAAAGTAAATGTCAGAAATTTCACAACAGCAACAATTTAAGAAAATATCTACAAAAATCGTGTTTTCCCACACAAATGTTTAATCATTTCATATTTTTAATAAATAATAAAAAAGAATAAAGTTTTTACACAAAGCACAGATATTTATAGTAAAATTCAAGTAATTTATAAATATCGTCAAGAAAAGTATATATCAAAGAACGGCGTCATAAAGGCAAGAATTTGGTTAGATGGCCTGCCGCAAACTTTAGGGCCAATATTTTTGACATTAAGTTTAGTATGTGCTTATAATTTCCTATTTATATTTTGCAATACCTAAAAGTAGACGTTTAAAATAAAAAATTTCTTAACAGTGCTTTCTATATAAAATATCCAGGATTGTGTTTTAGTGGAGCTGTTTGTCTACAAGAAATATGTCATTTATCAAATTATTTGAAGAATTCGTGCAAAAAAAAGATGTTGATAGCAAGTCAAAACTATCAACATTCTTGAGCGAAGATGATCAGACCCTCCCAGATTCTGAAACTGAAAAAGAACCTCATGATGAAGATGATGGAGTAAGTATTTTTATATATAACTATAAAATCCAAAATATTTTCCAAGCAATGTACAAATTTTTACTACATACAAAGCGGTTTGCTATTTTTGCAAGTTGTGGAACAACGTTCTACAAGAAGTAATGCAGTGTTCCCTAAATGATAAATATTTTGTCAAAAATTCACCACCTATATTATTCTTACCCAGCAAACAAAGTGAAATAACTCAAATATGCTGAATGTTTTTTCAAAGCAAGGTATCGGCTTCAATTGAATATATAAAAAGTTGTTTTTGTGTTTCATATAACTTATAAATTTTCTGAAGACTTTTATGAAGTTAGACTACAAAATGTTAATATAAATATTAATATAATAATCACATTTTTATGCATTTATTATTTCAACAAATAATTACAATTTTTAATAAATGCATGTAATATTAAAATTCTAAAATGAGACTTTTTATGATTGAGTTTGTCCATAAACATATTACTTGTGAAACGTTTCGTTTTATATAATAAGGTACTTAAATTCAAGTTACAGTTAACGACGTTTTTTGTTTTTCACTCATATATTTGTTTTTTTTATTTATTTTTCAAATTTTTTTTCGATAACAAATTTCCAAAAGTATATTTTTAAGGCAGCAGATAATATGGGTGAAAAGTTGTTACACTATTTTAAGTGGTTCTTTTAAGTGGTTAGAACCCTTGATTTAACTTTACTTTTTAAAGTTTTTTTACATTGTATCGATTGCGGTATTTAAATGGAAATTAAATGAGGATAAAAGTTGAAGAATTAAAAAAAATATTTAGAAAACATTTTTTTCTTAAGTACTACAACGTATTTGAAAAATATTGCAAATGAACTTTTAAAAATATGTTGAGAATAGACCAATTTTTCCAATTGAAAATAAATTTCCCTCTGTCTACGCCACGTGGGTAATGTTACTATATCAAATTGATATCAAATCTTTTTGTAAGCTGGGTATTTGCCAAATGTCGATAATACAGTTTCTTATACATATGGCAATATCGTGAAATAATGTGACGCCATATTTGTAGTTGTAAAAAATATATAATTGTGTGCTGCTGTGAATTTTTTTCTCAAATATAATAAATTTTTTTTTCAATTGTTGCAAATATTAGTTAATTTTAGTAAGGAAATCAAGTGACTTATAATTTTTCTTAATTGAGAGATGTTTTTGTAAACGAAAAATTCATAATAAAGTAGCTCAAGCAAAGTCCAGTTGGAAATTTTACATTTGTTGAAAAGACGCTGTAACAACCCCTCTTGCTCTGTTAAGATAGTGCTTCTTTAAATGGAAAAAAGATATTTGTAAACTATATGGTTTAAATCGATTACAATGAGAAAATGCAGTCCTCTGATTTTGAGAATGCTATAAAGGCAAACGCCTTGCAGAAATCTGCTCCCTACTCGCTGACTGCTTCGCCAACAACAACAACGGCTCCAAGAATAGCCCTGACAAAAACAACATTTTTAACACCAATACAAAAACCTCAATCCCAACATTTGCAAACACAACAACATAAACAAAAACAATTGTACACAACTTTAACAGCCAAACAAACTACAACAACCGGCAGTGTAAAAAGTACGAATTTAGGAAAAGTGGTTATAAAAGATATTAAGGGCATCATCAAGCCAATTTTAGCCAAATCAACTTTAGCACCAAAAGCTACAGCGGCAGCAGCTTCTCCTTTACCAAGGCGAACAACGCCTTTGAAGAACAGCAAAGAAGGTGAAGCTGCTGGAGATCTAAATGTGGCAATTGTTGCAGCTAAAAGACCACAATTAACAATAGTTGCAACAAAAACATCTGCCTTAGTTGATAACACATCATTAGGAGCAGCATCAACTCCAAAAACTCCTTCACCAATAACATCTTTAATATCAAACGTAATTTTTAGGTTTACAAAAAATATTGTTGAATTTATTTTTCAATTTTTACTAAAAACACGGAATTGACTTAAATACTTTGTGTTTGGCGAATTTATCCTTCAGCATTTCGTAATTATTTAAAGAAAAATGAAGCGCCTTGTCTTTAATGTAGCACAAAATATCAAAGTTATAGGTGGAATTCGCCAACACATAAGTCTATATACATATAATGGGGCTGATAGTTATTATATTGATAATTAATAATAAATTATATACCTAATAATAATAAGTAAAAAAAAATCTTGCAAATATTTTAATATTTTCCTATTATTTATGATTCTTTAGAGTACCACTGCTACAGCTGATACATCATCCGACAGCAACAAAATGGAACATAGCTATATACGTGATACTACATTAAAAACACTAAATAATATTGAAATTTCAAATGGGCTACAAGCAGCGCGTACGATATTAGTTAGACGTCCGCCCCAATGTCCCTCATGTCATACAAATCCTGTGGAGGAAGATTTGACAGATGCTCATCAAGCTCACATACCATCGTACAATGAAATAGCTGCTAAAGAGTCTATGAGTGAATGCGCACGAATAGCAAAATATGTTAAAAATACAAATTCCGATGATGATGACTGGGAAATGAAAGTTAATCAGTAAGTTAGTCTAATCTTTGGAAGAAAAAATAAATAATTTTTTATATTTCAGAATTGGCTGGTCAAATATGCAAAAAAGCTTGTTTTCAAAGGTGGCCCGCATTTTGGACAATGATCAATTGGGTCGTCTTTCAAATACTGGACGACCTAATGAAGCCATGCAACGTAGAGTGGTGGTAGATAAGTCAGCCTCACGTATGCGCAAAGCTTTAGCATCTGTAGCCTGGGACTCGCGATTAACACAGTGGTTACATTGCCTATTAATGGATTGCTTACCATCCACTTATATGGCTTCATATTTAGATATTTTGCAAACTTTAAAGTCTAAATTACCTACATTGATGGATAAGATGTTATTTGGCAGGCCGCTAAATGTCAGCCAAGAGCTTTTAGCGCCTGTCCTGAAGAAAAAATGGGAACCACAAATTGCCACCAAAATACGTAAATTGGCACACAATGCTGTTATTGTAGCATTACCTTCAATGCCCACTAGTGGGCCAGTGCCGAATCGTTTGCAAAAATGGTATCAACATTTGGCCACTATTACGCAAATCGTTCAAGTTACTTTGCCTATGACAAGTAAGATTATTGCTTCTCACTACTAGCTTTGTTTTTTTAAACATAATTTTTGTTTTCCTTAGGTGGTCATATATCTCGTCAACCCTTGGAACAGGTGGCCGAACAAATTGTATCTTTGACAAGAGTTAAAATTCAAGAATTGCGCAACGAAAACTCTCAACGCAGTATTATTTTAATTGGTTTCAATGCTGGTGCTTCTTTAGCTTTACAAGTCGCCATGTCAGAGAGTGTGGCTTGTGTTGTTTGCATGGGTTTTGCTTATAATACCTATAATGGTGTACGTGGAACACCAGATGATCGTATATTAGATATTAAAGTACCAATTTTATTTGTAGTTGGACAAAATTCAGCACGGTCAAGGTAAAACACAAAAATATTTTTCATTTTATTATATAAGATTGTGTATATTCGTTTTTTGTTACAGCCCAGAAGAAATCGAATCTCTGCGCGAGAAAATGCAATCTGAATCTTCTCTTGTTGTTGTCGGTAGTGCCGATGATATGTTAAGAGTACCAAAGTCAAGAAGGAAAATTGAAAATGTCACTCAATCTATGGTGGACACTATGGTTGTCGACGAAGTATATGACTTTATAAAGAAAATTTTAACAAATCCTCCGGGACCGCGAGCGCCCACAGTTATAAATAGTTCATTCTATTCTAAACTGAATAAAACCTATACGGGGGAGAAAACTGCAGGAGTATATCATCGTAAACGTAAAAATGAAAGTGGTGATCAAGAGGCTACACCGGCTAAATCAAAACATATAAGTAAGTTCTATAAAAAAATGTTTATATATATATACATATATATTTTATTTTTTGCAAATACAATTTAATATTTTTTTAAATATATTCCATGAACTTATTCAAAATCAAAAATCTTACAATAATCAAGAATTAAAACCTTTCAAGAAACCTAAAATTCAAGATCCTTTTAAAATTAAAAGAAAGGGTAACATAAACATTTTCATAAACTAACTTTGTTTTTTTAGTTTTTTAAATTTAAATGAATATGTACTTAGTATATGAAATAAAATTTTTATAACATTCCTTTCTTAGTGGGTCGTCCCCGCACGCGACCATTGCAAAATACTTCTAAAAACACTACAACTGCAATAGGAAAAGTAACACACGTACAAACCTCAACGCCGACGCTGATTGGCAAAACGCAGTCCGTCAAAAAGCATTTATCACCCAGCAGCATTACAAATGATGATCTAAACATGGCTATGCAATCCTTAATAAGTGATTCTAATGATGCTGATAACAGTTTACAGTTCAGCAATGCAAGTACTGATTCAAATTCTCAAAAGATGATCACAAACTTTGAACTAGTGCCACATACGAAAACATCGCCAAATAAGAGCACATTATTAAATACTCAACCAAAACAATTGATAATGGGTTCTTCTACTCCGGCAGTGGGAACCAAAATTAAAATGATACCTTCTAATCAATTCGTTCAGTTGAAACCTAATCCTCTGCAATCACAATCTAAAATCTATACCATAAAAACTTCTCCACAAAGGGATGGATCTACGGGACCCAGAATTGGTAGTATTGTTACCACAAGCCCTAGTAATACAAGTACTGGGCAACATATTTTCACACTTAAGACACCTAATGGCCAGACTACGCAATTTGCCACTGCTGTGGGAGGCCAACCCAAGTATACTATTATTAAGAATGCCAGTGGCAGTACTGCACTACAATTATCAGCTGCTAAAACTATACATCCTGTTTCAAATACTCCAACAACTTCCACATCTGCAAGTAATTTAGATCTATCGAATATTATCGATATGCCCATACTATTTGCTGACAATGAAGGAAATATTTCGGATGCTTCCAGTGCAGATAGTAAAACAACAAGTACTAGTAAAAATGGTAAGTTTAAGATTATAATACTGTAATTTTCATCTTTTATCTATTTAAAAAATTCTACAACAATAATTCGGTGGGAAAAAATTCCATAGAAAAACTATTAACTGAATAATTCATACGTACATTGTTTGTCTTTCTTCTAATTGTCTATGTAATTACTTTTTTACTTTTAGGTTCATCCGGTGTTGGACAATTGATAATTAGTCAAAAAATTATTAAAGAAGCAAATACCCCAATTTCCACTCCAACCGCTGCTTCGCCTTCGACATCTAGTGGAACTTATGTTATTAATAAACCAGGCACATTCTTGCAATCTCAACAAATGTCAATCAATAAACCTAACAAAGTTGTATTTATCAATCGTAATACAATGAAACCTTGTCCCAACATCATATCACGTTCCAATCTCTCCCAACAATTGTCTAAATACACTAAAGTCGTTGTGACAAATTCCAAAGCAGCATCGACTACAATAGTACCGCGGCCGGGATCACATATTGCAACCACTAGCGCGTCGCCGATTGCTTCATCGGTGAAACAAATCAATTTACAAGCTTTAAACCATGCCACTTCCAATTCTCCTGGCTCCACCCCGACACGGCCAACGGGCATATTAAATGTGCAGACAAAAAATTTACCACAAATACAAATAATCAATAATCCCAATGCCAGCTTTATCTCCACCGATAAACCTCAAATACGTAATATTGTTGTTAAGTCAGGAGGACTTAAGCAATTGCCATCTCATTTAACAACCCAATTGTTAAATCGTAATTTAACTGTAAGAAAATTGCCGCCTGGAAGTGTTACAATTACATCAGCACCTGTACAATCGGGATCTTCTGTTTCTCAAGATATTGATAATGCATCGTCGTCGCCTGCATCATCATCGTCGTCTACTTCCTCGACCATACAAACTTCACCAAAAATTATAACTTTAAATCCCATAAATCGTACTACGCCCACTTCCAAAGGCGAATAGATATCCTAAAACTTAAGAGATTTTCGTGTTTAAAAATAAAATTTTTGGCCCGTTATATGATTTTAATATACTACTTATGTATGCAACTGAATTCATATAAATATGTATCTTATTTTACACATTTTACGCAGTTTTCTTAAAATGATGAAAATTATTTTTGGTTTTTAGTTTTTAGTGTTTATGTTATTCGCATAAAAAAATTCAATAAAAAAATTAAAAAAATCTAAAAAATGTTTTTCAATAATATAAGACATGTTTGATAAGACTTCGTGATTCGTCTCGATATTATACGAATTTTCTAGGTCAATCATTTGAGGAGAAACACTGCTCAGAAGTATAAAAAGCTGTTTTTCATGGTCAACGCGGGCCACCAGGCGGGCCTTAGGTAGACCATCTTATAGCCAAGCTCCCAATCTGTCATATGGTAAAACTTTCATTCAAATATCTCAAGCGGTTAAGGAGTTACAGCCTTTTAAACAATTTAATTTGCAAAAATCCACCTTCTGCTCAGTTCTGTTGACCTGGTGTTTTACAAAAAAATTAAATTATTTTGCTTTTTTCTTACTTAAAAACTTTTTTCCGTTTTGCTCAATATCTCAGTTGGTTTTACAGATAATTTCATTAAATTTGATAGGCTGATAGAGAATATAATCGAGAATAATTTGCAATTAAAATTTGTTTGCCACGCCTACTTTCCAAACATAAAAGTAGGCGTTAAGTAAAAATAATACATTTTAATAACTTTTCTTTATGTTTTGAATGGAATTAATGTGTCTGCTATAAAGCTGACGTCCTAAGCTATCACCTGCAAAAAGAATCAACGAAATACAATGAAGGGTTCGCGAGATATTAAGGGTAGCATTTTGTACAAAACATGCAATATAAAATAATTTTTCGCTTCACAAGCTTGGAAAGCTTAGCTAATAACTTTTTCGATTTTTAAGCTATGGATACCAAATTTGGAACATTTGTAAAATAGGACGCCGTGATTCGTCTCGATATTATACGAATTTTCTAGGTCAATCATTTGAGGAGAAACACTGCTCAGAAGTATAAAAAGCTGTTTTTCATGGTCAACGCGGGCCACCAGGCGGGCCTTAGGTAGACCATCTTATAGCCAAGCTCCCAATCTGTCATATGGTAAAACTTTCATTCAAATATCTCAAGCGGTTAAGGAGTTACAGCCTTTTAAACAATTTAATTTGCAAAAATCCACCTTCTGCTCAGTTCTGTTGACCTGGTGTTTTACAAAAAAATTAAATTATTTTGCTTTTTTCTTACTTAAAAACTTTTTTCCGTTTTGCTCAATATCTCAGTTGGTTTTACAGATAATTTCATTAAATTTGATAGGCTGATAGAGAATATAATCGAGAATAATTTGCAATTAAAATTTGTTTGCCACGCCTACTTTCCAAACATAAAAGTAGGCGTTAAGTAAAAATAATACATTTTAATAACTTTTCTTTATGTTTTGAATGGAATTAATGTGTCTGCTATAAAGCTGACGTCCTAAGCTATCACCTGCAAAAAGAATCAACGAAATACAATGAAGGGTTCGCGAGATATTAAGGGTAGCATTTTGTACAAAACATGCAATATAAAATAATTTTTCGCTTCACAAGCTTGGAAAGCTTAGCTAATAACTTCTTCGATTTTTAAGCTATGGATACCAAATTTGGAACATTTGTAAAATAGGACGCCGTGATTCGTCTCGATATTATACGAATTTTCTAGGTCAATCATTTGAGGAGAAACACTGCTCAGAAGTATAAAAAGCTGTTTTTCATGGTCAACGCGGGCCACCAGGCGGGCCTTAGGTAGACCATCTTATAGCCAAGCTCCCAATCTGTCATATGGTAAAACTTTCATTCAAATATCTCAAGCGGTTAAGGAGTTACAGCCTTTTAAACAATTTAATTTGCAAAAATCCACCTTCTGCTCAGTTCTGTTGACCTGGTGTTTTACAAAAAAATTAAATTATTTTGCTTTTTTCTTACTTAAAAACTTTTTTCCGTTTTGCTCAATATCTCAGTTGGTTTTACAGATAATTTCATCAAATTTGATAGGCTGATAGAGAATATAATCGAGAATAATTTTCAATTAAAATTTGTTTGCCACGCCTACTTTCCAAACATAAAAGTAGGCGTTAAGTAAAAATAATACATTTTAATAACTTTTCTTTATGTTTTGAATGGAATTAATGTGTCTGCTATAAAGCTGACGTCCTAAGCTATCACCTGCAAAAAGAATCAACGAAATACAATGAAGGGTTCGCGAGATATTAAGGGTAGCAATTTGTACAAAACATGCAATATAAAATAATTTTTCGCTTCACAAGCTTTGAAAGCTTAGCTTATAACTTCTTCGATTTTTAAGCTATGGATACCAAATTTGGAACATTTGTAAAATAGGACGCCGTGATTCGTCTCGATATTATACGAATTTTCTAGGTCAATCATTTGAGGAGAAACACTGCTCAGAAGTATAAAAAGCTGTTTTTCATGGTCAACGCGGGCCACCAGGCGGGCCTTAGGTAGACCATCTTATAGCCAAGCTCCCAATCTGTCATATGGTAAAACTTTCATTCAAATATCTCAAGCGGTTAAGGAGTTACAGCCTTTTAAACAATTTAATTTGCAAAAATCCACCTTCTGCTCAGTTCTGTTGACCTGGTGTTTTACAAAAAAATTAAATTATTTTGCTTTTTTCTTACTTAAAAACTTTTTTCCGTTTTGCTCAATATCTCAGTTGGTTTTACAGATAATTTCATTAAATTTGATAGGCTGATAGAGAATATAATCGAGAATAATTTGCAATTAAAATTTGTTTGCCACGCCTACTTTCCAAACATAAAAGTAGGCGTTAAGTAAAAATAATACATTTTAATAACTTTTCTTTATGTTTTGAATGGAATTAATGTGTCTGCTATAAAGCTGACGTCCTAAGCTATCACCTGCAAAAAGAATCAACGAAATACAATGAAGGGTTCGCGAGATATTAAGGGTAGCAATTTGTACAAAACATGCAATATAAAATAATTTTTCGCTTCACAAGCTTTGAAAGCTTAGCTTATAACTTCTTCGATTTTTAAGCTATGGATACCAAATTTGGAACATTTGTAAAATAGGACGCCGTGATTCGTCTCGATATTATACGAATTTTCTAGGTCAATCATTTGAGGAGAAACACTGCTCAGAAGTATAAAAAGCTGTTTTTCATGGTCAACGCGGGCCACCAGGCGGGCCTTAGGTAGACCATCTTATAGCCAAGCTCCCAATCTGTCATATGGTAAAACTTTCATTCAAATATCTCAAGCGGTTAAGGAGTTACAGCCTTTTAAACAATTTAATTTGCAAAAATCCACCTTCTGCTCAGTTCTGTTGACCTGGTGTTTTACAAAAAAATTAAATTATTTTGCTTTTTTCTTACTTAAAAACTTTTTTCCGTTTTGCTCAATATCTCAGTTGGTTTTACAGATAATTTCATTAAATTTGATAGGCTGATAGAGAATATAATCGAGAATAATTTGCAATTAAAATTTGTTTGCCACGCCTACTTTCCAAACATAAAAGTAGGCGTTAAGTAAAAATAATACATTTTAATAACTTTTCTTTATGTTTTGAATGGAATTAATGTGTCTGCTATAAAGCTGACGTCCTAAGCTATCACCTGCAAAAAGAATCAACGAAATACAATGAAGGGTTCGCGAGATATTAAGGGTAGCAATTTGTACAAAACATGCAATATAAAATAATTTTTCGCTTCACAAGCTTTGAAAGCTTAGCTTATAACTTCTTCGATTTTTAAGCTATGGATACCAAATTTGGAACATTTGTAAAATAGGACGCCGTGATTCGTCTCGATATTATACGAATTTTCTAGGTCAATCATTTGAGGAGAAACACTGCTCAGAAGTATAAAAAGCTGTTTTTCATGGTCAACGCGGGCCACCAGGCGGGCCTTAGGTAGACCATCTTATAGCCAAGCTCCCAATCTGTCATATGGTAAAACTTTCATTCAAATATCTCAAGCGGTTAAGGAGTTACAGCCTTTTAAACAATTTAATTTGCAAAAATCCACCTTCTGCTCAGTTCTGTTGACCTGGTGTTTTACAAAAAAATTAAATTATTTTGCTTTTTTCTTACTTAAAAACTTTTTTCCGTTTTGCTCAATATCTCAGTTGGTTTTACAGATAATTTCATTAAATTTGATAGGCTGATAGAGAATATAATCGAGAATAATTTGCAATTAAAATTTGTTTGCCACGCCTACTTTCCAAACATAAAAGTAGGCGTTAAGTAAAAATAATACATTTTAATAACTTTTCTTTATGTTTTGAATGGAATTAATGTGTCTGCTATAAAGCTGACGTCCTAAGCTATCACCTGCAAAAAGAATCAACGAAATACAATGAAGGGTTCGCGAGATATTAAGGGTAGCAATTTGTACAAAACATGCAATATAAAATAATTTTTCGCTTCACAAGCTTTGAAAGCTTAGCTTATAACTTCTTCGATTTTTAAGCTATGGATACCAAATTTGGAACATTTGTAAAATAGGACGCCGTGATTCGTCTCGATATTATACGAATTTTCTAGGTCAATCATTTGAGGAGAAACACTGCTCAGAAGTATAAAAAGCTGTTTTTCATGGTCAACGCGGGCCACCAGGCGGGCCTTAGGTAGACCATCTTATAGCCAAGCTCCCAATCTGTCATATGGTAAAACTTTCATTCAAATATCTCAAGCGGTTAAGGAGTTACAGCCTTTTAAACAATTTAATTTGCAAAAATCCACCTTCTGCTCAGTTCTGTTGACCTGGTGTTTTACAAAAAAATTAAATTATTTTGCTTTTTTCTTACTTAAAAACTTTTTTCCGTTTTGCTCAATATCTCAGTTGGTTTTACAGATAATTTCATCAAATTTGATAGGCTGATAGAGAATATAATCGAGAATAATTTGCAATTAAAATTTGTTTGCCACGCCTACTTTCCAAACATAAAAGTAGGCGTTAAGTAAAAATAATACATTTTAATAACTTTTCTTTATGTTTTGAATGGAATTAATATGTCTGCTATAAAGCTGACGTCCTAAGCTATCACCTGCAAAAAGAATCAACGAAATACAATGAAGGGTTCGCGAGATATTAAGGGTAGCAATTTGTACAAAACATGCAATATAAAATAATTTTTCGCTTCACAAGCTTTGAAAGCTTAGCTTATAACTTCTTCGATTTTTAAGCTATGGATACCAAATTTGGAACATTTGTAAAATAGGACGCCGTGATTCGTCTCGATATTATACGAATTTTCTAGGTCAATCATTTGAGGAGAAACACTGCTCAGAAGTATAAAAAGCTGTTTTTCATGGTCAACGCGGGCCACCAGGCGGGCCTTAGGTAGACCATCTTATAGCCAAGCTCCCAATCTGTCATATGGTAAAACTTTCATTCAAATATCTCAAGCGGTTAAGGAGTTACAGCCTTTTAAACAATTTAATTTGCAAAAATCCACCTTCTGCTCAGTTCTGTTGACCTGGTGTTTTACAAAAAAATTAAATTATTTTGCTTTTTTCTTACTTAAAAACTTTTTTCCGTTTTGCTCAATATCTCAGTTGGTTTTACAGATAATTTCATTAAATTTGATAGGCTGATAGAGAATATAATCGAGAATAATTTGCAATTAAAATTTGTTTGCCACGCCTACTTTCCAAACATAAAAGTAGGCGTTAAGTAAAAATAATACATTTTAATAACTTTTCTTTATGTTTTGAATGGAATTAATGTGTCTGCTATAAAGCTGACGTCCTAAGCTATCACCTGCAAAAAGAATCAACGAAATACAATGAAGGGTTCGCGAGATATTAAGGGTAGCAATTTGTACAAAACATGCAATATAAAATAATTTTTCGCTTCACAAGCTTTGAAAGCTTAGCTTATAACTTCTTCGATTTTTAAGCTATGGATACCAAATTTGGAACATTTGTAAAATAGGACGCCGTGATTCGTCTCGATATTATACGAATTTTCTAGGTCAATCATTTGAGGAGAAACACTGCTCAGAAGTATAAAAAGCTGTTTTTCATGGTCAACGCGGGCCACCAGGCGGGCCTTAGGTAGACCATCTTATAGCCAAGCTCCCAATCTGTCATATGGTAAAACTTTCATTCAAATATCTCAAGCGGTTAAGGAGTTACAGCCTTTTAAACAATTTAATTTGCAAAAATCCACCTTCTGCTCAGTTCTGTTGACCTGGTGTTTTACAAAAAAATTAAATTATTTTGATTTTTTCTTACTTAAAAACTTTTTTCCGTTTTGCTCAATATCTCAGTTGGTTTTACAGATAATTTCATTAAATTTGATAGGCTGATAGAGAATATAATCGAGAATAATTTGCAATTAAAATTTGTTTGCCACGCCTACTTTCCAAACATAAAAGTAGGCGTTAAGTAAAAATAATACATTTTAATAACTTTTCTTTATGTTTTGAATGGAATTAATGTGTCTGCTATAAAGCTGACGTCCTAAGCTATCACCTGCAAAAAGAATCAACGAAATACAATGAAGGGTTCGCGAGATATTAAGGGTAGCAATTTGTACAAAACATGCAATATAAAATAATTTTTCGCTTCACAAGCTTTGAAAGCTTAGCTTATAACTTCTTCGATTTTTAAGCTATGGATACCAAATTTGGAACATTTGTAAAATAGGACGCCGTGATTCGTCTCGATATTATACGAATTTTCTAGGTCAATCATTTGAGGAGAAACACTGCTCAGAAGTATAAAAAGCTGTTTTTCATGGTCAACGCGGGCCACCAGGCGGGCCTTAGGTAGACCATCTTATAGCCAAGCTCCCAATCTGTCATATGGTAAAACTTTCATTCAAATATCTCAAGCGGTTAAGGAGTTACAGCCTTTTAAACAATTTAATTTGCAAAAATCCACCTTCTGCTCAGTTCTGTTGACCTGGTGTTTTACAAAAAAATTAAATTATTTTGCTTTTTTCTTACTTAAAAACTTTTTTCCGTTTTGCTCAATATCTCAGTTGGTTTTACAGATAATTTCATTAAATTTGATAGGCTGATAGAGAATATAATCGAGAATAATTTGCAATTAAAATTTGTTTGCCACGCCTACTTTCCAAACATAAAAGTAGGCGTTAAGTAAAAATAATACATTTTAATAACTTTTCTTTATGTTTTGAATGGAATTAATGTGTCTGCTATAAAGCTGACGTCCTAAGCTATCACCTGCAAAAAGAATCAACGAAATACAATGAAGGGTTCGCGAGATATTAAGGGTAGCATTTTGTACAAAACATGCAATATAAAATAATTTTTCGCTTCACAAGCTTGGAAAGCTTAGCTAATAACTTCTTCGATTTTTAAGCTATGGATACCAAATTTGGAACATTTGTAAAATAGGACGCCGTGATTCGTCTCGATATTATACGAATTTTCTAGGTCAATCATTTGAGGAGAAACACTGCTCAGAAGTATAAAAAGCTGTTTTTCATGGTCAACGCGGGCCACCAGGCGGGCCTTAGGTAGACCATCTTATAGCCAAGCTCCCAATCTGTCATATGGTAAAACTTTCATTCAAATATCTCAAGCGGTTAAGGAGTTACAGCCTTTTAAACAATTTAATTTGCAAAAATCCACCTTCTGCTCAGTTCTGTTGACCTGGTGTTTTACAAAAAAATTAAATTATTTTGATTTTTTCTTACTTAAAAACTTTTTTCCGTTTTGCTCAATATCTCAGTTGGTTTTACAGATAATTTCATTAAATTTGATAGGCTGATAGAGAATATAATCGAGAATAATTTGCAATTAAAATTTGTTTGCCACGCCTACTTTCCAAACATAAAAGTAGGCGTTAAGTAAAAATAATACATTTTAATAACTTTTCTTTATGTTTTGAATGGAATTAATGTGTCTGCTATAAAGCTGACGTCCTAAGCTATCACCTGCAAAAAGAATCAACGAAATACAATGAAGGGTTCGCGAGATATTAAGGGTAGCAATTTGTACAAAACATGCAATATAAAATAATTTTTCGCTTCACAAGCTTGGAAAGATTAGCTAATAACTTCTTCGATTTTTAAGCTATGGATACCAAATTTGGAACATTTGTAAAATAGGACGCCGTGATTCGTCTCGATATTATACGAATTTTCTAGGTCAATCATTTGAGGAGAAACACTGCTCAGAAGTATAAAAAGCTGTTTTTCATGGTCAACGCGGGCCACCAGGCGGGCCTTAGGTAGACCATCTTATAGCCAAGCTCCCAATCTGTCATATGGTAAAACTTTCATTCAAATATCTCAAGCGGTTAAGGAGTTACAGCCTTTTAAACAATTTAATTTGCAAAAATCCACCTTCTGCTCAGTTCTGTTGACCTGGTGTTTTACAAAAAAATTAAATTATTTTGCTTTTTTCTTACTTAAAAACTTTTTCCGTTTTGCTCAATATCTCAGTTGGTTTTACAGATAATTTCATTAAATTTGATAGGCTGATAGAGAATATAATCGAGAATAATTTGCAATTAAAATTTGTTTGCCATGCCTACTTTCCAAACATAAAAGTAGGCGGTAAGTAAAAATAATACATTTTAATAACTTTTCTTTATGTTTTGAATGGAATTAATATGTCTGCTATAAAGCTGACGTTCTAAGCTATCACCTGCAAAAAGAATCAACGAAATACGATGAAGGGTTTGTGATATGTTAAGGCTCCTTCAATTTTAAGGCTGTAAATATTAAAGAAGTAAAAGAAGCTGTAGAAATAGATAAAATTCCGTATAAAGAATAAAATACTAAAAAATATCTAAAGATTAAATTGCGGTTGTTTTATAGAGCAGATTTTTTTAAACCAGTTTTCTTCTGTTCGTTTAAATAAAATAAATATTTTTTTTATAATTTTAATTCATATTTATTTGTTTTTATTTTGTTAAATTTTTTTAATAATCTGCATATACGGTTACAACAATGCATTATAACTGACTTAATATTTTTGTATTTAATGGGATGCATAAATCCTCCTTTTTATGTTTTCTTTCATATATTTTTTCGTTTTACAAGAATCATTTAATTATTCGTGCCATAAATGTATTGCAAATAAATCTATTAAATGTATTTAATGTTGCATACTAAAAATTGCTTAAATTAGTTGTTTTTTATAATATAATTACTTTGTTATTAATAATAATATTAATTAATTTGTTTTTTAGTTTTCGCTTTGTTAATGGGTTTGTTTAATATTGATGACGACATTAATTAAATCTAAAGTTAATAATACACACAAAACATTTAAAAACTAAATAATTTGATATTATTGATTAAAATTTTTTATTTTCAATAAAGAAACAATATTTGTTAAATTGATAATTGCAGTTTTTGTAACTAAATAATATTAAATTAAAATTTAAAAAATTTTAATGTTTAAAAGCAACTTAAATATATAATACATACAGATTTTATTTGATTTGTTTAAATTAATGTATGATTTTTGTTTTCAATGCTAAGCATTAAAATTCAATCGATATAAAAAAAATTAGAAACAAATCAAAGCGCTTTATAAAAATTATATTGCAGCAGGAAAATATTTTTTTATAATTAAATTTTAATAAATAAATAAGTTGTATTTGTTTAATTCACAACCTATAGCAAAAGTTGTATAAATCTTATTGGGTATTTCTATGCAAGCATTTGTTAACAAATGTGTTTATGTGGAAATTATCAACAATATTTATGCAACATGCAACTCATACATTTGGTTGTGAATTTTACAATTATGTTTAGCTTTGTTGCGCAAAGTTGGCTTCAAACGACTTTTGACCGCAATAGAAGCCTGGCTTGCCTGACATGAATTGTTTAAAAGCTTCTCATATAATAGAATTCTAAATGTTAACTTGTTTTTTTAAATGGAATATTTGTATAAACAAATTAACGAAAAGATTGATGGAGTTAAAAATTTCGTTTGTATTTAAAACGAAAGCAAATTGGAAATTTTTTGTTCGAAATCAAAACGAAAGCTTCATGTATTGGAATTTAGAAAGCTTTAACTTATATAATTTTGAAAGCTAGAATATGTTCGTAATGATTGCATAAATTAGTTAATTTCGAACGAAAATAAGAGAATGTTCGAACAAACTGACTAATTTCGTTTTGTTTTCATGAATTGTTTTAAAATTTAATTGAAATTCCGTTTCCAATTCAATTCCTTAAGAACAGGTTAAAAATCTTCGAAAATCCGTTTTTTTTAAGTTTAAATCAAATTATGTATAATAATATTTTTCATATAGTAAAATTAGCGCCTTAAATTAAAATCAAATTATAAACATTAAAAACTGTTAACAAAATAAAAATTAGAATTTGACGATATTTTAACTGCCGTAATAAAAAAATAGAAATAATTTGGATTGAAATTGTGTTAAAAAAATGAAAAATTTGAAATGTATATAAACAATTTTGTTTTAAAATACATTCCAAACTCAAACTCAGTAAATGTTTAAAAATATAACTTGTATATATTTGGATCTCTATAAAAGTGCCGTTTTCTAGTTATTTCAATATTATTTTCCAATTATTAATTCATGCTTATTATTGAAAGACTTTCTTTCATTTGCTTTAGAATTATTAGAAAACAAACATAAAATACATTTTTCTTTCTTACTTTTTTGCATAATATGACTATCAGTGCAATTATATTTTAATTTAAATGTTTGTATAATATATTTATATTTAATAATTATAAAAAAAATTAATATATTATTTAAATACTTTTCTAAAAAATTCTGTTTGTTTTATTTGTTGTGTTGGTGGAAAAAGCAGTAGATAAAGAAATTTGATTTTTTATTTAATTTTTTTTTTGTAAAATCTATACAAAAAGGTTCTTATTTTATTTCATTTAATTTAAGTTTTTGTTGTAAATTGTTTTTGTATACTAGCAAAATTTTTGTTTAAATTCAAAATATTATATAAAAAGTCTGTTTTTTCCATATTCTTTTGTTTAAATTAAATTTTTAGATTATTTTCTGTTTTTAAGGGTATAATTTTATTATTGTATTCAAGTGCGTTTTTTTTTGTTGAAACATTTGCATATATTTGAAATTTCTTAAATAGGTGCGAATAAAAATAACAAAGATGTTTATTCTTGCTTCTATTAATGCAACAAATTTAGAGTATTGCATTCTAAATGGATAAATCTGACGCAAATATTGTACATATTAAAAACAAAAACTATTTAATATATCCAGGATCCAGGATGCATACATAATGGGGTGATCGTTTATTCGATATATTCCAGAGACCGGGGTTTCAATAGCTCGAATATTTGAAGTTTAAAATACAAAACGGACCACGGTTATTTTTCATACAAAATCAAAAAATTATGACAGACAATAGAATAGAAATACAATAGAATTAGTATAAAAACAAACCTAAAATTGTTTAAACTTTGTTCCTATTTTGCATATAAATTATAATTTGAGTTGTGTTTCAAAAAAATAAGTCAATTAAAAAAAGCATCAGTTTCTGAGAAAAAATTGATAAATCGAGATTTTGGTAGAAAAATCAACACATCAAAACCAGACTCCGTCACTCTAAAACACACATATGAATGAATGAATTGGTATTTTTAATAAAATTCTGTTTTGTAATGTATTTATGAATTGTATTTCAGTAATAAATAATTTAGGTCTCGTATTTTCGCATTAATAAAACATATAATAAGTGACCTTATCATTTTAACGCGCGCATAAATTGAAATTTTTTTAATATATGCTTTTTAATATGAGTGTAAGTGAGTCTAAATTGTTTTGTCTGTATATAAAGTATAGATCTATGAGGGATTATATGTACGAGTATGTATATGTAATAGCTATTTGTTAAAGTATGTAAAATAGTATAATTTTTTTTTGAAATATGATTTCTTTGCTAAACAAATGGATGGATATTTATGACTGACTATGTTTTCTTTTGTGTGTGGTTCATTTTTATAAAATAAATTGAATTCGATTTTGTTTGTTTGTTACTTATGTAAGTATTTTGTTAGAAATAATTTTACAAATTAGATACATATTTTGCTCTAAAAAATTATTTAGTTTTACTTAAACTGCTACAATATTTGTATAATTTTTTAATACTTTTCCAAAACATTTTTTCCTGTCAATTTCAGAAGCTGTTTTTATTATTATTTCATTGTTATTATATTTACACTTAATTATGAAAATGTTTTTTTTAAACAAATTTTAATAAATTTCTATTTATGAGCGAATAATTTATTAAAATTTTCTTTGTTGTATTTAATGTGTTAATTAATATGTTTGTTTAAAAAATATATAAGAATTTAAATATATATCACACATAATTACCAAAATATTTAAATTATAAAGAAATATAATTAATATAAGAAAAAAGTTGAAAAAAAATAAAAAAAAATAAACTAAATTTGTGTTTTTAATTTCAAAATTATTTTTAATTTATTTAATTCATTTCGAATATTATACCAACTTTACTTTTATTTATAAATTGTACTAAAATTAGGTTTCTTGTTTTATAATTATTTTTAATAAATTTCTGTTTTAAAATTTTATTATTTTTTTTTGTTTTTGATTTCAAAATTTATTTCATCAATTTTAACAATTTATTTATTTTTATTTATTTATGATAGTTTTTCAAAATTTTCAATAAGACTTTCTGTAACAATTTCTGGGCTCTTTTAAATTTGTTTTTTTTTTATTTTTTAATTCAATTATTTTTACTTTTTTACTTTTTGTATTCTATAGATCAGGGATATGCAGCAACATGTGCAATCGTCAGATACCTGAAATATATATTTTTTGCCACTACATCTCAGCACACAAATTATTTGGAAACATAAATATAACAGGAAAAATTTAAATAAGCGGTAAAATGAGCTCAGCTGCCCTCAATGTTAACTGTAGAATTAATTCGCCTGGAGCATGATCATATACAATCAAGGCGAATTCCTATTCCTATACATGAATTTGCCTCATATACCAAATATTATATGTATGTATATCCCTCTCTTTTTCTCTTTTTTTCTCTCTAAATGACTGCCTTCACGTGGAAATATTAATTTTTCCACGATAATTTATAATTATAATTAATGGTGGCTACTTTCTACATAGAAACACTACGCATCCAATATATCGACCCCTGTGAGCGATATTATCGTATGTTACAAAAACTAAATTTTACAGGAGAGCGTTATTATTACTATTTCTATTACTATTATATACTATAAAACTGTTACATACGATAAAATGTGCATTGTGTTATCTCCATAACTATTATATTTATCGCTATAATGTTTTGTCAACAGATGAATTAATGGATTTAGAAACAATTTGCATAAAAAAGTCGATTTCGAAAAAAGTCCAACATACGATAATTTCGCGCACAGGGGTCGATATATCGCTCATTTCTTGCAACGTAGTCATATCTAAAAAACTCATTCTTTAGAAAACGAGTTTAAGTTTAAAGTTTTTAAATTACACAAATCTCAATTGAAAAATAAAAAAAAAATTCTTTCCTCAAGAGGCGAGTAAACAAGATATTTGTACGAATTTTTTGCACAAGATGCAGAACGATATGACGAATAATTCTGCATTCTTAACACAAAAAAACAAGTTTTTTGAGATACGACTACGTTGCAATAAATGAGCGATATAATATTTTTTGCAGATCAAAATGTTGAATTGTTGAGAGCGCAAATTAAGTTTTTTTTCTCTTACTATGAGGGAATACATTTTGAAACACTAAAATCTTTGTATGTACGAGCAATGGCAGGCATTGTGTATAGACTTTGCCCGCCTATCCGCCCACTAATGATCAAAACCAGTAGGTTTTTATTTTGTTTCATTGGAAAATGAGCGGCTTTGCTTAAATAAAAACAATACATTCAGTGCTCTATTTTAAAATAGAACGTATGTAAATTACCTTCCAAATATAACAAACAAAAAAAAACCAACGAAGAGTTTTAAGTTCAAGTACCGTAGATCGAATTGAAACGTTAGCAACAAAGTTAAGGCCTTAAAAAATGACACAATTTCTGTCTCTAGCAGCTGAAGTCTAAGAACTTTATTCATTAACGATTGATAAAGCTATAATAGATTTATTGCTGGATTTTTATACGGGAAACCCCGGATTTAATGCATAAATTAACTTTATTATTCGAATTATAAATAAAAGCTCTGATACTAAAACAATAGATCAATTTCTTAATGCATATTTTTGCCTATTTTACACTTTATGGCATATTTTCTTAATATTATCGTTAATAACATAATCATGCCATTTTGTCAACGTTCTTGAACACATTCAATATTTTTGGAAACTTAAATTGACTTTTGCAAACTTTAAATTTTTATGGCATTATTCACAAATGATTAATAAAGTTATAGTAGGTTTAATGTTGGATTTTTATAAGTAAAAACCGGTTTTAATGCACACATTAACTTTATTAATCGTTTGTGAATAAGTCCATTATTCTTTATCCGTTTTCGTTCCGATTTTCCAGTGTATATTTTAGTCGCTCAATATATTAATGTTTTAGTTGTCAAGTTGTCTTTTGGATTCGTTTTTTCTAAAAGTCAATCAATTGCCGACCGATATCAAAATTTAAATAAAAAGTTGGATCGATTTTTTATTTGAATATTTTTCTTTTACGGCATATTTATGTGCAAAGCGAATTCATACCAGGTCAACTCGAAAGCGCTGCCGGCTTATTGTGTTTTATCATATTTAATTTTTAAAATGTGCTTTTTGGTAAACTTTCTTCATTTTAAATTCGCCTTGAACAGATTATTTTGACATCGAAGAATGATATTTGCCAAGGCGAATTCTCTTGTCACTACTTGGTATGCATTTGCCTTCTTTATGTCTTAAAAAAATATTAAATACATTCCGACATGTGATAAAAATCGATCGATTTCAAATCACTTAATTTCAAGAAATAAATTTTGTTAAAAACTTAATAATTGAATATTTTTTTTAATGTTTTCGACAGTTACGACTTCGTTCGAACTTATTTTCCATTTCACTACATCGTTTGATGTACAGCACACGTTTTTGCCTATTATTCACTTTGCGAAATCGAGCGATTTGAAATCGATGAATTTTCATCACATACTTGATTGTTTTACTTTTCAGAACATGATTGGCGGCTTTTTCTGAGCATATTTTAGATTTTTTTTGCACTTATTTGCTTTTAAAATATATTTCAGAACTTCTTGAAACTGACTCACCAGGTTATTGACATATTTCGTAACGCACTTGGGGGTGACTGATTGGAAGTTTTTACGGAATTTATAATTTTACTGAAAATTCTTTTTAAACGTGTTAAGAAGGGTATGAGAGAGGAATTTAAAAACGTATAAAATGGCATTTACAAATATGTCAAGAGCCCCATACGGGGCGTGCATACTATAACTTGTTACGAGTATATCGTCATTTGATTTCAAAAAAGTCCCAGGTTACAAATAATAAAAAATCGACTTCTTGATTTATTACGATGCGCCATATCGAAATACATGTCAATGGAAAATTTTGCATCTTTAAATTTTACCAATTCTTTAATAAGCAACAAGTTTAAACTGAAAAGAATTTTTAAAAACGTTGGTTAACTTTTTATATTAGAGAGTTTCTTTCTTGTCCTGTACAATTCTTTCAATGTAATTTAAGGCTTTTTTGAGTTCATTTGATGATATATGAAGACAACAATGTTGCTAAGCTTGCAACTTTATTTTTTGGAAAATTTGGAAACGAAAACGTTTTTTTGCAGATATAATCGAAATTGTGGAATTGCCACAGCAAAGCTTCAGCTTTGTTTGCCAACATCTACACTAATCGAACTTTGAAAAACTCTTTTGGATGATGAAAGGCAACAGGCAAAATACTTCATCAAGACAATTACAAATAATAAAAAAAGAAAAACAAATTTAATGCAGACGATGATTTGTTTTGGGTAGAGTGCCAACAATGCGAACTCGTCCCAGTGTACCCATGTTGCCAGCAGCAGTATTGGCACCAGCAGCAGCAGTAGCAACATTACCAGAGCCAGCAACATAGTGCTGTTGCATCATGTGCTGCGGATGCATTTGTAGTTGCATGGCAGCTTGTAATTGTTGCTGCTGATGCAAGTGCTGTTGATATTGTTGGTATTGCAATTGCTGCTGCTGTTGTTGTTGCTGTTGTTGCAAATGATGATGTTGCTGCTGCTGTTGTTGGTGCTGGTGTTGCAGCTGCTGATGGTGCTGCTGCAGCTGCTGCTGTTGTTGCTGCTGTAAGGATTGCTGCTGGTGCAACGATAGCTGCTGTTGTGGCTGGTGCAAGCGCTGTTGCTGCTGTTGCAACTGCATATGGATTTGCTGTTGCTGAGGCGTTGGTTGTTGCTGTTGTTGCTGCTGCAACTGAGGTGCATGCTTTGTGTCATTGCAATCGCAAAATTGTGGCGGTGGTGCTAGAACAATATTTTCCGTTACCAGCCCATCATCTTTGTGCTGCACTGAAGTTGCGGCAGCACCACTAGCAACAGACGACTTTGAGTTTGTTATCAGTGACATTTCCGAATCACTGTCGGCCTCAATGGGTGGCGGCAGTTGCACCAGCGAAACGGCAACTGATCGAGTTGCTCTTTGCATGGCAATAGCGGCAGCTTGTTTACGTGTCAGCGAATTGTGTCGTTGAAATCCTTTGGCTGGTGGTGAAGGACTAAGATCACCATCATCGTCGGAGCGCTGTTCTTCTTGAGAGTCTTGTGTGGCCAATAGACTGGTTTTGTTAGCGGCCATTTGCTGTTGCTGTTTGGCCACTATGGCCGCTGTGGTGGCAGCACCAGCTGCTGCGGCCGCCTTGGCTTTAAGAATCTGTTGCAGATGCTGCTGATGGGCGATTTGTTGCTGTTGTTGCATTAAGATCTGCTGCTGTGTGGCCAATAATTTTTGGTTGGGATTCATATGAGGTTGAGGTTGCGGCACTTGTTGTTGCTGAGCTAAACGTCCAGCCACAGATGGTTGTGCTTTAGCCACAACCTGTTGACTTTGAGCCTGCAGGGTTTTGGGTCCTTTACCAGCAGCCATTTGTTGCTGCTGTTGCTGTATGACCGGTGCATGTTGCTGTTGCACCATTTGCTTGACTGTTACGGTTGTAGGAATGTTTGGTATGGCCGATGTAATTATTGTGGGCGCGTTGGCTTTAGCCTCAAATGCTGCTTTTGCATTGGCAACATTTGTTTTGGTGGTAGTTGGTAAGCTGTTGCTCGTTGCCGACGCGGAGGAAGAGGAGGTGTTAGTTGTTGTACTGTGGCTGTTGCTTGTTACAGTTTTGTCTATATTGGCCGCTGCTCTTGCAGCAGTCAGACTGCGGTGTTGAGACGGTGGTGTGGATTTTGCTTTACTTTCAAATTGTTGTTGTTGTTGTTGTCCACTTGCCGGGCTTGTTGTTGCTGTTGTTGTTGTTTGTTGCATAGGTGGCTTAGTTGTTGTAGTTATTACTTTTGGCATTTTTGTTGCTGTTGTTATTGTAGTGGTGGTGGTGGTGGTGTTAGTATCAGTTTCATCCTTACCTCCTTGATCGGGTATTGTTTTGGGCTCTTCATTTATAGTAACAGTCGGTTTTTTCTTAATTGTATCAGTGGATTTGGCAGCAGCTGGTATGCCTGATGTAGCACTGGCCGCCAGAACTTCCTGATCACTGCTTACACCTGAAGAGCTGTTGTCTCCCTCCTCTTCATTGTTGTTATTATTCTCAACATCGTTATCATTTTTGGCTGTCTCAGTTTCGCTTGATGGCGACTTGTCATCGTTTTTATCGAAACCATTAGGTGAGGATTTAGATGTTTTTAAGTTGCTGCGAATGCGTTGGATTTCATCAACCGACAGAGAATGTGAAATGGATGCTGAACCGGAAGCGGAACTACTACCACTACAAGTGGAAAAAGGGACAAGAACTTAGTTTATAACCATTGAAAATAATGCTTTCGGAGCGATATTAGCCACCCCGTTCTTAATTCTGGGGGCAATTTAAATTTTGTAAAAATATTTGTGGAGGTAACAAAACATAAAATGTTATTCTTTGTCTAATTTACAAAATAAGCGTGCAAATTAATAATTTATTTAATTTTTTCCAACAAATTTAAAAGTTTTACGAGCAATTTTCTGTTTCTGCTTTGTTTTTACAGCGACTTCTCTGTATTTCAATTACGTTTTTTGTTTCTTGTAATTTTGTTCACTTACCTTGCTTGACTATTTCCACTCGTTTCCGGCACATCAATTAAAGCAATCTTCTCGTTAAGCTTTGTGTTACGTGCCACCAATATTGAATTCTCATCTTCACCATCTGACTCGCTTAGACTGTAGTCGGGTTCGGGTATGGGTGGTGCTGGACCAGCGGCAACAGCATTTGTGTTTGACAACCCATTATGATTGGTGGTTGTGCTGCTGCTGCTGTTGTTGTTGTTGTTGTTGGTATTGTTGGTATTGTTAGCACTTCCATTGACGTGTGTTGCATGATTGATGCTAACGCCATTTTGACCAGTTTGACTAACAGCATATTGGTTGGTGGCGGAAGTTGAGGAAGTGTTGTTCGAATTGGAATTGGTGCGTGATAGAGCTGAGGGTTGAGCATATTGACTAATTTGGGTTTGTTTTTGTTGTTGTTGTTGTGTTGGTGGCGGTGGTGAAAGTTGTTGCTGTGGCTGCTGTTGTTGCATTTGTGAAGCTGTTGTTGGTGCAAAGGCTAACGCTTGATTCGAGTTGTAATGCTGTTGACTATTTTGTTGTTGTTGTTGTTGATTAGATGATTGCTGACGATTCTGTCGAATACATAAATAAATAAAAAAACAAGTTGACTTTATATATAAATCCGGTCCTTACCTCCTGTGTCTGTCGTAGTTTCCAAGCTATCAGCTCTTGTGGTGAAGCATATATTTTTGCATTTGCTGAAGGTTTAAAGCTCGACTGTACACCGTCTATGGCTGCGGCTGTGACGCCATCATTTTCGGCACGTTTCTTTAGTTTCTGTTGTAACGACAATGTGCTTTCATATTCTGAACTCTGGCGAGTTTCCACCTTGACCACTTGACCCACAACCGGAGGTGGTGGAGGTGGATGTGTTGGTGGTGGCAAAGTATTTAATCGCAACATGGAGGCATGCAAAGTGGCCACATCATCTTGCGAATGATGGCCTTTGCCTACGGCCGCCGTCCATATGGAGGAGGAGGAACCTCCTGCCGTAGCATTAAGATCTGGTGTGGAATGGAAACGTTTTAAATCCCGAGCACCCGCCCCTACGGTAGGTATTGCACAGGGTTTACCCCTCAGAGTGCCATTTTTAACCTTTGCCTTGCGTTTCATTTCAGCCACGCTGCCATAAACAAGAGGACCCTTTAGAGGAGAACTATTATTGGCCGGTGGTGTTGCTGCTCCACTATCAGTGCCCGATTGGAAACGTGAAGTAGTCATCATGGTAGAGTAACGGTTAGCGCCATCTACTACTTCACCCTGTTGTCGCTGGAATAATTCTTCCAGTTCAGCGGCAGTAATGCGGCTGGATGTAGGTCTAGCCTTAATACTAGCTGTGCGCAGCTGTACTGGTGTACCGGGATGAGTAGGTGTGGGCGTAACTATAGACTCCACTGAAGAAGATTTTGTATGAGGAACTTCTTCATCTTCCTTTTCGCCACCATTCTCTAAGCCAGCCACCATCGATTTGGCCCGAGCTCTACCCACCGATAAAGTAGTCTTAGGATCTCTTCTTGGTGGTAAAGGCGCTGGGCGACCTTGTCTATCGCTGCCTGCTGCATTCGGTCCAAGTGACATTTTACGCGGCAAGGTGGCACACTGTCTATGCGAGGTTTGCGGTGTGCTGGGACCCGAAGACAAATGTAGCGTTGGCATATATTGTGGAGTGGCCTGCATCTGATTGGGAAACTGTGGTGATATAACTGTCATGGATACCAAAGCCCCGGCAGATCGTATCATTTCAACAACTTTTTCGTGTGAAGCTGCACGCACGTCTTCACCGTTGATGGCCAACAAAAAATCGCCCGGCTTTAGTCCGGCCATATCAGCCACACCGCCTGGATCGACATCGTCTAAATATTGTAAAGCCGGAAAACGATCTGACGGCTTTAATTGCATTAGTTGTGAAGAAGCTTTGGCACCACGCAATATAAAGCCGAAACCACGTTTGGCGCGATGTAAAACGACGGTACGAGGTTCATTAAATGCGCTACAAAAAAAAAAAAAACAGAAATTATATTTTTGCAGATCATTTGTGTGTTGTATATCTTGTAAAAACCCGACAAAAATTCATATATTTTATTTATGTCTCATTGTAGAACTTTGCTCCTCATATTTTTATTTTAAATTTGGGAGTATTTTTCTGATCGTAGCGATTTTTCAAATTAAGTGTTCTTCTTTATTTTGTAAGTTTTTTTGTTGTTGAAATTTTAGCGATTTTTATTTGAAATTTCTTACCTTTTCTTTACCCTGGGCGCTGTAGCACTGCTGTATTGACCAATTTGATGGTGACTGCCACCACTAATACCGCCTACCATTTTTATAGACATTTTATTCTCATTCATACCATGTCCGTTGTTAAGAGCCTGTGTTGAGCCATTACTGTTCACCGACAACGATGGCGACTGATGATGTAGGAGGCTGGGCCTTGGCAGAGTGCCACCCATACTACCCATACCACCAATACCCGAACTGCCGCCTAAACTCAATTGTGGCGAACCCTGGTGAACAGACGATGCTGCAGGTGAATGTTGATAGGGCGATGGATTTGGATTCGCTGTAGCAACATTTATTATATTTTTCTGGCGCAAGTTAACCTCTTGCACACATTCGGCCGGAAAGAAACCGGAGTGATTGGTGCCCCGAACATAGCCTTCGAGAAGGCCACAATCAGTCGAACCCACAACCTCAATAACATCGCCCACTTGTAGGCGTATATGGCCAACTGAATTTCCAGCGTAGGGTTCCATGCAAACCACCGTTGTGCTAGGATGACCTATTGAGCAGGCAGCAGAATCGGAATTGGTACCAACTCCCGATGAATCGCTTATAATATCGCTGGTATCGCCAAGGGATTTATCTGTAGTAAAAAGAAAACAAGAAGAAAGCAACAAAAAAAATCCTAATATTATTTCGAATTTATATGCAACATAATTAAATATTTGAACCAACTCATTATGTTACGTTTGCAGTATCCTTCTTTCATTGGTTGCTTTTTTCAAGTGACCTATTTGATACTTTTTTTTCTTAATTATTATTTTGTTTTTTAATTGGTCGTTTTGGCTTAAATCCAAATTTTTGTGAGTATGACTGTAAAACGTAAAATACGGTAGAACTATTCGTAAATAGTATAAAAAGTAGTATGTTGTATGTGGCATGCAATATATGAATTTGGACAATTTGTTAGATTTGTGAAAGAAACGAAATAATAGTGAAGAAAAAAATAATAACAAAACATAAAATATCTAAAGCATTTCATTTAAAAATTTTCTTTATTTTTTTTTTTTTGTGTTGTAGATGTTTGCATTTAAAGATATTTTGTTGCAACAATTAAGAAAAGTAAACATGCAATTTGTTGAACTAACACATACACATAAGAAAGACACTCACTCACACATGCACAATCATACTTATACTCGTACACTTGAATAAAATCTCTTCGAATATTTAAAGTTGCAGAAATTCAATATTTGTAAAGTGCTAAAACATGCTTCTTCTAAATATTTGTTGCAATATTGCTGCTACTATTCTTCTTTAACTTTCTGTTCACAAAACTTATAAGTTGCTATTAAAAAAGTTTCCACTGGAGAGGTTTTTTATTACTTAAATACATTTATAAAATAACTATACTTATCCTTTTTTACTTAAATGTTATTTTAGTTCTAAATGCAATTGCGAAAATAAACTTTGGTCAGAAAGTTGTTTATTTCCTTTTATTGGTTTGATGTTTTAAATTAAAGTAAGTTTAATTAAAGTTTAGGAAAACTTTAAATTCTGGTTTATAGAAACTTTGAAATAATTCACCTCAAGTCCAACAAAAGAGTTTTGCTCCACACTTATCTAGGAAATGTAATTTGCTGATTTAAATATTATTAAGTAAAATCTAATGTGGTCGAAAAATTTATATTAGTTATTTAAAAGACTTCAGAAAAATCTTCTTTATCTGATAACTCCCTGATTTATGAAGAGAAGAAAAGCTCTACAGATATTAACTCTCCCCTTCATAAAATTCAGTCTTTATTGTAGACGATTCAAACTTTTTCGATTCGATGTAACTTTTATTATTATTTTTTGTATTTGATTAAAACAATTAATATATTACAAGATTTATTAAGTTAAGAAACTTATTTATTATTACTACTATTATTAAATCAAACATTCTGTTTGTGCTCGAATCTCAAGCCCATCATTTGATTTAACAAACCTACTAAATTTAAAAAAGGAAAATAAGAAGAAAAAGGGCTTCATAACTTTTTAGAGTATATTTTGTGGCCATTTTTCTTTGTGGTGTAATATTTTATTGGTGCAATTTTTCCTTGAGATGCAAAATCTTTGTTAAGCGAAGCCGGTATTTGAAATACCAACTGAAAATTGGGTTTACTTAAGCTTTCCTGCAGACTTATGGTTGAATACCAGAATCGATATTTAATCACTTTTCATAAATAGTTTTTATTTATTAGGTACTATTTTAAGAAGTTGGTTTCTTTAAATTGTACTTCTTTCAAATGTATAGTATATTTTTGGAAAATACCACGTTTGACAGGAAATTGTTAAAAAAAATATTTATATATTTAAAAAAATAATTTAAAAAAGATAAATTATTAAAAGGTACTTTTCTAAGAGGTACTTTTTTAATATGTAATTTTTTCAAAAGACACTTTTTAAAATGTACTTTTTTAAAAGATATTTTTTAAAATGTACTTTTTCAGAAGGCAATTTTTAAAAGGCCCTTTTTTAAAAGTAACTTTTTAAGATGTACCCCTTTGAAAGTGACTGCTTTTAAAACTTGTGTTTATTTAAAAGGCACTTTTAAACCGATTATTTTTAAAAGGTTTTTTTTACAGAGTTACTTTTTTTACCAGATACTGTTTTGAATGGTTCTTTTTCATAACATACCTTTTTTAAAAGTTACTTATTTTAAAAAGTACGTATTTTTTCAAATGTACTTTTTCCAAAGCTGCTGCTTTTAAACATTGATTTTTCAAAAGGTACTTAAATAATATTTTTTTAATTTACGTTCTTAAAAGAGTTCATTTTAAAATATATTCTTTTAAAGGGACTGGAATTGATTTTTGAAAAGCGTTTTAGAAGTTACTATTTATTAATAAATATTGTTTTTAAGATTATTAAGAAAAAATGTTTATTGAATTGGTGCTTTTTTAATAATAATAATTTAAAATATAATGGATTGAAAATAATTTTTCCTTAACTTGAGGAAATTTCAAGTCTTTAATCAACTTTAATTTTATTTTCAATAGAAAAAAAAATCAGGCATGTTTTAAATATTCACTTTGGAAGATTTTTTCACTTTGCAATAATTGTTCATCTTTTACGGAACTGATCTGTGATTTTAAATAGATTAAAAAAACTATCATAGATTATGCTCATCTATCAGAGTTTTCAAAATATTAGAATAAACTTAGGAAAAACTTTGCAAAAGGGCATAATGCAGTGGTAACCCATTTTTTGGAATGGTAGTTTAAATTCAATTTAAAAATTTGAATGAAACTAGTTTGACAGTTTTTTGAGTTTAAAAAAATAGCCATACAAACTTTAAAGCTCCCTAAACTAAATAGAAATTAGTAGAGACGGAGAGTTTGTGTTAAAGTGCGGGAAAAAAGTTATTTTTCTTTTGTGGAGTTAAGGTGAAATCAAACAGAGTTTTCGTTAAATAATTTTAAATTTTATCAATTGCAAAATCAATATATTGGCATAAAAAGAAATTAATTAGCCGTTAAATATTTAAAGCGCCAATAATAAATAATAAATAAAATGTAATAAAATAAAATGAATACCTGTTACAATGCTGATATCGTCTTCATGTGAACGATGACCGGATGATCCTTCAGATAAACTCGAACTTGCTGAACTGTATGGCATGTGTTCAGATGGACAGGGCGATGGTGGTCCATGATGACCACACATACTGCTGCTATTGCGAGTCAATGTACCCATTAGGCTACCACCGCTAATGCTACCGTTGGCACTTAGCCAGCCAATGCCTGAACGTCGTTTTGGGTTGTAACGTGGTGGTCCGCGGAGGGGTACTACACAGTGAATGTTTTTCATTCAATTTTATTTAGAAAATTTCGAGGGGAATTGTAAGTTAATAATTATGTTTCACAAAGTGTTTTGTTTTGTTGTTTTTTTTGTATTTTTTATTAGTTTCAAACACAAAACGCCACTCACTTGGGCATTATGATTATTTATTTTTCAGAGACATTAAATTGCAGTTATCGCATTAAAAGTGTATTGTAAATGGATTTTAGAGTGAAATTTTTATTTCATGAAAATTTTGTTAAAATCAACAAAACCAACACATTGGTCATTTCAAATAAGTTTTTATTTAAGATAAATTTTATGTGTGTTTGTTCAAACACTTTTTTGTGAGTAGATTTTTGAAATTCTTTTATATTCTGGTGCGCGATAAACAATATTTAAAATTTTTACTCAATCTATGAAACATACACATTTAGTATAATTTTTGCTATATTTAAATTTAATATTCACTTTAAAGAAATATTACTTGAAATATTTATTAAGATATGATACTTACACAAGTTGAAATAATTTTAGTTTTAGCATAAAAACTCGACACAAAAGACAATTCCTTTAGCTGTCACTACACCAACAAAACTTGCTATTTAAAATTATTTTATATGTACTTATTTAATTTATAAGCCAGCATGGAGACGAGGACAAAATAAATAATAGTAAATGTACATATAACTTTCAAACTGCTAGTGAGATTAATTAAGGATTAAAGTATTATATGATCGCCTTTTTTGGCAATTTTGAAAAATTAAAAATATTTAAATTCTTGAAGTTACTCGAACATGTGCGGGAAGGGGCAAAGAAGCTCATCGCTGACAGTATGGTAGCCAACTCTATTGATGCACTGGAGCATCGACGCAATTTGATGTGTGTTTCACTTTTTTATCGTTGATGAAATCAGGGAAGTTGTTCCCGATATCCGAATTTTTTTTACGTATCACACACTTTTCATTAACAGCTCATCCATTTGTGCTTCGATTGGCCAGTGAATCGTTCTACGCATTACATAGATAATTCTTTTTTTAATCCCACAGTTCGTATGTGGAATAAACTCCCTGTAGCGTTATTTCCTGTCACTTTCAACATGATAAAATTCAAAACGAATGTCGACAAACTCTACTCTCTCTCTATCTTCCTTTCCATAATCTATTTTTCTAATTACAGCACATTGTGCCGCATATGTAGGGGTCATTCCCTAAGTACTATTCCTAAAAATAAGAAACAGATCGTATAATATTTACGATAAAGTTCTACTTTGGTTCGCTGTACCGCCCTTTGTGATTATGCAGACAGAATAGTGAGAGTATAGCTCCTCTTCTATTGACATTCTAATTTTAAATGTGGACAGTATCTTATATGTTATATCAATTTTCTCTTCAGACCCACTGTGCAATTATTGTTCTCAATCCAGGTTATTATTATTTACTTTTATTTGAATATGTGTAGTTATTTATTTTTGATCCGAAAAAGCAAAGTTTCCTTTAGATTTATATTTAGAAGTCCCACATAGTTGCTAGACATTCACAGAGCACCTGCTCAGAGCTACCATAAAGTATTTTGAGGAATCTGCACTGCTCTATCACCGAGCTTTCTACGATAAAGTGATGGTATCCGAACCCCGACAATGACGGTTAAGCCACCCAGTGGTATCCAGAGAATTCTATGGAACCTTTTTCAATTCAGCGTAACGACTCGCTTCGAAACACATAATCCAGTTTTATCATCAGTATAACCAAGCCAATACCTTCAAACCCGAAGTGACCGTTGGTCAATATTAGGAACTCTATGTTGCACTAGGGCCGGCTTTATACATACAGTCAGGATTAATTTACCCAGCGGTAAAAAGCATTCTACTCTGATGCTATTTGACCAAACTCATATAAATTAAATGGGTTTGATCATAAGTTTATGTCTAAAAGGAGCGGCTGAATGAGTTGGACCCAACTGTATTCGGCCCAACTGTATTCGACACAAGGCCAGTTTGATGAAATATAAAACTACCGACTGAACGGGTCAATTATTTTTTTCTTCAAATACTTTTGTTTTGACGAATAAATTCTGTAAGGCATTATTTAAAAATCATTTGTTGAATTTGTTCGTTGCAACATTGCTGTTGTGAAAGTTAAAAAAACACGTATATAAATATGTTTATGATGTCTACACATGAAAGTAGCTTGCAGATGTTGTTAACGAATGTTTCGCAAGTTTGTATCTCAACAGTTCAATGCTGTTTTAAATGAATTTTAGCAAGATGTTTGAATGAATTACCTGAAGCAGCAGTTTAAGTCTTTTAAAGGGCACATATTAATTTGAATTAAATAAAGTTCTATTTATAAACTCTTACTTACGTTTATGACCATTAGTTTTGTGATAATTTTATAATGAATGTAATTTGCAACAAATATTTAATTTAAACGAACTATTAAATAATTTTTGACAAGACAAAATGTGTTTTTTTCTACAGCCTATTGTATGAGTTGTATGTTGAACAAATGTTGTTTGTAATTTCCAAACTAATCACTTTCTAAGCAAATCTTTATCTAAAATATACAACTCATACAGTGGGTTGTGAATTGAATAAATCGTACAATTTAAAAGTTTAGAATTAAATGAAAAAAAATCAATACACTACATACAAAAAACTGAACAAACAACACTCGTTTCGGACTAAAAATCAGTCTGATTTAAGTAGAAAAATTTATATCAAAATACATTCAATAAAATACAAAAAACTATTTAAGAAATCAGGATGAAAAAGGGGGGAAACATACACACTATATATACTGGAATATCATGTATGTAAATGCATTTTAAATATATTTTACTATTTATGTATTTTTTTATTATTATTTAAAACGTGACACTTATTTGTTAAAAAACAAGAAAGACGAGCAAATATAACAAACAACGTAACAACAATTAAAGAAATAACATCACATTAACGAATACGAGTTTGATATTCAAATTGCCAGGGTGATTGATTGAATTAATGAAAGATGTTTTTATTTTTGGAAATTAATAAAAAAAATATATATATATTGCTGATTGCTTGCGTATGTGTGATGTTTCTAACCATGATAGAGGATGACAGTGATATTGGCGAGACGTTAAAGGAAAAAACAAAGTAAAATGGCGAAACAAAAACATAAAATAGTCAACTTAAGGAAACGTTGTTGTCGCATGAAAAAATATAAAAAAATGTTCGTTTTAGCAAAAATTATGTTGTATGACTCAAAATTAAACTAATTTTGTTTTTTAAATAGATTGAGTAAAAACATAAAGAGAATAAAGTTTTATTTAAAATATTCAAAGATTTTAACAAAATTTTTAAATGTTTATTTCGAATTGTTTATGACTTATTATGATTTATTTGGTTGCTTTCAAAGGAAGTAAAATAAACGGGATTGTAAAAAAATAAATCCGATTTATAAGAATTTCAAATGATTGTCTCAAGAGATTTTGAAGCTTTCACAAAGTTTTGCTTAATTTGTTTGAAATCATCATTAATACCACATTGTGTAGAAAATTCGTGCAACAATAGAATAATTTATTGGAAATAAATTATAAATAAACTAGTAGTTTCTAAAAAAATCGACTTCTGTTTGACAGCTCTTATGAACTGCACGTAGTTCTAGAATACATGTCAAAGCAAAAGCAACAACGTAAATTAAATTAATATTCCGGAAGTCTTTCAAACGAATGAAATGTGTTAAACACTTGCTTAAGTGTGCTTGTGAACATGTTTATAAGCAAATGTTTACATAGAAAGTATCATCAATATTTATGAATTCATACAAACATTGTGATTTAGACCTGGGTCGAACTCGTTCAGTAGCTCGTTTTAGACATAAACCTTTCATAGAACCAATATAATTTAAATGGATTTGATCAAAGGTTTTTGTATAAAACTCTAATATACAATTCAAAATTGGGCCGAACTCGTTCATTAGCGCGCTTTTGACACAAAGTTTTGATGAGACTCATATAATTTAAATGGTTTTTATCAAAGGTTTGTGTCTGAAAGGAACAACTGAACGAGCTCGTCACATCTTTAAATCAAAGCCATTTAATTTCTACGATTTTGATTAAACCTTTTTGTGTAAAAAAAACTACGGAATGGGTTCGGCACAAGTCTAAAACATTTTTTTTAAACAAAGCAAATTCAAAATTTAAATTTATACATTTTATGTGTTAAAGCCTTCAAAATCTCTTATGTTGAAATAAATTATTGATTGAGTATGATATTGAAATCAAGAAGGAAAATTGCAATAAAGTCTCTTTTTATGAATGATAGAAAAGTGATTTGTATGAAATGGAATTTAATTTTTTTTCAGTTTTTGGTTTAAAATAAAATAAGCAAAACTAACTTACCGATATCTTCAGTTTTATAATTTTGTATAATTTCAGCCAATTCCAAATTGCCAGCGATGACAGCAACCTAGTTTTTCAAAGGAAAATAAGTTATAAAATGATTTAATAAGAAATAAAAATGTTTGTAGAACAATTAAATAGATTAATTTATTATAAAACAAATTCTACATACAAATAATATTTTACAAATAAATTAAAAATATCCCATGAATTATTTAATTAACAAAATAAAATGCCAATTTTGTTACAACTATTAATATTTTTAGTTATCAAAAACTTAAATAAAATTAATTAATAAACTTATAAACATAAAAACCCTTATTGTTTAACAGAAAAAGAGAGAGAGAGAGAGAGAAAGTAAATACCTGATAAGGAGTTTGATTGGCATAATTTAGCGCACCTCGTTGGGCACCACGAAAAAGAAGCATTCTAGCACAAGCCTCCTGATTGTTAACAGCGCATACATGCAATGGTGTATTACCGGAAGCATTACGGCCATCCATGTCCGCACCATAAAACAATAAATGTTCCAAATGCTGGACAAGACCGTGACGACAGGCCTAATACAGTGTTTTTTTTATTGATTTTATATATGTAAATATATTTTGGTAGTTTTTGTTTAAGGTGGTAGTAGTGGTAGAATTTTGGTAGTAGTAATATTTTTGGTAGTATGTAATAGTTTTTTTTTAATTAAAGTCCCAATAATTAGAGAAGTTTGTTTGATATGTTTGGTAACCGAAAATAGTAGAATATAAAAAGAATATAAAATTTTTTATGGTTAGCAAAAATACATAATTTAAGCATAATTTTGTGTTTTACTTTCTATTCTTTTATTTTTTATTTTATAATAAACAAAAGAAGAAAATCAGAGTATATTTAAAGGAACTTAAAAATACATTTATTGTGTTTCTTTAAACAACATTCAATCGATATGAACAGTGTTTAACAGCATGTTTATTTTATTGAAATATGTTTATTATCTACTAAAGCCCTGCACAAGATACCTTGATGGACTCATTTGTTTCAAAAACCTTGACAATAGTAATATTGCGCCAAACATATGTGCACTGGAAATAACATTTCACACATTCTGCAAGTTAAAATTATTATTTTCCAGTTATGCTGGCATATTATTTTTGCAAAAATATTTGATATGAAATAAAGTTTTAATTAAGCCTGGTATCTACTATGTTTAAATAAATAAAAAGTGTTGAGCAACATTTATTCTTTTAATACGAAAAATTTGACGTGTTCCCAATTTTACCCATTCCTTGAAAGTATTCTACAAAAACACCGAATATACAATTGTTCTTGAAAATCCACGCGAAACAAATACCGCTATTATTATTTCACATGCTCACTAAAATGTTGCAGATACATTTCACATGTTCGTCTCAAACTGAACAGAGTACTACTTCTGCAACACTTATTCATGAACAATTCATGTAAATTTTTTGGGTATTCTACGTAAAATGTTGAACAGAGTACCAGACGTTAGACACGACAGTAAGATATCTTGTGCAGGTCTCTAATCAAAACACAAATGCTGCAGAGAAGAAAAAAAGTTCACCATCACCAATTGTAATAGAGTTTATTTTTTTTTAATATTATTTTAAACTAAACTACTATTTATTCCTTTATTTTTGTTTAGTTTGCCTTAAACTCTGTTTTTTGTTTGCTTATAAAATCTGTTCATTTGTTCCTATTTTGAGTTAAGAAAAAACAAAACTCAGTTGTACTTACCTGATGTACTTCATTCCAACCTTGATTATCTTGTATACCCAACGAGGCATGATCATGTAGGAGACTTTCTGTAATTTTTGGTTCACATTTTCGTGTTATGGAGATATAGAGGGGCGTAATGCCACGAGCATCTTTGTAATTTGGCGAAGCTCCTAGTTCCAAAAGGGTGCTGCAAGTATTTGTGAAAGGAAAAGTAGCTTGAGTACATATTACTTCAATTTACAATAGACTTGGGTCCAACTCGTTCAGTCGCTCGTTTTAGACAAAGCCCTTTGATCAAACCCATTTAAATTACATGTGTCTTATCAAAGATTTTTGTCTAAAGCTTAGTACTCTGTTCAAATTTGCGAAATATGTTGAGCAACATTGATTATTTCGTTTGAAAATTTTTACAATTAGCCAGTGGTGACAACACTACGATTTAGAAGAAATTTATCGTTTTTATTGCGTTTTTACAATTTCGTACGAAATAAGTGATGCTTATAGCAGGGTACTCTGTTCATCATTTCGTGCGAACTGCTGTCAAAAGTCCATATAAAAAAATTCATGCGAAATAATGGCAAAATAAGATGGCCGAAGTTGTACTCTGTTCATCTTGTGGAAACATACGAAATGTTTCTGGCAGCATTATTTTTTCAACAACAAAATGTTTCTGGCAACATATATTCCAACTGCGAAATAATGTAAGCACCACTTATTTCGTACGGAATTTCAAACAACAGCTGATCATATTTTACTCGCGTTGAATAAATTAGGAAATTACACCTTCCTTTATCATTTCTATCCTGAAGGTAGGGACTTCTTGCAGAGCGTGTTTCTTCAAAGAGCTCCTCCATAGATGCTGCAATTTGCATTAAATGACACGTTGCAGCGCAAGCTCCTAATATTATTTTGTTGTCCATTTTCCAATTTTTTTTTTAAATTAATCACTTCAAATATAAACATATGGTTTTTGTTTACATAAGAAAAACAATGGTGCTTACTTCAAGGCAATAGAACAAATAAATTTGTTATAAATCGTGGCATTGTCACCACTGATCAGTTGTCAAAATTTTCAAACGAAATAATCAATGTTGCTCAACATTTTTCGCAAATTCAAACAGAGTACTAAGCTTATATTATTTCGCAGTTGGAAATATGTTGCCATAAACATGTTGAGGTTGAAAAAATAATGCTGCCAGAAACATTTTGTATGTTTACACAAGATGAACAGAGTACAACTTCGGCCATATTATTTTAGAATTATTTCGCACGAATTTTTTTTATATGAACTTTTGACAGCAGTTCGCACGAAATGATGAACAGAGTACCATGCTTAAAACAGGACACTGAACGAGTTGGACCCAACTCTAATTCACAAACCATTGTATGAGTTGTAGGTTGTATGAATGATATTGGTAATTGCTATATAAATGTTTGCTTAGAAACATGTTTATGTGGAAGTCCGCCAAAAAAATATTAATACAACTTACAATTCATAGAATTAGTTGTAAATTGGACAATTATTGGAAATTCATATTTATAAGATAAGTTTATAAAGTTACTTCTTTAAGAGAACCTTTTTAAAAAGCTATATATTATAAAAATAGATGCATACAAATCGTAGTCGCGAAGTTACCTTTACGTATATCACAAAATAAAGAAAAAAATGAGACAAGACCGCTTCACCTAAAAATTCAAGACTTGACGAACCAAACCAGACGTGTGTGAATCTGGTCTAAGATCATTGGATATATATATGTCCTTTATTTATCTAAAAATAATATAAATACAAAAATATAAAATAAATATTTAAATAAAATGTTCACGTAGAACAAAGGGCGTCAAAATTTTTAGACGTTTCTATTAGAGCTGTGCCAAATCGTTCATTTCAGTGATCGGTCATTTTCGTTCAACTACTATAAATTAACCCGTTCGTTTAATTGAACGACAGTACGGAAATAATTATATTTTTTGTAATTCATTCTTTTCTTAAGAAAATCAGTTGTAAATATTTCGCATAATGCAATTAAATTGAAGAATTTATTTAAAAAAAGGGATTTATCAATTTAAAAATCATACTTAAGTTCATTTTAGAAACAATTTCTTGTTCTTTTGACTAGAATATGAAACATTTCATTTTAGATTAATACGAGTATATACTATACTTTTTATGGGTTGATGCTAAAAAGAAATGTACATATATTTAATTTTTCAAATAACTCTGATCTATACATCAAAACTCAAATGAAGCAAGAGAATACAACACAAAAAAAGATCCATGAACGAAAGTAAATTTGACATAAAAAAAGACACCTGAACGAAAAGAAATCTTAACTCATCTACAAAATCGAACAGAACACTATTGAACCAAAAGCGTGCAGTAAAATGACCGGATCACTTCGTTCAGTTGGGTGATTCGTTCAATTTAATCCGTTCGTTCATGAGCTACACAGCTATAGTTTCTATAATCGTTTGAGTTTTGGAAGATTGATTGATTAGGCCGAAGCTTCCGCTAGGCGGGCTAAATACAGTTGAGTTTCAGCGACTAATTGTTATCAGATTGTCGCCTACTTTCCAGAGACGCGTCAGTGTTAGTATTCACTGTGGATACTCAGCACTGTACGCCTTCTCACTTTAGCTGCCATCAGATGGGTGCCTGAATGACATTACCAGGGAACACTTGGTCTCAGACCGGAAGTTATGAGATGGGAATTTCGCTGAGCTTGGATATTTCGGGCTGAGGAATCACTTCTTGCTACCCCCAATTGGATAGCAGACAGAGAGCTTTCAACCTCTGAGAAAAACCCCAGGATCATCGGATCATCTAATATAATGTTGAAACTTTAGACTCAATTTGCTAAAGAACAATTTTTTGGAGATATGTGAAGATAACTTTGGGGCGCCGATATGTACGTAAATATTGAAAAAATTAAATTTTTCAAATATAATTTTTTCAATGATCCATTTTTAAAAGGCAAATTTTTAAAAAGTTGCTGTTAGGTCCCATTTCAAGAAGCAATTTTTTAAAATGTATTTTTTAATAAATACTTTTTTAAAAGGTTCTTATTAAAAGCCAATTTTTTATGTCTAGTTTTTCATAGCATTCTTAAGGTTCTTTCTTAAGAAGTACATTCTTTAAAAGTACTTAAATCAAAATTTAAATGTACTTAATTAAGAGGTACTTATTTAAAAGGTACTTTCTTAAAAGCCACTTTTTAAGAAGTACTTTTTAGGAAGTACTATTTTACAAGCTACTTTTTAAAATAAACTTCCTTAAAAGGTACTTTTTAAGAAGTACTATTTTACAAGGTACTTTTTAAGAAGTACTATTTTACAAGGTACTTTTAAAAATAAACTTTCTTAAAAGATCGGTGTTAAAACACAATTTTTTAAAAGGTAGTTTTTCTAAAGGCACTTTTAAAAAGTTAATTTTTCTGAAAGCGTTTTTTTAAAAATACTTTTTTGAGAGATAGTTCTTTGAGAGGTTATTTTTAAAAGGTACTTTTTTATACCTAATTTTTTGAGACGAACTTTTTTACTAAGTACTTTTTTAAAAGTATTTTATTTACAAGTTTTTTTTTTAATTTTTAAAAAGTAATCTTCATAAGTTAATTTTTAAGAGGTTATTTGAAAGTTACTCTTTTAAGTTCAGTTTATGAATATAATTTTCTAAAACTTATTCTTTAAAAGTTACTTTTCCAAAATTTGTTTATCAAAAAGTATTTCGAGTAAAGTAGATGGTTGTCCTAAAAATTTTAAAAGACATTTTTTGAAATTCTTTCTTTTTTAAAGAACTATTTGAACGGTTACTATTTTTAAACCATTTTTCCAATCACTTTAGAAGTTATGTTTCAAAATATTCCATAATAGGGATCCTAACAAAATTTTATCATTATTTGTTTTTCTTTGCAAAGCAATAAATATTCATATTAAATGAAACTTACGTTACAGCTTCTAATGAATCCTTTTCCACAGCTCTATGCAAAGCTGTTGTACCATCTTTAGTACGATAATCCAATAAAGCACCACCATTGACTAAAGCAATCAATAGTTTATTTGGTTTTTTAGCACCAGTGGCCACGGTCAGCGGAGTCTCACCACTTTCGGGACAATGAAAATTCGGGTCCAGCCCTTTGGCACACATTTTTGCAATTTTTTCCACATGACCGCCATTGATGCATTCTAAAAAACGACGTAAATTGGCACGTGTATGTAGCGCCTTCAATTGGCGTTCATCTAAATTTAACATTTTATAAACACGACGTTTATATTTGAGCTGAAAATCATTATGAAAATATAAATAAATTTATTGGATTATTATAGTAAGAAATAGGAAAAACTGAAACTCACCTCCAAATAGCCAACTGGACCATTAAAAGGATAATCGCCCAAACGTCGTTCCTCATCCAAAAATTTGCCAGCTTTGCCATTGGAGGGTGGACAAAAGAGGCCATAGTTAAAGCTCTCCTTGAGTTCCTGGAAGAAAAGAAAACAATGAATTGAATATTTTTGAAGAATAAGGCAAACTTTATGGCGCTTAAAAGTCTATTTTAACCACGATGCTAACTAAATTTTATCTACACACATACGAGTACATATGTATGTACGCATTTGAATCATAGGAGTACTGTTTGTCTTCTTATGCGTGCAACAAACCAGTACTGCCACACAACATGTTAAACGAGTATACATACATACGTACATACGTACATGTCTATAAATTAAAATGATGAAATGAAACTATGTTTTTCTTACCCATCTAAAGTGGAGGCGACTGTTAGAGTTGGCAAAATATATTTTAATACAGTTTATCATTTGATTGCGGTTCTCTACCATCATGTGTTTTTTTTTCTCTGATCATGCCACATAATTCAGGTCAATGAAATACACACTATTTTTTAATAGTGTGGCAAATTGTACACTATTTGATCGAGTATGAAAGACTGGGTCGGGTGTTGAAAAAGGCAAATAAGTTTTGCTGAAAGATGTGTGTTAAATTAAGGAGGCCTCTTTATGGCAGTAAAAGTATTGCAGCTTTTGAGGCCTTCATGGATAAAATGATGCCAAACTATTGTGCTGGTGTAATAAAATCCATGCATGTCTATTTGGTATTCATATGAGAGTAAAAAGGCCAATAAACCTACAAATTTTTGTAGTCTTTTCAATGATGATTGAGTAAATTTGTTGTTAAATCGAGTACTTAAAAGATTTTTTAATTTGTGGTTATTGGAAAATTTTGTGGTTATTTGTTAGATTTTTTCTTTTTACTATTAAAAGTTGAAGATAGGATTTTAAGTTGAAGTTCTATTTTTCAATTCTGATACATTTATATGAAATCTGGAAGGGCTAAAAAGACATGAATAAAAAATCTATTTTTTTATAATTATTTTCAAAAGAGTATGTACCCCCTGATGAATCACTTTCTAGGGAAACTAATTTGAGATTGTTTATTTAATAATTTTAAGCTTGCTATTCTTTTCAATATTTCATGTGAAATGTTGTCAAATTCTACATGAAAAATGTAATAAAAATATTTATGAAATAATTGCTCAATTCGCAACATACTGCAGGAGTTGTAGCAGTTGTAAGTTGTCCGAATGTTGTTCTATATAAACCTTTGTTTAGAAACAAGATTATGTGACAATTACCAAAAACGTTAACACAACTTACAACTTCTCCGATAGGTTGTGAGTTGGGTAAATGTTGCTGGCGGTGTGTTAAAAAGTGTGAAATGTATCTTACACCATTTTAGCAACATTTTTTCGAAATGCAAAACAATATGAACGGCTTTTATTTCATTTGCCATTTTATTGGAGGCCGTGTGTGGTCTAAAAGTTTCTGTAGGAATTATTTATTATAAATAATAGATCATTCATTTTAGCGTATTACTTCAGAAGGAGATTTAAGAAGCTGGAAACTCGTAAACGACTTCCAAAAGTCTCATGAAATCTCGAGCCTTATTTGTAAGTTATTCAAGGTCCAAGATCTGTCTTGAAAACGATGTTTGATGCTTGGAGCTACATGAATAATCAGTTTTAATAAAACCATTAATAATTTACTGAATATGTAAAATCTTAATTTTGAGAAACAGTTCGATTATAAATTAAAAAAATAATTTGAGTAATTCTTATAAAGTCACCAACTATTAAGATGAATATAAGTTGCCAGGCTATTACCTCCAAGGTTGATCCCTTTTTTTGGCTTAAGTGACTGGACTATAAGCTGTTGTTTTGTTTCATAAGCGTTACGTACCAATTTTTGTACTTTTTATTTGAAATTATCATACGAAAAAGGACACATAAACGAAACATTTTTATTTTATTACAATTTTGAAATTAAAATTGTTCAAATGAAATAATTAATGCGCCCAAATATTTTACTAAAATTCGAACAGAGTACTGAGGCTTTAAACTAACGTATTTTTTGTTTGTTTGTATTTTAAAGTATTTACCCTTCGTCCTCATATGTCTCTGTATATTAGTAAACATTTTCTTTTTGTAAATTACTTATATACCAGGTAATCTTCAGCTTATGTAATTATGCTTTAGAAGCTTTTGAAATGTATTTAGTTGAAAGCATAAATTTTATCTCGAAAGTTAAAACTATTGACTTAAATAAAGTTCGTAGCTTAACAAAACACACTAAATACTTCTTCATTACACTCCTTACTTATTTATATTCCAACAATAAATTTTGTTAAATAAAGAAAATTATATTAATCGCAAACAATATTTACGAGGGCCTTCTTGAAAACATGATGGTGGCGTATGAGTGGTGCCACAACATTGATTAGCATAAATTAAGGTTTAATACTGTTTCTTTGAATCACGACAAGAGCACGTTTGTTTTTCTTTGCAACATTCACCACCTTTAACACCTCTTTAGCCACTTCATGATTTTTTATTTATTTTTTTTTGATTCAAAGTGGTCATGTATGATTTTTGTAAAGAAAATCACATGCCACCCATAAGCATCATGTGTTAAACTCACCATACCCCACCCTGTCTCCTTGACTCGTTTTTATGAAAAAAAGAAAAAAACACTTAGAAACATGTGCCGTATCATCTGTGGGCTCTATGTATGTGATAAAGCCAGTACGAGTCTTTTTCAAAAAGAAAGTGAAACATATACAAACGTATAGTAACCAGGAAGTCTGGGGTGTTGTCATGTTGAAATTATGTTTCTCGATGGTCGTAATGCAAAACAATGTAAAACGTTGGGTGTCTGTTTTAAAGTACATATTTGTAATATTCTAAATAGAAAATTAAACGAAATAACGACTTAAGCACGTGAATAGAAGACAATTTTGTATAGACCTCGGAAGAAATCTAAAGAAAGAGGAAGTAGAAAAACATTTAGTGAAGAGCTTTTGAAAATATTTATGCATAAGGGTGGTATATTTAAAAAGTATAAATAATACTAAAATAATTTTAAGTATTTTATATTCTTTGCTAAGACTGACTTGACATCAGGCAAGCTTTGTTGCGACAATACTGACTTTGAGGGAGAGTAATGAAAGAGAATTACATATGGGATATTACGCATGGTCCTTAAATTTGACCAAAATCTACCATTTCATCTTCATGCTGACTTCGCTTTTAAAATGTTATTTACCACGATTACAATTTCAGTTCAAATATTTTCTAAAGTATAAAGAAATCAGATTTTCTACTACAAACATAATAAATTTTCGAATCGAAGATGCAAAATCAAGTTTTATCAGCTCACTGCAATTATTATTGGCATAATAGTATTTCAAAAGAAATATGTTAAAGAATATGACATTATATTTATTCTTGAGGGTCCTGTGACTGGAGTAGTAAGTACGTTGATTACAAAGCAAAATAATGACTAAGAACGAATGCTCAGGCAAACCCTTACATCCTGAATTTTCCGGCTGTGCATTAGTTTGCCATTAAGTTTATTAATACTGGATAGTGTATGATAGTGTACTTCACAGCGCCCTCCCTCTACGTTATTGTAACAAAATTTTCGGTGATGCAAAATAATTAATAAAAGGGACATACAGCGTCTACTAGAACACCGAAGGGCCTGCAACAGTGCTATAAAAATTAACAAAGCACCCAATAGCAGAGCTGTAGATACAAGAGTTAACTAATTGATTTCTCACTGTTACCATTTCTCCTCCTTGCATCACCCCTCTCCCAAAGTAGTTAACGCATCAACTGCTTGTTTCATTGCCTGAGATGTTCCTTCTCTTAAAAAAATAGCTCATTGTTTAGTATAAATACTGTTGCAGAATTAAATGATTGCAATTTAATATTCAATACACATATAAATGAAAGATGGAATCATTCGGATTGATATTCATTTTGATCAGGGTAACATATTATACTTTGGATTCCGATGATTGTCAAGCACTTTAGTACGTGTTAGAGCCCTGCACAAGCATATTTAAACATGTGTCTAAATCATTTGTTTCGTTTGAAACACTTCCGTAATATTAATGTTGCGATATACATCTATTATATAAATAGACATAGACAATTTTTTAGATCGCTTTTTCTCCTTTGTTTGCCAACTAATTTTCTTCATTATGATAGACATTGTTGCGCTTTAGTGACCCGACTACATATTATTTAAATCGGTACAGTATTAAAGGAATAAAGGGATCCTAAAGTTGACACCACTACAAAAAAACATTCGGCCTGTTCTGCCGTGTAAGTTGAAATTAATTGGTGTTAAAATTTTCCCTTGTTGCTTTGTTATCTCATGTCCAATTCTTTCTGACTAAAAATGTTACGAACTTTAGCCAAAAATAATAATCACTTTGGATTAAAGAAACCATTAACAACAAAATTGTTCGAAAAATAATCACATTAAATTAAATAAAAAAAAAAAAAAAAAAAAAAAAAAAAAAAAAAAAAAAAAAAAAAAAAAAAAAAAAAACACTCGTACATTCCCAAGAAAAACATCAGCACATCAATGTGAGTGTTTAAGAGTACTTATGTATGTATATGAGTAATAAGATGTTTTCTCTTCAAATTAGTGAAGTTGAAAAATCAAACTTTTTACAACTACAATTAGAGTTTAAGAAAAGTCAGCCTAGATAGTAATGGTAAAGTAAGAAAACAAAAACAATTGGTTGATTATTGAATTCTTGTTCAAACTTTGATATTGTTTAAACTTTTCATTTGCTTTAATGAAAGTTTAATATAACATCTCCAGTTGTTCTAAAAAATATTTGGGTAAAGTTCCTAATGATCTGCATTAGCAACAGTGAAATGTGCATAGGAACAAGCTATATCCCTTAATAATCAATTTAAATTTGTTTTTAACAAAATTATTAATATTTTACTAAATATGTAAAATATTAATTTTGGGAAAAAATGGGAATAAAAATTTAAAATACAAAAATTTTAGCAGTTCCCGTAAAAAGCACCAAAAGAGATCAGAATTGAAACCCATGAGAATTAAATAAGGATGTGCATGTTCATTACGTATGGATGTGTTAGCTTTAAGCAAAAACTTAACAAAGCAAATGTGCGTGTTCGTATGCAATTTTATTTTGTTTATTGTTTTTCCGTGGGGAAGGGATTGTGTAATTAGGTTGTTTTATCCTTTTAAATGAATGCAACTAAAATAGGCATACGTTTAAACTGGATGTCGAATTTCGACCACTATGTAAGCTCTAGTATACTGAAAAGCACAATTGGAAAATATATTCTTTTATTTGTGGACTGAAAAGAGTTTCATCTGTGTCCTACAAATCGAAAAAAATGTTTCTTTTCTCTTTATGTGCAATCCAACATTAATGTTGCGGAAGTGTTTTAAACTAAACAAATGTTAAAAACACATGTTTAAGTATGCTTGTCCAGCGCTCTAGTATGAGTATGAGTTTTTCATTAACTCATTCAAGACTTTAATTTATATTAACTAATTATAGATTCTAATTTAAAATTAACGAAAATTATTTCTAACAAAAACTGAAAGACATTGTCATAGACCGACCGACCAAACTACTAATCTTTCCATAAATAAAGAAAAGTCGCCCACTTTTGGTCTGATCAGACCAAAGCGTCAGCCCCGCTTATGTACCTATTATAATTTTCTCTTTCTCTGTCTTGTACTCTCTAAAGATCAGGCTTTAAATTAGTCTACTTAAAAATTTAAAAACTATTAAATTTATTATTATCAAAATGTTCAAACAGAAATATATTCAGGAGTGTTGCAAAAAAATCCTTTCATACCTAAATGAACAACAAAATCCTACTTGTATGCATGATTCAACGCATCATATTGATTACTTTGAACACAAAGTATTTAATTTGTATAAATTATTTTTATCACATTTCCCCAATTTGCAATTTCATTAATGTACCTGCCCCTAAAAGCTTGCTTTACAGAAAAATACCTTTTTTTTAATTATTTCCTTTGATTAATTTTTAATTATACAGCTTTAATTATAATCTTCTTTATAACGTTGCCCAGGCTCCCTGCCTTATTTGTTAAATAAATAATTTCTCGGCTTATGTTGCTTTTCTTTTAACACCTTTTTATTATGAGATTTGTTCCCCAAAGTATGCTTTAAAATATTACTGGGTTTTTTTGCTTTTATGTTAATAAATTATGCAAAACACAGGAAAACTGGTTGGTTGACGTTATTGCTGTGCACTTGTTAGCTTTTATCGTGTCTGTTTTGTTTTTGAAATTTTCATTATATTTTTCAAGCAAACAAAAACAATGTTTATTTATGTTTTTATTACGCCACATGGTAGAAATCATTCAAATACTTCTGCTACTAAAGTTATGTCCTTTCCATTCACCACTTTCTCTATCTCCCTCACGCCTTTTTCATGCTCATTGCGGGGATTGTTTAGTGTTAAAGTCTCAAGTGCACAAACGAGTTACTTTGTATAAATTATTGGACTTTTATCATGAGGTTCTAGGAGTTGGCTCTTGTAGACAGACGCATGTTTATGTTCTTCAGCGAAAGTTAGCGGAATTTTTATAATAAACTTCGACCACCTTGATTTTCACACCATTTTGCACAGTAATTAGATCGTAAAAAGTAATTAATTGTTTTCGGTAAATTTTTTTGGAAAGTTTCCAATAAATACACGAGAGAAGAAAATACAGAATATAGAAATCTTGATATAGCATCCTAATTATGTACCTAGTAGCTGTAAAGAATCAGCAGTTTTTTGAGCAGCGCCTTTGTTGTACTCAAGGTGGGCTTAGCTGCTAACTGATTCTATATGCAGGAGGCGAAGCCAATAAGTCTGTCAAAATGTATGTATATACTTTTTCTTCTTTAACAAAAATAGTCTACTTTCTGCTCGAGATACTTTATCTAGCGAACTTTTTCCACCCGTACGCAAAGTAAGGCTCAAAACAGGCTTCTGTTTCAGGGATGACCACCATTTTCCTCCAGAATCTTGGCCTGCCTTATATAGTTTTTTATGCAGGTGGCCATCTCCATCTAAATTATTAATAACCGTCCCGGGTCAGCCTGCATGCCTTAAAGTATGCTCTAAGAATTACATTTTCTTTTACACTTTAATGTATACCATGAAAAACTGTCTGTACAAAGCCAAAAATTAATTTAGTTTATCCTCTATAAAGTATTTTACGTATTGTCCCCACATAGTTAAGCAAAACTTTAGCAGTTTGGGATTATAATAAAAAGCAGGTGTGAAAAATAGCAGAACATTAAAAAATAAAACAAAAGTTTAGATTCCACAATGAAAGTATTTTTGTTTTTAATATTAGTTTTATTTTTTGCAGCAACTTTTGATTCAAAAACAAAAAAAAGGAAGTTAAATGAGGTTTTAGCTGCAGTGTTTAAAATTTTTATCCGACACTTTGAAATGTTGTCTATGGTTTTTAATTATTTTTTTTTGAACAGTTTAATGAAATCTGCGGGAGACTGCAAAAAGGCTGCTGGCTGTAACATTCTAACTGTCTGTCTTATTTAACTGAATTTTCCGTAGTTTTTAAGCAATAATATAAAACTATTTTTTTACTGAAACTGTTTAAAAACTTTGTAGACTTAAATTGAATTTAGTTTTATGCCAATCATTTCTAACTTTTTAATTATTTTATTTTCTTAAAGTTAGATATTCGTAAGTAAAAAGTATTAAACTTTTTAAAATCACTCTGAAAAAAATCTTTGACAAGTGCCACTATTCCAAATTTTGAAACGAATTCTAAAAGTATATTATACGTTGTCATATGTTACTTGCTTCGTATAATAAATCAATGGAAATATTACATTTAATCCCAAGGGATCATTTGCATTTTAATTTAAAATACCTTAGAGAGAAAAGTGTTGTATAAAAAAATATTTTTAATATTTATAAAAACTTGTTAATGTTAGTAAAAAAAAATTTTAATATTCTTCAATCTGTATATATACATTTTTAATGCAAAATGAGATTTTTCTCTAAAGTTTAACAATTTTGTTTTCTAATCATCCATGTCGCAGACAACGAAAAATGAAAATAGAAAAAATTCTTCGGAATCAAACCATTTTTAAATAAGTAAGGTTTAACAAACCTTTTTTTATAAGATGAGCATACTTTTAGGAGTTGCAAATATATACTTGTTATAAGCTTTGCATGTTTTGAAAGTCTGAAATATTGACTGATTGAAGTATGAATTCTATTATGGTGCTAAATTAAAATTGGAATTGTAAGTAAGCTTATCAGCTTACAGTAATCCTACAGTCCGAGCTTCACGTTAAACAGAAAATTAAGATGCACATTTTAGTCCTATGCTAACTACTAGTGACTTATATTTTTGAAGTTGCAGTGTATATAGAAAGCTGTCTTCCTTTCAGGAAAACATTTTGAAATAAAAAATTTCAAGTATGCATTTTTAACTCTGCCTCGACGACAGCTACTGTCAGGAGATTGTTCAGAATGCTAATCGGTAGTTTAACACACCCCTTAAAAAACCCACTATCTGTGATTTGAAGCTCATATTTTCAATCTTATCCAAGTACATTATGTAAGAACTTTAGACAATCTGATAGCATTTAGTTCTGTACCTGAAATTGTGATCGTTTTTATTTGATCTTCCAAACAATCTGTCTAGTTTGAGTTTTGAGTGAGCACTATAAAATCTGATGCCACTTTAGAATTTCTCAACAAGCAAAGCTTATGATCAAATATAAATAATTAAATAAGCAAATAAATAAATTACTAAGTAAATAAAAAAATTAATAAATAAATAAATATTAATTTAAAACAATAGCGGAATTCAGTGTTCGGTGCAAGGAGGCTTACAAAATTGCAAACGCACAATCATTACAATTTGCACTCACAATACCTCTGCTGCAATCTCGCCACTGAATTAAAAACGAAGAAAAAAAAAGCAAATGTGTCGTCCTAGGAAATATACGTGGACTTATTTGGAATATGCCCCAGAAATGTATACATATCGTTCCTTTATTGAAAAGATTGTATTTTTTTATCTTTATATTGAGAAGTGGAAAAATTATATATACACCCTCTATTTGAATTAGGATTATTTCATATTAATTTCCCTATTTTATTTTGAATCGGCAAGAGTTTGATGGTTTAGTTTGTGGGTTAATAGTATTTTACTTATTTACACAATTATTGTGGCTTCCGTTTAAAATTTTTATAAACGTATAAAATAAACTCCTTTTCAGTTGTACATATTTACTTATTCATTCATTAAGGCAACAGAACAATAAAAAAAGAAAAATAATTCATGAAAAGCTCAACAATCCAATCAATTATGAGTCGAGTATACATGCACCTACTTAAAAAAAAACTAGATTAGTATTATGTAGTGCTTTAAACAAAAGTGTATTGATTATTAAAAGAAAATGTAGTTTTTCTCTGTATGATTTTTGTTCATTTATTTATTCGTACATTCTTTTGTGTGTGCGTGTGTGTGTGTGTGTGTGTAATTGTGCAATTTAGCTTTATGTAGTTTCAAGTTAATGCGAGCGAGCATTCAAAGCGTTTGTTTGATGCTAAAAAGAACATGAGTTTAGTTTAGCTTATGCATATGAAAAAATCTTTTCAGTTTCCTTGATTATTTCAAATACCCTACATACGGATCATACAAGTTTGGCTTTTGATTGACCGTTTTGAAATTATTGATATGAAGTTTTTTAAGACCTCTAATAACTTGAGGCCTTATCTATTATTTAACAGCTCAGATGGTCAGATATTTGTTCTAGATGCTAGAAAATTGCATAACAATGGAAAAAAATCATTAAAAATACACAACAGACAGGAACCTCAAATTTGGCAAAAAGAATTGAATAAAAAATCAGGAATGAGAGCCAAGATAAGATAAATTGTAAATAGATCTATGGCCTCATTTTGAACACGTTTCAAATTTATGTGAAAAATACTACTTTTTTTAATTTTAGTTTTTTTCCAAACAAATTTCAAACGTTAAGAAACGTTTCATTTCACAGCCTAAAATTAAGATCACAAAAAATTCTGTATTGTTTAATAGTCTGATTATACATAGAACTTCGAAAAGGTGTGTAGCACTTTATTGCACTTAACTCTACTAATCCTTAGCGGAAAGCAAGAACTTGTTAATTTTAAATCTCCCATTTTTGGAGTTTTATACCGCATCTTCCAAACATTTTATACCGGCCAATAATCTACTTAAATCTTTTAAATGGAATTGAGCAAAATCTTAAAAAACCAGTTTTATATTGAAAAGAAGAAAAGAAAAAAAAACTATCGAATAAAATGCATTTGAATTGCAAGTTTTATTTCTTTGCATTTTAGCACACACTCAAAGAGAACGAACACACATACAACATGAATACAACTCTCATCGATGAGATGACGAGGCGAATGTTGATGTTCTTTACTGTTTTAGGACAATAACCATAGAGTTCGTGTTTTATATCATTTTCTTTTATGGATGATTACAATAGACGTATGTATGTATATACGAGGGTTAGTTTATGTAACAAAAGATAAACAGAGTTTTACTATCCAAATATTTGAATTAAATATTGCATGTAAAGTTTTCATAATGACTTTCCATTACTGGGAAGCAGTTGTATAACTACTTACTGGGTTATTAGCAAGCTCAAGCTTAAACAAGCATATTTTAAAATACTGTAATCTCAAATTACCGTTCTTTTTTCACTATGACACCAGCAATAAAACAGCTCCCCTCGTACTATAAAAAAAACATCACAGTAAAAAAAATCCATAAGACATATTTTGGCCACATGGCCTTTGATGCACACATAAGAAGTCTCTACATAATGACTATGACTATGTACTTATGTGTTCACATTGGTAAAGTATCATGTTACAAACAAAAGTTGCCAGTAAAGAAAAAAATAATAAAAATAAAATTGTAGTAGTAAAAGATAAAGAAGAACAAAAATTGCAATACAAAATTGTCTCGGCATGTTGCTGGCATTGTGGTGCTGTGGACCATTGGTGAATTTCATGAAAAGCACAAATTCCTTATGGTCGTTCTTGATGTCGTTGTCACAATCCATCTATACAAAAATTCAAACACAATGACACAAAGAATGATAAAACCAATACCATAACAATTTGATAACAAAAAATATTACAGTAAAAAATAAAAAAACCAAAAAAAAAAACATTGAAATAAAACAGAGTTTTTATGGTCAGGCTTCAATAAGGTTCGAGTATTTTTAGCCGTATAAAGAAATCCTACCAACAAAAATATATTAAAAAACACACACATACACACACAAAATCAACAACAGTTCATGTAGAAATGTATAAAACAGAAGTAATTGTGAACTGTTTAGTTACAAATAGGGTTAATGTTTGCAGAATTTACAAAGAATTAGCCATAAATTTGCTGAATATGATTGAGGAAATTTCACGTTATTACTATGAGTCTGCGAAAAAATAATAGGCGTTGCTTTGAGCATAAAAAGGCTTGGAATGTTGCAAAGTAAATGTTTTTTTTTGTACTTTTGTAAACATGATGTCGAAGGCCATAAAACTTTATTTACTCTTAATAAATATTATAAAATGTTATTAAATTATTAGAAACATTTATTCGTTCACGTAACACATGGCGATCGTAATGATTCTAATTCTATTCATACAACTACTATTTTTATCTTGCACCACGAGCAAGTTAATGGCTTAGGGCTCTACTTCGAAATTTGTTTAACGTTCAAAGCTCTTTCTAGACTTTGCAGTAACATGCAAAGCTTCTTAAATAAATATTTATTTTCCACCACTTCAAAAAGAGCGCTCGCTCATCTTATAATTTTTACTACCTGCTATATAAGTATACTTTGAAAATAAAATTGGTTTGAATTCGAAGAGATTTTTTTCGTTTTCTGTGACAGCAGACTAATTCTAAGCAAAAACTGGATCCGGAAAATAAAGTTAAGATAAATTTGTGGTCCCAATTACAACAATCATAAAAAGTTTAAATAAAGCAATAATGTTGTTCCAAAAGATTTCATTAAAATGTTTACTTCAAACCCTAAACTTATGCAGCATGTTTCGATAATATCCTCAAAGTATGTTTAACAATTTTAAGTTATCTTCTTTTTATTTACATATAAAGGCTGACTTAAGAAGTCTGTGCAAAAAAAGTTTATGTACAAGCTCAACCCACAACAAATACAACTTTTCAAAATATAAATATTAAAGCTTATTTTAAATTATCTTAGAAACTATTCTAAAATCTAAACTATAAATCATAAATTACCAAAATATAAACCCCATAAAAGCTGTTGCCAGCTGTTGTTGAACAGAGTAGCAAATACATTTTTATGTTATTTTAGGAAAAAAATTTAGTTCCAAAAGTTAATTTTGTATTTTTTTCAGGCTGTAGGTCTAAACTAAATAGAAAAAATTTTAGCATATAAATGTTTAGCTGAAATGCAATTCAATGACTTTAAACATGTTTATTAGTAAAACCTTGTACATAATTTCAACTTGTAGCAATAATTTAACAACAAAGACATTTTTATTTGTTTTTTTTTTAAATTTAAGTTATGTTTTTCTTAAACCCCCCAAATGCACATAAATTTGATCACAATGGTCCTTAAAGAGAGAAAGGGAACTTTTCTACAACATATTTAATGAAAACAAAACAAAAAAAAAGAAAAAGGAAAACTTAATGGCCTTCATGACGACTTTCATAATTAATTTACGCATAATTAATTCAAGAAATCTAGCATATATTTAGGGGATGATATAAAATATATATGAAAACAGTAGTCGAATAATTGTTGTAGTCGTATTTCTTGTACAGAAAACATTTATTTAAGTAGAGTAAAATAATTATAAAGAATTACAGGCTAAGGGGGTTGCGCGGAATGGAATTTAGAAATGCTTGAGGGATAGATATAAGAGTAAATATTTTAATACATTAAATAAGAACATTAAACAAGTTCTTTTAAAACAATACAAGCCTAAAAGTATGCAAACATATGTGCTTATTTGTCAGTGTGTTTTTATACACACAAAATGCGAGGTTCGTTGAAATGGCATACAACTGTTTAATAATTATAAAAGTTGCTACAACCACATTCTTCTTTTTACGAAAACTTGGAATAATAATAATTCTCATATTCTTTTCCTATAGATGATTTGAGTAAATACGTTTTTTTTAATATACTTGCAACCATCATATCCTTAAAAGTGGTTAAATAAATTAAAGGGGCGTGTTGCGGCCTAAGAAATCAAAGTTTTTATGTACTCCCGTCTAGGTTAAATCTAATTAATTTTTTCTTTTTCCTTGAAAAATTATCTTATGCTGTAAATTTCTTCTGAATTAAAAAATTACTTTAGGTTAAATAATACTTTTTTTAAAACAAGACATGAATGATTGTCTTGTCACAAAAAACGAAAGATTTCTTCAGAAGCAAGGCAGGGAGAATTTTCAAAACATATAGATTTAAGAAAGTTTCCTTATAAGCCGTAATTTAACTTCATATTTTTTTATAGTGTCGCGAAAAGTTAAAACAGACACGCGTTTTCTTCCATCGTCGTTTTAATCGAATAATCGATAGAACTATATAATACGATGGATAATTATTCTGAATAAAAATAAAATAAACAAATGGATTCTGGTTTGAGCTTTGCAATGTTTACTGTACTTCGTGGCACAACTATTATAAATTGGCTAAATAAATAAACAAATAAATCAATAATTAAATAAATAAAACAAAAGACAACACGTACTTAAGCTTAATCAAACTAAGAAAGTTTGGCTTAGGGAAAAAGAAAGATTCGAGAGAAAAAGAGTACATGAGTTAAAATAAACATGCAAGAATGGATCAATTTAGCGCTAATTGTAATCAGTGATAGCATTTTGGTGCTTTTCGGGTAATTTTTGGTGCTTTTTGCCTCTTCATGCGAGCGAAATTTTCTTAAATAGTTTTTAGTAACAAAAATTAGCTACTTCTTTTAAGCGCAAGTAGTACTTTTTAAGCAACTATGAATTTTTTGCTCTGAGGTTGAAAGAACATTCAGTTTGATATACTCCACATCGCTCTTTTAATGCAACAAAAACTTTTAACTTTAGATGAAATATAATTTCATTGAAAAATTAACTAACAAACTTAATCCTGCATTATTAAATATCTTTTTGTTTTAAAAACCATAAAGTTTGACTAAACTTTATAACTTAAATTGATAACTATTATATGTACACATTCAGAATTAATTTACCATCCTCCATCATAATTTTTGGCTGTAACATCTAATCAATTCGCCTAATTAATAATTTAAGGATCAAAAATCATGCTTAATGGGGAGAATATTGCAGATATTACAAAACAGACTAATTAAAATAAACTTTCCATATGTGAAAGTGCCTTTGTCATTTTTTAAACTACCCTCGTTTTCATACTAATGGAAAATGTTTGTTGGAAATTTTGTTTTAAAATTATGTACATTGAATAAAAAATCTTTATAGGATTTTGCTTAAAAATTTTTAGACGGTTGTTGTTGTTGTTAATGTTACCTTTGAACTGATATGGGTTTTTAACCTTTTTACTTATTGATGTTGTTGTTGTTGTTATTATTTTTTCCTTTAGAATTTTTCTTTTAGTATGTTTTTTGCTTTAGTTTTTTTTTATGAAAAAGTACTTGTTTGCATACAATACAACAACAAATAAAACAAAAGTTATGCCTGCACCAGTGTTTCCACCAACGAAATGTTAAATTACACATGCATCATGCAAAAATTACACATGAAATTAGGAATTACACGTTTTCTTTTTTTTTTTGATTCGTTTAGATCCAATATTTGACCTTTTTGGTGTAATTCCAAAATTTTTTGATATTGAATATATTTTCAATGTTTGCGCTTTCAAGGGCATTTAATAAAAAATTATTTTTTACGTATTATTCCGACGTTTTGTTGGTATTTTCCAACTTCTTCATGGATTTTTTTTATTTTTGTAGATATATAATCTTCTTTAGACCAATTCTACATCATTCTCCTTAAAGGTATCATAGTTTGGTTTTGTCAAAAAACGACAATCGCAAACAAAACTTAATAAATTTAAAGCAAAAAAAGGACAGAACAGGTACATAAATATATTAAAATATCACAGCCAATCCCTATTTGTCGTCATCACAATAAAAAAAGTAGAGTTAAGAAACAATAAATTTTAAATTACACATGAGTTACACATGCAGCCAATTACACATGGGCTACACATGAAAATAAAAATTACACATGATATGTGTAATTACACATAAGGTGGCAACACTGGCCTGCACTATGGCAGACACTCACTATACAGTAGAGTATAGTATTTGTTGTTGTTTATTATTATTTTATTTATTGCTTTGTTGTTGATGGCCTCAAAAAAATTTTATGCAGTGATGGCCGAAAAACTTGCAACTCTGTATGGAAATTGGTATCGAAATCGAATTCGCCATATAAAAATATGAACAGATCTATCAAAAACGGTTGACGAATTCATGAGAAAATAAAAAAAATTAAAATTATAAAAATTTCTTAGGAAAATGTGGAAAAAAATGATTAGAGATATCTGGATATAAGAAGTATTTCGGGTGCGGCCGTATTTGCAAAGGCACAAATGACGTCAGTTCGTTAGACAAACAGGTGGCAGAAGCAGCAGTTGCAGCTCCTACAGCTTTAGCCATATCAGTGTCAAATACTTTGATTGCCGTTACCAATACAGCATCGCTAGACGCTTATGTTATTAGAATAAAAAAATCTTTCTAGTAGACTCGCCTCAATTCGCTTTGAAAAATACCTGCTTTCTTTGTCAAAATCAACGTTAAACACTATATATAAATAAAACATAAAAAAATTTTGACAAACAAAACAAATCAAAACGCAAGGAGATACAAGGAGCAAAAAATAATCAGCTGAGCTGTCGAGAGCAGCTGTTATGAATTCGCCTTGACGTGAAGAATTTCTTCTTTCTTATGTAAACAAACAAAATAATGTAAAAAATGTTGACAGCCGAAATAACACCGAGTATTAACTCAGAAGTGCAATAAAAGGCAACCGTAAGTGGTTCTAATATTGATCCTAAATATGTAAGTAGAAGACATAATCAGAAATTCTTCCGAACTTGCTTAGAGTTCAATCTGGTAGTCAAAAAGCAAATGCAATATCTTGTGAAAATTTCGGAGTAGAGCCATAAAAGGACCTCCACTGTATATTTACATATAAATGACACTACTCACACTTGTATACTACAGATGTATGATGTTGTGAGTTGTTGCTGTTTCAAATACAGTTTTGATGCCAAGTAGTGTGACAGAATGCTCGTACTACATGCTGTAGCAACAGTAGTCATTGACCTTTAAATCGTTGTACTCGTACAATACTGCTGTTTTGCTACCTTTTAAGGAAAAAATAAATATAGTATGTATGCACTCTCGTGGATGAATAAAATAACGTAACGTATATGCATATGCTTTGTTAGCCGGATTTGCTGCAGTTTTTATAAAAAAAATCTTTCTGTCTGTCGGATTGTATGAATTTTATGATTATCATTTTGTATGATGAATTAAATATGAGGACAGGCATGTATGGTTGGTTGTAGGTTCATATTATAATTTTTTTTGTTTTCAAATATGTTTTTAGGATTATATTTTGTTTTTATTTTATGAAAAGATTTATTTTTGTAGAGAATATTTCGCATGTTAAGGCTAGTATGCAGTTCAGCCTGAGTTTAGAGGATGTGTAAAAAAACCACATGAAATTCAGGATTGAAAACTTTTCACGTAACTTTTTGTTTGCTTGTACGCAACGGAATTTAGGACTGTTGTTGTATATTACAGCGTTGTTACAAAAATTTGTGGAAACATTCATCCGTCAACTGAAACATAAAATAATGATCAGGTTTCCAAGTTTTTCTGTGTTTTAATAAATTTTTTCTTATTTTTGTGTCCTGTAATATAAAATAAAAATTTGAGTGCACGATAAACAAAATTTCTACACCAATTGTACACATTAATTTTTCTGTGCAGAAATATATACAAAATTTCAATAGCTGAAATTCCGCCTGAAGTGCGTACTGGACTTTAGAAGTACAACGAATTCGTGTTTGTATTTATTTTTATTTATATATGTGATTTTTTATTTAAGTTGAAGTTCAAACTTTTAAGAGCTCTAAAGCTAATAGTACTTTAAAGTAATTTATAATTTAAAACGGAAAAACTTTAATGTTTAAAAAATATTACAAAATTTATTTGTATTTTAAGGACTTTCTAAATGCCGTCTTCAACAGCAGTCATTCTAGTTGTAGTGGGTATAGCGCTACATATAATCAGGAATGAGTGGTGATAGCGTTTACTGAATGAGAACTAAAGGATTTATAATTTTAAAGGATTTAATCTAAGCAAGCGCAGATTTAGATAAATTTTTTGGTAAAAATACTAGACATTTGGATTGTTAAGGGCAGTTAATAACAGTTTTTCCCTGCTACTGGATACTTTATTTTTAAATTAAGTGATCAATATTGCGCAACTTACACATAAAAAATTTTAATAAAATTTCAATTAAAAAAATTTGCGGTATCAATTGAAAAATTCAAAAAATTTTTAAAAATATATGATATTAATTAAAAGATTGTTAAAATTTACTCCAATATGTAATTGAATTAATTTTTTTATTATCTTATTTTTTTAATTAAACATTAATATTTATAATTAAATTTTAACAGAAACACTCGTATTACCGACTTAACAATTAAACGTTTGATTGTATTGATTAATTATTTAACTGTTTTTTTAGTTAATTCTTTAATTGGACCAATTAAGAAAATAATTCACTTTGCAGATTCAAGTTTAATTTTTGATAATTTATACCCAAACCCTCTATATGCACATATATCGTTATCTTAATTTAGAAAAGGATCATCTAACTTTAAAAAATATACAGAAGGAGAAAACATCTGAATAGAGAAATTTTAGGAAATTCTTTTGAATCATTTTTAACTATAAAAACTGTAGACTCGTGCTTTTCCTGCGTTTCTTTTAGTTCTAAAGCTATATATACGATTTTTTATAGTTCTTTTATTAATATATTTGTGCAATACTTTAAAATTTTTCTATATATTAGATATGTCTTTTCTGAAGTAAGGTAACGACTTAATCTATTTTTTTACAGACTTTGAGAAAAACTTCATACCTGCCACGAAACATTCTCTCAAGCTAACTTTAATATAATTATCACAATAATAATCACTACGATTAATATCTTGAATTCTTTCCGACAAACTGAACCATATGCTTGTTTAAAAGAAACCTTATAAGACTGCAATTAAAATATTAAGCCAGTTTAAATGTATTTAAAAAATTTGCCTAAAGTTGACAACGACAGCATATGTACTCACTCGCTTACGCTTGATTGCATTGGCGTAGCTATTAATTTTTTTCTAGGGGCGGTAAAAGGACATTTGAACACCCAAAAAAAATCAAAATAAAATTTGGAGTGACAAAAGTCATCGAAGAGGCGTCAATGGCATCACGAGAAAAGTATATCTACGCCCATGTTTCGTTAGTAAAAAAGAAAACATTTTCTTGCCACAATTATTAAATTAAACGTGTGACAGATACTTTTAATTCTTAAGGCGATGATTATCATAAAATAAAATTTAACTACAATTTCAGCACCAAGAATAGCGGCATAAACATGATAACGATGCTGCTGCCTCAAATGTAGAAAACTAGAGAAAAAAAGATACTTGCCATATACATATTTAGTTTGAAATGCAATAGTACGAGTATTTATTATTTTATTCTTGTTTTTGTAGCCAGAGAAAAAAAAAGCAATTTACCAATTTTAAATCATTATTAATCATGAGGAGCATCATTATCATTTCACTATAATTGCTATAATTATATGAGAATGTGTTGTTTGTTTTTTAATGAAATGTATTTCCTATTTATTTTCTTTTTTATTTTTCTATTATTCAAGCGGCAATAATATTTGCAACATTAAGAAGTAAGATTATCATGATGTTGACCAACAACAATCACAAATAGTTATTAAAGAAAAAAATGCAATGTGCTCAGAGCATACGACAATTGGATTGGATACAATCTATTAGAAATATTAATGTGGACGGTTTAAATCAAATTAGAAATAATATTGGCTAAAAACGAAAGCATTTTCTTTTTCTTCTTTTCAAGTCTAATTGCTTGGAATGAAATTCAATGAACAATATTAAACAATCTGCTACAAGTATTATTCTTAGTATGATTATCATTAATCATAATATGATTCTATTGCAACAGTATGATATAAAAAAGGATTTTGGACTGTGACAAAATTTAAGGTTAAGTTGATCCTTTTTCGAAAATAAACAAAAATTTTTCGAACATTCCCAAATAATTTTATAATTTTTCATAAATAATTTATTTTGTCATTACGCATGAAGCTAAAATTGAGTTTTTGACAAATTTCGAAACTAGTTTCGAATTTCGAATATATAAAAATCTCTATGTTTTCACAGCGTTTCATAAATAATTTGATCACTCGCATAAAATTTAGCGTTTCAGCTAATTTAGAAATTGAATTTTTATATAAGAAAAAAATATTAATACAAAATTTTATATCGTTAATTGTTATTTCAACTGATATTCTATTTAAATTCGAAATTTCGAATGTTTGCATTTTCAGAATCTAAATTGAGTTTTCATACTTCGTAATGTGTTCTTCTTATACGGCGTAATATAAATCCATTAAATTTACTTTATAACAAGTTTCGATATTAAGTTCGAATTTTTAAACATGTTTAAAAATCACAATCATTTCTCTTTTTACATAGAAAATAAGATTCCCTAAAATTGAACTTTAAATGAAAATTAGAATTAAACTCAAAAGTTCGAATTAAACTTCGATATTTCGAAATTGCTTTCAGAATTTATATGTTTATGTTCATGGTGCATTAAAACAGATTTTCATTACTTTGGTGTAACATATAAACATAATTTGAAGATATATTAATTTGAAAAGCTGCATACACATGACGAACTATTTAAGTGAATTTTATTAAGCAACCAGTTTCGCTTCATCTGCTACAGATTTTTAATGAGCGACAGAGCTACACGAAAAGCAAAAGCTGAAACAATATATCTGCGATGCTTCAAAGATTACCACATGTGTTATTAAATTCATATTTTTTGGGGGAAACTATGTGAATTTTTAGAGGGAATTTTAAGTACCAGTGGAATTTGGAAGAACTAGAATTAGCGGATATGAGAAAGATTATTGCTATTACCCCACACCAACATTCTGCACTGTATAAATTACTATTTGTGTCATGTTTTTGTATGTCAGTTTGTTTATACAAGCAACAGCAAAAACAAGAACAAGGCAATTCTAACTGTCAATTGTAAAGGTGGTAGAAATTCTATTTCAATGTAGTATCAACACCAATCACTCTTGGCTAGAAGAGACCATAAGCTGCGTGTCTAGTGTCCATCTGTGGTTTCTACTTAAGAATATTAAAGAGTATAAATAAATAACAATAAAACAGCAAAGCCAGCAACGAATGCCAAAACAATAGATGTTATTAAAGCAATTGACGATGTTAATACGTACAAGTCAAAAAGGAAAAGCTGTGGTATGTTGAGATTAATAGCAGACATGATGAGCACTCTATAAAGTCTAGTGCGCTCTAATGCTGTTTATACCACCCAAACAAAAATCAAGAGTTTTAGAACTTTTATGACTTAATGTAGGGTGTAAAATATTGCTTTCAGCGATGTTTGAAAGCAATTGATACATAAAGCAAAAACTTTAAGACCCGTTGCTTTCTGACAAATAGAACAGAAACAAATGGGAAGCAAAAAAACAAAAAGGCGTCTTTAAGGTTGAAACACGAATTGGATTAAACTTGTGCTGGCACTCAATTTTCCTTTAGAGTGACAGGAGTTCTGTTTTTTTTTATTTGTTTTTCTTTTCGTAACATTAAACTTTGTTTTTTATTAACACTCTAAAAGACCAAAATGAAAATAATTTTTCATTAGCAGAATCGTAAAATTGTCTTCGGGATCTAACTCAGTTTAATTTTCAAAGTGGATAAAAACTATAAGAGTAACATACTTTAAGGAGTTAAAGATGTATGTGTATTTGTTAATTACAGGCTATTAAAAAAAACTTTTTGTGTTAAAAAAGTCTGAAGTGAAGCCTTACGGCCTTTTTCATAAAAATTACTTGTTTTAAGTTTTAAATTCACATCAGTTATTAAACACTTTTGGTTTTGTAAACCAATAAGAAAGAGTATTCATAAATGTTTATTAAGTCTAAATTAGCTTTTAGACATTTTTCTTAGTTTTACAGTCGCATGTTTGAGGTATACTTTTAGGAGCGAAAATAGAATTACTTCCTTCCTAGCTTTGTGTGTTAACAAATCTTAATGTAACGCCTGAAGGTACTCACAATTATTACAGACACATAAATTGTCTTTATTTATTATTTTTTATTTTTTTGCTTGAACTTGGGGTAACGATTTCTATCGAAAATGAAACAGAACTAAAAGCAAACAATACTTTTTTTAACAATTATTTTTATTAAGTGCAACTTCGCAGAATTTTGAGAAGATTTTTATATATTTCTTTACTATTCTGTTATATTTCAAATATAATGCTTTAAGTTGATGGCCCGGAATCACGAATTCTTGCCTCAAAACTTTTGGTTTCTTTTTGCATTTTGCAATGTAAATTTGTAAACCTCACTGATTGATTCTACGATCTCTGCTATCCAACGCGACGTTTTCCTTTACTAAATCCACAAATTTGCGAACAGTAGATTTTTTAAAGCTCATTTGTGATGGAGCATGGATTTGCGCTTTCCTAGTACACATTTGGTTGCCGATAGTTTCATATCTGAGCTAAAGTGTTAGTAAATATTTGAATTTGTTGGTTAATTTTTTTTATATTAATTTTATCATTTTTTCAATAATGTTCCCGAAAAATGTTTTTATAAAATGTAAATATTTGTTTTAACAAAATGCCAAAATGGCAAAGTGTCCTATTATTTTTGGTTTAAAGAAGGGTGAAACCAACAATAAAATTTCACATTTTATCGATGCTTCATTAAACATTTCAAAGCTTACTAATCATTTATGAATTTAACTTTATTTAATTTTCCTTAAAAGCGGTTTATAAACCTACTTTAAGTTTTTATGCACATGTCCGTTAAGCTATTAATTTTTTTATGATGCACATTAAAAATTGGAATTGTACGTAAAGAATTAAAATTATTGCGATCTCACTGAGTGAAATGCCTAACTGTTTAAAATTTTTATTATCAAATGTAAACAAGAACTCGGAAGAGCTATTTAATAACTAAAACTTGTTTGCCACAATCATGTCTTTTTAAAGAGAATAGTTTTAATATAGTTGTCGTCATTATGACGCAACCGTGCTGTATTGCGAGGGTACAACTTTAATTAACTTTAATTTTTACTTACAGTTTTAATGTAATATTTTCTTACCTGAAAAGAAAAACAGAAAAATATGTTATTAATTAAAAACAAAACATTTTATTATTTTATTTCACTATTTTATTATAATTTAATAAATAATTTCAAATTAGTCCTTAGTTCGTTTTTCCTAAAAAAAATCAAACTAAAAATAAAAAGTTTTTGCATTAAAATGAATCAACTTCTTTAAAGAATACAGAATTCTGATATTCAGCTTCTTCATTGTTCTTTATAACACAAAACTTTTATTTGTGATGATTTTTTCCTAACTTAACTAATGGAAATACGACCAAGCTTGACTAAATATTATGCATGAACTAAAAATATAAAAGCTCTGCAAATTACTCAACACGAAAATCATTCTTAATAATTTTGTGATGAGGACTGTATAAGATTTTAATGGGTTAAATATTTACTAGAAATGACAATCATCACGTTGTGTTGAAAAATAAAAAATAAAAAAAAATAAATAAATAAAAAGAATGACCAATGATAGCACAAAAGAATATCACGAATTAGAATTAAATAGAAAAAAGTACGACCGACATTCACCTAAAACAAGATATGTATGTATGTTAACTCTCTTTCCCATCTTCCTGGGCCGTAATTTTCGCAAACAAAAAAACTTTTTTTATTGTTTTCTTGTGCTAAAAAAAGCAGTTACACTAGATTTAAGTTTAATTTAAGTTTGTATTGGAGTAGATTTACCCAAGAATGTTTATTTGAATGATATTTTTATTTGCTGATGAAGTTGATGATGTCGATTTGTTGAGCGTACTGTTCAACTCTGGTCATTCATACATTTTTGTGGTCATGATTTCAATCGATTTGTTTGTTGAAGTTTTTGTGAAAATGTATAAAATTCAATTGTTGTAGTTACTTTGTTGTACAGATTTATTTCGTGATTATTTCAATTTGTTTTTTAATTCAAGTACCTGCTGATTGTTTCTGTCAGTTTTACTGTCAGTCTTTATTTTTATATTTTTTTTAATTTATGTCAGTTGTTTTTCTAAGTTAATTTGTTCATGACTTTGATTTTCTTTTCTTTTTCATAACAAATAAATAATGATGAATATAATTTATGATTATTTTATTTCATGCATGTCGAACGAGCGCCGACGTAATTTTATAATAAATAAATGTTTTGAATTACAACAATTTATTTAAAAATATTTCATATTCTGAAGAATTTTTCTTTAAGACAATTTTTTGGAGAAACATTTCGAAAAATTCTTAGTTTCTGAGAGATTTTTCCTTAAGACAAATTATCAGTTTCTGTGAAATTTCCCGTTACAGCAGTCATAGAGCACAAGCAATTTTGCTTTGAAGGAATTCCCAGATTCTAAGAAATATTTTTAGATCTTGAAAGATTCTTTTCCTTAAGAAAAACTTTTTGATTTTGACAGATTTTTCCTTAAGAAAAATTCTCATATTCTTAGAAATATTTTGCTTACAAAACTTCCCAGTTATTGAGATATAGTTTATTTTGAAGAATTCCCAGATTTTATGAAACATTTTTAGATTTCGAAAGGGGTTTTCTGTTCTTTAAACAAAGTTCCTTGATTTTTCTTCAGACAAATTCTTAGATTTTTTTGAGAAAATCACAGATTCTGACAGATTTTTCCCTAAGGAAAAATGTTTTAATTCTAAGAGATTTTTCGTTTAGAAAAAGTTCTGATTCAGATTTTTTTTTTAATTTCCCAGATCCTAAGAATTTTTTGGCTTGAGAAAAATTCTTAGATTTCCTTAAGAAAAATTTTAAATTTAAAAATTTTACGTTTAAAAAAATTCCCAGATGCTGATCTGTATTTTTTTTTGAGAAATTCTCAGATCCTGGGAGATTTTTCCTTGCGAAAAATTCTAACTATTCCATAATTTTCTAATTCTCAAAGATTTTTTCGTGAGAAAAAGTTATTAAATGCTGGAAAACTTTCCCTTTAAGAACATTTTCAGATTCTCAAAAATTTTTCATTTTCTGTAGAAACATTCTCAGATCATGGAAAATATTTTCTAAGCGAAATTTTAAGATCATGAGAAAACATTTCTAAATTCTGAGAGATTTTTCCTTAAGAAGAATTCTTAAAATCCTAAAAGTATATGTACGTTATTGTTTGCAAACACTTTGGTAAACGTTTTTAAAGGCAACACTAATGTATTCAAAAAGTTTTTCTATATTACTCATATCAAAATGCCACCGCTTTTAAAACGTTTTTACGTTTTAGCCAACGGCTGGTTACATAATAATCTATATTATGCCTGGTCTCATTAAAGTGCACTCCAGGGTCTTTAAGGAACAGGGATTACACGCTTTTTAAAAAGTTATTTACTTAATAATTTTGTAAACAAGGAAGCTCAAGCAAATAAAATATGAAGGGGAAAGAGGAAGGAAATAATAAAATACAAAAGAAGTTAAAAGCATTAACATTAAAGATAAATTCGCAAAAGTAGGCTTCAGTTTTCAAGGTTTTATTTTGCCTCAAAGTATGCAAATGTTTTCTGCAGAAAGGAATAAGCACAATGGTATTATTTAAAAATGAAATCCTGCATTAATAAGCCTAAATATATGCTGTTGCTTTGCAGGATTATTTTTATTTTTTAGCTAAACTATAACATTATTACAATATTTGTTTCTTACTTCATTTGGCCAAAAATGTTAAAACTTTTCTCATTAAATTAAATGCGATGGAAAAAGTACTTGAGGTTTTCTTTTTCTTGCATTTTTTTTGTTCTTTTTAGTATTTAAAATAAATTATTACTACGTAATTTGATAAAAATTAGCATGAAATTTATAGTAAATGAGTGTGATTGTTGGCTATAATTATATTTTAATGGAACAAATTTAATTTAAGAAAAAATTAAATATTTTTCAACAGACATTTGCTGTAGTTCTTGCATAGATTGCAGCGGTGAAGCAATCTGTTAGAAATAGTTTTTTTTTTAATATTTAACTTCATGATGTGATACATTTATTAATGGAAGGCAAAATTAAACCTCCAAATGTAACTAATATTTAATTAAACTAAACATATTCAGCATCTACCATATCTTCCATAAAATGTAATTCAATATAACAATTATTTAATTCCACTTAAAAAATATTATTTTTTTTTAAATATCACTTTTTAGTCGTTCGCCTGATTAAATTAATTTTGAATTTTTCGTTTAAATAATTGAATATTTAAACCGTTACTGATTGTTAATATTTTCCATAAAATCCATGTAAAACGTTGGAAAACCATTAATTTGAATTCAATTAAAATTGTTTTGAGCGCTGAATGTATAAAAACTAGTCAAGGCAAAATGACAAACAAAATATTTCAACTTTTAATCTCGGTTGCTAAACTAAAATTCAATTTAAGGTTTCAGGTGTGAAAACTGCACACTTGCACAATATGTTTTTTTGTTTTAGTTTTTTTTTTTCAGCAATATATTATTTTAAAAACTTTTGTTTTAAATATTTTCGATATATTTTTTAGTTTACGTGTGAATATGCACAGTGAGATGTAAAAGTGTGTCACTAAATTGTGAGCCATGGGGTTAATGAGATGAAAGGACATTTTCTATATTATAACGACTTTCTGTAGTAGACTTTCCAGGGCTCATAGATATCTGTATACAATAAAAAGGGTGACAAATTCAAGTTATAAATTAAAAAAAAATTAAATTGGGCGGTGCGTCAAACTTCAATGCCTTGCGGGTTAAACTGGACTTCATCTTTGCTTTAGCTATAGACTGTCGATTTATTTAATTTTTTTTCTCTTAATGCACCCGCTGTGTGTTGTATTTTTTCATAGCATGGAAAGTTCCAAAACTTATAATAGATACTGTATGTAAAATTAATACATTTGTGACAAACATAACCTCCTAAACATTTGGAAGATATTTAGTAAATGTTTTTATTTGTTGCCGCTTTTAAAGACAAATAAAATAGGTTCATATCGAATATAATTTCTTTGATATGTTTTTTGAATAAGTTTCTAATCCCACTGTGCTTATACATTTGCAATTTTTTTTAAATTCTCATTTATTTTTTGAAAGTTGTTGTACAAGCTAAAGTTGGGTACACACTATCAAACATGAGTGACAGTCAAAAATTCATCACGTTTGAATAATAGTTTTGACTGTCTAGATTATCGCTCATGTTTGTTGACACTTAACCCGTCACTCAAGAAAAAAATATAACGAATTATTTTTTCTTATTATCAAATAACTACTCATAAAAATATATGAATTCCTTAAAAAATTAATTTTTCGCTTCCAAGTTGTGTAGTTTATGCTACGAAAATTGCTTTTGACTGACACTTTTTGGTACAGACTATCAGTCAAAACCCAATATAACCGCTGACTGTCACTCAACCGCAAAAATTTTTGTAGTTGACTGTTAACTAACGAAATTTGTGCTCTCACTATCGATCAAGCCTAAATTTGAGCCAAACTGTCACTCAAGTTCGATAGTGTGTACCCCACTTAAGACGTTTGACACTTTCTAAAGGTACGAATTAAAGAACTATTGACGATTTGGCATAACATCCAATGACTAGTTCAACCCACAACAAATGAAAATATTTAAGAGATAGCAGTAAGAAAGTTTGGAAGTTACAAAGAGTGTCTTATCAATCTAAAGAGTTATTGCAGTAAAAGAAAACATTTTCGATATCAAGTCTGCTTTAAAACGAACTTTTCATACAAAACATTTTTAAGCCTAAACAATTTGTTGATGAAAAATACTGCAGATAGTCTCTTCTGAATTCGTATTGATATTCGACGAAAGACTGCTTTGAGTGATTCTATCGCACCAGCAAATGTTTACGGGGAAACATCAAAGAATTGTGAAGTCGCAGAAAACAACTAAAATAAAATGAAATATTGACTACTCTGACCAGGTATTTTTTGGATACAAAAGTATGATTTTATTAAAATATGTAAAACAGGAAAACTAAGGCAGTGAATATAAAAGAAGAATAAAAAAAAATCAAAAATATAGCATCCATTTTTCAAGGAGACCCAAGAAAAACAAAACAAACTGCTGGAGTTTGATACACTTGAGTGAGTGTGTTTGTTTATAATTAAGATACGAATCAAAGTGATACGGCTGTTGATTGCTTAATTTTGCTTTTGTTTGATCAAAGTATATACAAACAATATTAAATAGAACTATGTATAACCTGAAATAATTGTTCTGATAACTTGTTCAGTTATTAATGAGCCATTTGTTTTCAAATTGTCCTAAGGCAATATACATATTATCAAACTCGAAATTAGTATACGAGTATGTGCTAATATTTTTATTATATCCTTTTTCAACCTCCTTTGCACTGATAAAAGAAAATTCAAAATCTATTTTTTTATTTGAAACTAAACTTTCCACATTTTTTCCTCTTATCCTCCCCTTCCATATGCTGAAGCTGACTACTCGCAAAAGCAAATTGCACAAACGCACATGCATGCATTGTTTATTTTTCAATTCGAAGCTGATACATGCATGTGCATGCATTAGTAGCAACTTTAAGCGCTTTTAGCTCCCAAAATACTGAACCGATTTTCACAATATATAAATTGTGCACATTTGTGAATAAATATCTTCGAAATAATATAAGTTTTGTCAAAATCGGCTATATAATATGAGCGTAAAAGGGATCTAAAAAACGTGTTGATCTATTAGTTATATAAATAGATAGATATTCTCAACATTTGATTGGGAAATGTTTGAGATAAAAGAAATTTAAATTAATTTTTTTCTAAAAGAAAACTTTATCACTTTGAGGTGCATCTGAAATACGAGTGCAACAAAATTTGCAACTAAAAATTTTGTTTCAGTTGTCATTTTGTATGTACTTCACTTTATAAAATTTTGCTCACCACCAGCACTGGACGTGGCAGCCTGTTTGTAATTGTTGTGATTTTTTATATGTTTCAAGCAAATTTACTATTTTTTGTGTGTTTCTGGCGTCTATTTGTAATAGCACAATTTATTTAGTTTTTTTCTACGATTTGTAGTGTTTTGGAATATTTTCTGCTGCTATTATTGTTGATCATCGCCACCATGGAGAGGCGTTTTTTGGTTGTGATTACTTTTTTTACCCTCATTTGTGTTTTAACACCCCCATGACAATTGCAGGGGGTCTTTGACATGTCAATTATTTATGGATGTATGTTAAAAGTTGTTCATGTTTCACGTTCTATTTTTTTGTATTTCATTAGCAATCGTTTAATTTAAATTGAAAAATATGTATGTCAATGTTCATTTTGCGGATTCTGTTAGTTAAAACAGGGAAATATGAGTGTGGATAGTTTTTTTAGACGGATATACAACATGATGCGATGATTATTTGTAAAATTAAAATGAAAAACAGTGGAAAGTTTTATTTAATATGAGAAAGTTTTTAATCAAATTTAGTAGTCTAGGAAATTGATATGTAGTGTATCAATGAATAATAAAAAATATTTTAATAATATTTGATGAATGATAATTAAATAATTTTCTTAAGCTAAAAATTTCAATACTTGGCTGCTTATTCTGGGTTGCATTTAACAACATTTTGGGATGTCTGACTACAGAGGAAGAACATGGGTTTAGGGGAACAGACTTTTAAAATTTCATTTTATATGTGTTCTATCAAATTGCGTTTCCTTGCTCAACAAAGAGAAGGCAATAATAGCTTGCTTGTTTTATTATTTCCAAAGAATACAAAATATTCAAAAGCGATGTTTAGAAATCCAATTTAATTCTCATAATTTTGAAACTTTGTTTAAGGTGAGGCTGTTTAACTAACTCTTAACTATTTTATCCTTTTTGTTGTGTGACTTTGATTTTAAGCACTTTTAAAATTTATGACATTCATGATGTAATTTTCAGAAGCATGAAAATTTGTTTACGACTGCTTACATACATACTTGCAACATGCAACTTTATGCATGAAGTGAATACAAAAAGTGCATTAGGTTTGCCTACAATGTGGTGGCCATTATGGGATTTTAATGGAATAATTTTTTTTTTCTGGAAGCCCGTTGCCCATTAAGATGTTTTACAAGTAAATTCAAATGAATGATATAAAATAAAAAAAAACTGAACAAAGTAAAAGTTGTTTAAAATTAACAGGGAGTTCAAAATGCCACTAGTTACTATTTTAAATAGTTGTACCTCTGACACACCTTGTGAACTGTTAACATATTAAAGAAAATAGGAAATTGTAAAAGTTTTGCAAACATAATTAATTTCCCAAGAAAGTCAGGACCAATTAGCATAATGGCTGTGAGAGTTTTAAAAGTTGCAAAATCATTTCACCCCTCTTTCACACAAAATCCACCTGAAAAACTGTTAAATGAAAATTAAATAAATCAAGTTTTTTTACGTTTCTATTAGCAAGAATTTATACAGATCTTATTTTTATTACAAACGAATAAATAAAATTGAATATATACAATGATCGTCGTAAAGGCATATCAGTTTATTATATGCCGCCTTAAATATGCTAAAGTTAGTTAATGTATTTATGCTTGTAATATGATTTAGTCTTTAGTAAATTATAAACTCAGCTTGCACTTCCAGCTGCAGAAAAAAAGAAATACAACAGGCAGCTGTTAATTTTAAGCAAATAAATGTTGGAAACATTTTCAAATAAATCACATCATGAAATATTTGGCAATTTATTTGTGGCATTTTGTTGCAACATTTTTAATTTCTTACAAATTTTCTTAGAATTTTCCAATTAAATTTAGTTTACTTCATTGTTCTTAACTATTTAATTTAAATTTTGTTAATCATTGCAAAAATATCTGTAGCAAGAAAATAAGAAATATTTTTTGTGTAACCATGTGCTCGTTCCGTACGAATAATCTTTTTATGAAAATCTTTAATAAAAATGCAAAACTTGTTTTTTTCATTTAATGAAATAAATCTACTCGTATCCTTTTGCAAATGTAAATTGTTGTTAAATATGTATGTACTTTTTGTATGATTTTTTTTTATGAAAGCACACGTGTGCACCAATTTTATTTCATTTCAAAATGTTATAAGAAAACTATTCTTAACATGAAATGTTAATATAAAAAAAATCAAATACTTTTTCAAGGCAGTTGTTGTGATATAATTAGCCTCAGCATTCTGTTCATGCAGACTTCTTGTTAAATGAGTTTGAAAAAATATAATAAAAATTTAAACACTAAAATTATGAGAAAATTGGTATTGGATAAAATATTAATACGTAAATGAATTTTAAACAAAAAACTCTGCATTTTAGTTTAAATTCACGACAGTGTTCCCAGTTCAATAAAAAAAAGATATTACTTTATTCATTTTTCTCTTTTTTATCATATAAATTAAACAAAAAAAGTTTTGTTAAGTGATTTGATATTTTTGCATACCGCAGTTAACTTTCTAAGGATTTTCGTACGGAATAATTTAATAATTGCTTAAGGAATAAAATTCAAACTTTTCAGTTCAACATTTATTTCTCAGTTTTGTATTTTCTTATCCTTAACAAAATCTCAAATATTTCTCAAAACTTTATTATTCATTATGATGCTAATAAGGTTATTATCAAGCTAATAATGTTTTTATTGTTTCTATTTGCGTAGGACACACCCATTTATTGGCCTGGGTGTCAGCGGCAGTCTAGACTCTTGACCACTTGTTAAACACATTTCTGAAAATACCACAAAAATTGCAATCAAGCAAAAATAAAATATAATTTTTTTCCTCCAGTATTTAATTGCAAATTATTTGTTATTTTTAAGCTGTCTTTTATTATAACAATTATTTACGATTTAGTTGGATTTGAGGCCAGGCCAGGCCATGCCACTTATAGATCATGTACGTACGTACATACATATTTTAATTATAAGACAATTAATTTTGTACATTTGTCTTAGCATTTGCTTATTTAAATGGAAATTGTATTTATGTATATTTATTTTGTTTTAAATAAATTATATTTTCCAGCTTAAGTGCAGTGACTAAAATTGATAATGGAAATAAGCAAATAAAGATTAATTAAACAAGAAATTAATGGAGTAATAATGTTGAAAACGTCTTAAATGTTTTCAGATGACTTGGAAAACTTTAATTAAATATGAAACTTTAGATGTAGTTTTTTGGGCTGCATAAATAACCAGCGTGTTAACCGAAATCGAACCAGCGACTCCCAGACTAATAGTCTAAGACTTGAGTAGAAGATTTGTATACAAATTATTCATATAACTTAGTGCTTTTCTCTCAGGTCGAATGCCTGGATAACGCGCTGGAATTGACTGCAGCTGTGCATTGGTATTTATCTCATGTATCTTTCTCTTGCTGCATTTTAGTAGATTTTTAAAAAGGGGGAGGTTATAAGTTCGCTTTTATACATATATTTTATTGTAAATGTAACGATGGAATGTCTCAAGTATGGATCATATAAAAAAATTTATGATAGCAGCGGGGCGAAATATAGTTCCCGCAAAAAACACACTCTAAGATTAAAGATTAAAATAAAACTTTTCACAAATAACTTATAACCGACTTCGAAAATAGGCTCTAAAAGGGTTGAAATAACAAACATCTTGTAAAACTTTTTGGTTACTTTTCTATATAAATATAACGTGTATGAAGATAGATTTATTTTTAACCAGCAGATACATGAGTTCCAAAATCATTTCAGGAATATCACAAAATTTGCTTTTTGAAAGTGGGATATTCTGTACACATCACTAATCTACCATAATGGCCAATTATACATATATGCGAAAAAATTTTTGTTTAAATTACTTTTTTAAATCATCTGCTTGTTCGTCGATATCGAAAGAAACATTTCTTTCGAATTATTACATTTGAAACAAAAATAACTTTTAAAATTTTGTTTTTGTTTTAAATGTAATCATACGAAAGAACATTTTATTTCGATATCGGCGAACAGACAGTATATTTACTATTTGTAGAATTATTTTTATTCTAATTTTCTCAAGTAATATCGTGGAATCCATTTTGCTTTCATTGGTTAATATGAAACTGGTTCCTGTTCCTAGATTTTTTTCTCCTAAATAAGGTACAGCAATTTCATTGTGGCTGTTAAATGATTAGCAAGGCTCAGTTAAAAATTGTATAAAACTGCTACAAAATAATCACTGCTACAAACTTTTGTTCATGTCTCTGCTAATTTTTAGATTTATCTGAACAGTTTGTATACTACAGAAAGATAACGAGAGGAGTCTGGAGGACACCCGTTTAGAGCATCTCTGTTAGCTATATTTATACATATTTCACATATTAAATAACAAAGGAATTTCAATTAGAATTTACCTTTTCTACTGTGCAACATTTTAACGTATTTTATGTGACTATTATATCATATTCACTTGATTGCTAACGAACAAATATTTATTTTGTTTGAAAAAAATCCCTAAAGTATGCTTTCATTATTTAACAAAAAAGGAATGGAATAAATAAGAGTAACAATAACAGCAAAAGTGTCGCTTTTTCCACCCACCATCATTCACAATATGATATAAAATATCGTTCTAAGAAAAATTACCTTTTCATTTTGACGCACACCTCAGTTCAAATATGATCTTCTGTCAAAGTGTGAAGTTAACCACCCGCTAATTAACAAGCAATAGTTGTCATAAATAAACAAAATAGCTAGAAGAAAATAAGATAATTTTTTTTATAGACTTTCCAAAAGAATCTTTGACTGAAAATCTCAACAAAAAAACTGTCCGCCTTTATTTCATTGAGCTAGTTAAACTTGTCCTTGCTGAGGAGTGTCTAGTGTAACACCCACCACTAATTAAGGAAACGCTATGTAATTCTATTCATTGACACCAAGTGTAGTTCTTTACAAATTTTAACGCAACTTCAGGAAAACTTTGCCACCTGAATTTTGAACTCTCTAATTGAATATGAAAAGAAATTATAAAAGTTTCCGCAGTAATGTCTGGTAGCTGAAATAACTCAATAGCAATAGAAATTTTTCCAGCCACAAATTTAATAAAATATTTATAATTAAATTATACTTGTTGTTTGATATTTTACGGCAAAGGGAAAATAAAGTTTGCTAAAAAAAACTTTTATTTTTTATTATTAATATTTTCTATAATTTTTTGTTTCTTGTTATTTGTTATTCCACATAAAGAAAATGCTGGAAACTTTGAGAAAAAAGAAAATTAAACGCACAGAAAATACAAATTCAATTGCAATCAAAATGCAATTGAAGCGCGTAAACAAGCACAATATTATTTTAGTCTTTTTCAGTACCAGACACTCGCACCAATATCAATTTCAAACAAAGCGTATGCTGTAGCATTGGAACAGAGACCATAAAGCACCTTTGTGTGATGCTTACACCACACGTGAAATATATAAGTACAGGTAGTGTAAAAAAATTAAAATTTTTAAATTGAATATATTTTCAGCAAAGTCTTGAGTTTTGTTTTGTGCGTTAACTGCTTTTCTAGAAATATGTTTGAAAAAGTGTATTTAATTTTTGAGCCCACTGTTTTCAAAGCATTTTGAAAAAGGTTTTAGCTAAGTGAAGAATTTCATCAGCAAAGTATATCGTATTCCAACAAATACGAGAATGCAAACACTTTAGAATAGCACTTAAAATCAGACAGTTATTGTTAAAACTAAAGTATACATCTTCAAAAGCAAAGGAACAATACCAAAAAAAAGAGAGTAAAGAAAAACATCAAATAAAAAAAATAAATAAAAAAAACTGCATGCACGTATGCTCTTATATAAGCTTGAGTTTCCATCTAAAAATAATGGAACACGTTCCTTCACAGCTAAACCCCAATAAACACAAATAAGTGACGGTTGTGTGATGCTGGCTGATGGTAACAGAGATGGCGATGATGTTGAAACCGTAGATAATTTTTGATTTTATATCTACTTTTATGCCAACACTAACACGGGCGCGCACACACACACACACGCAATTTTCTAGGAAACTCCAAAAACAAAAAAGAAAGAAACACAAAACATAAAATAGGTATATCAAATCAGGAAAACTTCTTAAAGCTAAATTTGTTGTCGTTCGTTGTGTGTAAATGTTGGAGTAACAGCATAACAGAACTGATGTGCTTGCTGTTCCCGCAATCGTTAAAATTGAAAGAACATCTTTCAAAGAAAAGTGGTAAAAGATAAAACATTTTGTAAATGTTGTTTAAGCCAAGAACAGGAATTTCGGTTAGAAACAAAATTCTGTAACTTATTTTTTTTTATTTTTTAGTTTTTATATCTTGTATACTTCTGCTAAATAAAACACCCCCTGGCATTTGAAATTGTCTATGTTACATTTTAAATTTCATTACACAAAAATGTTAAATAATTCTTTTTTTTTACTTCACAGCAATTTGTGAATTTACTGCAGAACAAAAAAAATTAGTTTTTGTTAGTTCCATTAAATATTACAGCTTTACTAAGGAATGTGGGAATTTTTAGTTTGGTCAATGCGTTGAAAAATATCATTTTTTATAATTGTTGCTTTTTATGGGAATTGCTAAAATTTAGTTTTTTTTTCAATTGTGTACAAAATGTGTACTTTTTCCCAAAATTAATATTTTACATATTCCAGAAAATATTAATTGTGTTATTAAAAACACATTGAAATTGATAATTGAACTATCTAAGCCGTTCAATAACTAATTTCAGTTTGTTTTTAATAACAAATAAAATATTTTACGGAATATGTAAAATATTAATTTTGGGAAAAATTGCAATTATAAATTTCAAAAATTAAATATTTTTAAGTATTTTTTTAATTTATTAATCGAGATTGCCTCGATGTTTTCTTTTAAGGATTTTCAAAAACTTTTGTTTGTTGAGGGTTTTTTAGCTAGTCTATATACATGCATTTTATTGTTGCTTAAGCCAAATCATCAGTAGACCTTAAGCCATATTTTTGAAATGTTTCAAACCTCTTATCTCTTATACAAAAACCTTTAAGAAACCAATGAGAATTTTAAAAATTACAAAAGTATAAATAAGCATAGTTGACTTTGAAACATATTCAAAAATCCTAACAAACAAATTATATTATTCGACTAGCTAAAAAAAAAAGTTTTTGAAAATCTTTGAAATTAAATATTCTTTTTTTATTAACTCAAAATTTTAAAAACAAAACAGTTTGTCATTACATTTGAAGTGGATTTTAATCACAAATACAACGTGATTTTTGAGATGAAGGAGTAATCTCAATAAAGTGGAATTTTTACAGTTTTTGCAAGAGATTTGTTTACTAACGCAAAGTTTTTTTATTTTTGTTTTTGTAGTTAAAAAAAGTGTATAATTAAATAAAATGTAATTATAAAATGCTATAAAATTATTTTGTAATAAATTCTTATTTTTTTTGTCAAATTTAAAAGCTTTATTTAATTTATTGCGTGTCGAAATACACAAAAGTGTCCCAAGAAAGAAGTGCAGGGATTTTGGGATGAAGTTCCAAATGATGTATATAAAGTAAAAATATCACCTACGCTTTTACATGATTCTTCACGCTGGAAATACCACACTGGAATTCCACAAATACTCATATTCTAGCTTTTTCTTACTTCCCGTATCTAATTGGTTTGTTGATTTAATTATATATTAATTTTTCATATAATTAATATTTATACGTAATTATTGAACTGTTTTAAGTATATTGAAATGAGATTTTTATGGCTTGAGTTCAAATTTGTATTTACCCATATCTTCTTAATTTAAGAAATTATTTTAGGATAAATTCATTATTTTTTATTTAAGAGAGTACTATTTTTATTTGAAACAATTTATTCATCAGACTAGCAGAACGGATCAGTACTGATTTCGAGGTCGCTACACCATCTCATCAGCGTTCTTTGTACGATTTTACCACTTTTGACGGTGGATACTAGTGACTGGGAATATAAACTCTTTAACCGTATTATTTAACGAATTAGAATACGAAAAGTGCAACTTATTCATTTCTTACAAGTTAAATCAATTTCGGTTAGTACGAAATTCCATCTCTGATTTTTAATTATTCCAAATATTTTTCATATATTTATAACTATTTTTTCACTAAATTTAACTTTTTACAATTACAATGTTTACAAAATTGCTAATTTTTTCTGTTTCTATTTTATACGTTTCATAGCAAAGCATCTGGCTTAAACATACTATTCTCTTCATCTTTTTCTTTCGATTAAGTTATTTTTGGAATACCATTTTTCGATTCGAACGTAACTGAATGCGGGAACGTAATCGAAATGCAGAATAGGGGTGATTAATGTTGTGAGTTGATTTCTTGCAAAAAATTAAAATTTAAAAATTTCGAGTTAATATCCTCTTTGATCAAGTGCGACATGTAAATGAATTTATGGATTTCTCTTCTGCCTGATTAATTTCAAAAATTGTTATTTTTTTTGTTATAAAATAATAAAAATATATTTATATTTATTGAAATTGTTTATTAACCGGCTAATCGATACACCTTATATTGACAGATTAAATCAAAAGCTCTATTAATTAAATTAATATAGAAATTCCATTATTTGCATATCCTACCATATGTTGAAAACATAAGAAATTTTAGAAAAAGTTCAGGACTAAATATCCTTTTCTTATTCTGTAAGAAACCACAAACTATAGAGTATCAGAAAGTCATTTCAGCCCACGATTTAAGTACAATCATATATTTAGGCGCTAAATATTTTTACTTTATTTTAAATTAGAATTCTACTGAAAAATGGACAGCTTCAGGGTTAGATTTTGTTCATATCAATAGCATAATTTTTTACGTTTATTTTTTTTTATATTGTTTCGGCTTTATAAAACAACATCTAGTACGTAGAGAAGAAAAAATAAAAATAAATTTGATTAGCTACACTGTTCTAAAATAGAAAGAAAGAAAGAAAGAAAAAAAAATCAGCACAAAAGAACAGGATTACAATAAAATTGAGAGGAAGCAAAAGAAGAAATAGTGTATAAAATGTTCGTTTGGGATGTTGGAATTTTTACATGATTTTATTTTGTGTAAGAATTTTGTTATTACTTCGATTTGGGGGGCAAAAACAAAAATGGCTTTTAAAATCGACAAGTCTTAAGCATTTGTTCTTGAAATGTATGTATGTACATACGTACAACATGTCAATGCAAGCTTGATCATGTTTTTTGTTTATTTCTACGATTTTTTTTTGGTCTATTATTCTCGATTTTTCTTTTTACTTGCAAAAAAATATAAAACTTGTTGTTGGTACAAAGTATGGTGCATGTTGACATAAACATTTAGATAAAATTGTACATACATACATAGAGACATACATATTCATGTATACATATATGAATATGTATCAAAATATATTGCTACATAGATTAATATAAATATATACACATATAAGTAAATAAAGATTAATTTACGTGAGGGCAGTCTAAAAACTGTTCAGATAAATAGGTTCCAAGAAAACGATCCTTTTATACGTAAAGAATGGCGTGCTGGGCTAAAATATTAAGGGAAAAGAGCTGACACGCCAGTAAAATAAAATAATCTTCTTGAAGGAGTAAACAATTCGCACGCTTTGCAAATGCACTGTTTGATGCGCTCCCAAGGATTCGCAAAAAGAAAACAGACATCTCCCAATTTTTTTAAAACACAGAACTATCTAGTCTCTAACTAATAGAACGTAGAACGTAATGAGAGAGAGATAGATAGAGAGAGAGCGAGAGAGAGCGACTCAAAGTAATGTACACAATTTGATATTTTGTTACTTAACGACTTCTTTGAAATTTAACGATGATACAATTGGGCGAAAAAACATGACGTCAGTGTATTTTGTCTACTTTCATTGTTGTTCACACGAGTCATGTCATGTTGACGACATTTGCTTGCAAATACCTTCATGCTTAAACTTATGAATAAGAAAACAAAACGTAATGACAGTACATGTATCTGAGTACTCGTTTTTTTCGTCTTCGTCAATCTCGCCTATAAAGTAACAATCATGTCAATAAGACATGACGTGTGTAAACGCAGACTTTGAATGCTTTGAACGAAGCGAAGTTTTATGCAAAAAAAGATCCGCGAAAATCATGCCTTCTGAAAGTGAATTTCGAGGCAGAAGGTACAACTACAACCAACGACTTACGATTACAAACCTGATTTGGCCGAAGCCGTGGGTTTTGCTGCGAGAGTAATAAATTTCAGTTAAATATGAAGCGCCAATTGGAGCTAGTAAATTTCTTATAAGCTGGCCTAAGTCTACCGATAGCCAGTCAAATAAGTCTGAGATCAAGCTTTCTTCAAGCTTGAAAATATCAATCCCGAAGTTGGCTTTTTTGACATCATTATGCTCGCGCTCAAAAGGAAATGTGTCATAACTTTTTATTTTTAACGATTAAAGGCAATTCTGCTTTACAGTCCCAGAGATTTCAAACGCCTTTTACGATGTCCTTCAAATATGTATGCACGTATGTATTTTCATGTCGCTGCAAAAGTTCTTGTTCATAAGTGGGTGTTTGAACATTTATTGAGTCTTGTTTTTCAGCTCAAGTTCATTTAATTTTTAACATGAACATTTGTTTTTTATTTCTAAAACATTTCTTCTGCTACATGTTGCAATTTATTTATTTTTTTTTAAGATTTCTAAAAAATTGTAGCAATTAATTGGGTTTTATTTTTAAAGAGAAGTTCTTTTCAACATTCTCCTTCCGAGTACTTAAACATTAAATTATTTATTTTGTTAAAACATCTCTTTAAGGAATTTCTTTTAATAGAACTGAGTGTGAAGTCAATTATTATAGCTAATAAGTTTAATTTAATAGATTTTTCTTATGTTTCTTTTTCTCTAAATCGTATCGCATATTTGGATTTTAAGCAGATTTGATCGAAGGCGTTTGGGCGTTATGACTTCATGCAGACTGATGTCGTCAGTCGGTTTTAAAAACTAACAATACAATTTAAATTATTTTTTAATAAACTGTTGCTGAATTTCAATATACAAGAGATTAAGAATGAGCAGAACAGAACTGATACTGCAAAAGTGCCATTGTGTTGTTTAATTCATCTGTTAAGTTGCCCTCACACTTATGATAAGTTCATGTGATTTCTTTGTGCTTGACTTCTTGTTAAAAGTTGATGAGGCTCTGCGCCCACAAATCACATGAAATTTAAAATGTTCAACTACTAGTGATTTGAATTTTAATATTTTCAATTACATGTGATGTGTTCGGTGTCCTAGTGGGCTTGTGCGCAAGCATTTGATTAGTTTTACTTTGTTTTAGTTTTGCTACGAAACGTCAAAATGAATGTATAACTGAGATGTGCAGCAAGCCATTTAAAAAAATTTTAAAGGGTCCTGGAGTTGTAATTTCTATTGGTTTTTAAATAATTTTACATGTGAACATTCATTTCTGCTTAAGAGCCAATCATTGTTGCGTGCATAACGAAATAATCAAAAGAGCAATTGCGTCATCCGCTTCGCAAATTCATGTACATATGCATATTTGTAGACATTTAACTTGAATGTGATTTTTTCAACGTGTCTCAGGAAATGACGCGCGAATGAAAATCACAGGTAACCTTCAGAAAATTTGTAGCGCAAGGCGCAATTTTTATACACAATTACGCTAAATGCAGTGGAAAGCACTACATTGAAAGTAGCTGCTAAATAACAGACAGTAGTGATTCAATTACAATTACAGAAATCTCTCGATCATCACTAAGACTGAAGCAATCATTCTTGCTCGAGATATGATGACTGTTGTGGTAAAGGATATCCACTCTTAACAAGTTACTCTTTCGTGTTAACATTTTTGTGTTATGCGCTTTGACGGAATCATTGTCGGAGCACCTATCCAAACGAGTTCTGTTTGTCTTGTTTTCACAGCTGGGACAGCTTGGAGCTTTCAGCCTTTCTACTCCAGGATCGTGACCTTACGCCTTTTTCACCTCTCTGCTTTTTATTGTAATTAACACAAAAATTCATCTCTCCGCAGCTTAAAAAACATTGTTGAGGTATTTTGTTCCAGGGTGGATGAGGGTAACTTTTTTAAAAAAGATATTCTTCTCATCACTCGTTTTGTTTAGTCAACACTCATGGCCGATCACAGAGTCACTACCCAGCAAAATATATTAAGTCTCTGGAAGCGGTAAAAAATTTTATGCCTCCCAGATACTTCCGAGGATGCGCAAAAACAAGGAAATTTATTTTTAAACACAAAATAATTTAATCTCAACTTATTGAATGGAAGAGAGATTCAAGGTTTTGAACACGATGTAACTGTTTTTTTTAATAAAGAGAAGCAACAACTCAGACATTTGATGCCTACCAACTATTTTGAAGTGTTACCTTCTCTGGGAAAGGGATGGCGTGGAATGAACAGATGGTGAAAGTAAGAAAGCTTAATTAACTTCTTCAAAACTCTGCTATTGCGCATTTTGTTAATTTTTTATAGCATGTTGCTACGAATTTGATGCATTAATTTTTGTCAAGTTGTATAGCCATTTTATTAATTGTTTATTTTCGCCTACGATATTGCTACAATTCCGTCGAAGGAGGGCGCTGTGATGTACATTGGCATAGAGATCAGTATCAATTGCTGTTGGTACTGTTCAGTGACCAGTGCTATGCCTTCGTCACTTAAACAGTCAATCACAACATCAAACGCAATGGCACACAATGCACATCTGAAAAAATCCTAGATGTTATAACTTGGCTGAAACTGGGCTCGAACTCATGTTCTCGGTCTTCATTGGACTTATAGTCAACGCGATAGATACTTCAGTCAACAGCACCCTCTTGTTGTCGTTTAATGATTTCATAAAAGCAACATCAAAGTTTATCGATTCTACAATTGAATAACGCAATAAGACGAAGACACATAATTTTAGTCCATTTTTTATGCTTTGAACGAACTGCAGTTTGGTGTAAAAATAACAGCTCCCAAATGGGATAATGCGAACAAAAATAATGTCTTCGGAATGTGTATTTCGAGTCAGGAGGTTTAACAACAACTAAGAACTCTCGCCAACAAACTTGCTTCCGGCAAAGTAGTTTTTATTGCTGGGCTGCTTCGGGCGAAGCTCTGGGGTTTGCTTGGTAGAACTTTTCGAATTCGTTGAACGAAATAAGAAATGAAAACATTTTCAATTTTTAATAGCTTATGAATTTTTCTACCGAAGACCGGGACAGTGATCAAATTGTTTGAGTGATCTCTGTTTGAAATGGCTTTCACCTAATTCTCTAACGCTCTGACCACCACTGCATATTTAGTAGATACCGAATTACAATATAATATTTCTGTTATAATTTATTTTCTCAATTTAATTTGTTGATTATATCTCCCTCACAAGTATTCAGTTGCCTGTTAATGTACGTGTTGCCATTTTGACATGTGTCACGTTACGTTGAACACTTCAATAAATTTCTGGCAATGCAAAAAACAAAAATAAACGAACAATAGTTAAAAAACAAAAAAGCGTGTCGAAACGTTCAAAAGTTTAGTGGATAAATATAACAACAACAACAATAACAAAAAACAGAAAACAAAATTATATTAAAACAAATAAACGGTAGAATTACAAGTAGTTGAGTTTAGATGCAATTTTAAACAATTAAATAAATTCAAATAATGCAAATTCATACAGAAACAGACAAACTCAATGTAAACTACAGTGTAGTGTAGTGTAGTGCACTTAGATCTGTAATGCTGCATATTTTTTAATTGTGTCAATGTGTGATGCATTCGTTGTGCAATTTGGTTGTGAACTTTTTGGGTGGGAAACTTCAAAAAATGTTGTGTTAAAACATGAAATAAATAATTCAATTAGAACATAAACAACAGCAACAAAATACACGCCCCTAAGGAATTCGCACATTAGCAAAAATCAACAAATACATAAATAATTATACAACAACTGGCAAACTTATACGCAAATAATGCAAAGAGTTTGTATGCTTTGGCATGAGAAATGGAAATTCTTGTTCTGTGTGTGGCTAAACAATCGGTGTCTTTTTATAAAAGAAATATATCAATTGATATGGTCATAAATTTTAGCTGATTGAAATCTAAAATAACATTCAAGGAGTTTTTCTTTAACTCTTAGCAAATTCCATGAAAATATGACAAAAAGTGTTCAAATTATGTAATGAAATGCATTAAAGTAATATTTTGTAACAGTTAAACAAAAATGTTATAATTCAAAGTAATTTTATGTGCGGGCTAAATTTCGCAACATTTTTATGCAAGAAAGTATTGGACATGATGGACAATATTCCAAGGACAAGTTAACTTTAAGTAATTTAAAACTATACGAACAACAAGAAAAGACCATTGTTTTGAGGAATGACAAATATTCTTAGACAGTGTTCATGTGTTAATAGTATTGATTACTCTAAAGCAACCGATACACTTGCAATATAATTGTGAAATTATTCATATTGTGCAATAATATCGTCAGTGTATTTGTCATATTAGACGGACTTTTGATTTTTATTGCACAACCGGGAAAAGGAATCGATCCTTTGTAATCTCATGTTTCTTCTTTTCTTGTTGTGAGAAGAGTTTCGCAATATTTTATTCTCAAGTATTGTGCCTCTTATTGTAGGGCAAAGAGACGATAATATTGACAATTGGAAGTGCAATGTTATCGAATAATTTATGAGCTGCTTAAGAATTAACCTTTTCTTTTTTATCTTCTTATAACGTGTGCAATAAATACGAATTTTTAAAGATTTTTCTATATTTGTAAAATTTACAGACAATAAAAGATTTTTAATACCCTAGAAGGGTCGGTTTGAATTCCCTGTAGCTCATCGTGTCTTTTAACAGTGTGATCAAGATGTTATTTTTATGAAAACTCCTCCTCTACAACTTTCGTGTACATCATTTCATAATCGGACCAGTCAGTAGTTTAGAAGATACAGATTTATTATTAGTATTTCCTATGGGCGACGCTATCGACCATATTTTATATAATTAATTACATATTAAATATTATGCAATTACAAAAACGAATTTCTTCCCGAATAAAACAAACTGTAATGAGCATTTAATTCTCATTTTTTCAGTTCTAATCTATTTTCTTTTTCAACTCTTAATTTGAAGAGAAAATATCTTATGACTCATGATTCAAGAAAACAATATTGCGCAGGTCCGTTATTTTGTTGTGTGTGATTGTGTTGCGTTGTGACATAGACATAGAATTTGTATTCTAATCAAAAGTACATTTGTGTATGGAAACTAAATCGATATGTAAAACTTTGGTAGCCCGAGAAATCTCTTCCTCAAATAGCTTCAAGCCCACGTATTCTATGATGACGTAGATTCGCAGTAGACAATATTTTTGTATGGCTGATTGCGCAATCTTGTTTTTTTGATTCATGCTTATTACTCGTATACATATGTAGGTACTCTTAAGCACGCTCATTGCTTTGCTTATGTTTTTACTTGAACCAATACTTACATACATAAGTGAATGTACGTGCGTACTTTTGGCATTTGCAGTAGTGTCAACTTTAGCAGCCTTTTATTTCTTTAATACTGAACCGATTTAAATAATATATAGTTAAGTCAGTAAATCTCAACAATAAATGTTTGAAGAAAATCGGTTGGCAAACAGAGAAGAAAGATTCATCCAAAAATTTGATTTTCCTATTTATATGAAAGATTATTAATGCGATATGCCCTTCTGTATGTTGTAAAACATTTTATTATTAAGTAATTTATTTAATTAACACACTTTGTAATTGTATAAATAAAAAACAAATTTCTTACTCTCTTTTTTAACAATTCCTTTGAAATGTTGAAAAAAAATTTTAATCTCTTCAAGCTCAATAAAACAACATTTGTAATCTTGTTTATTGCATCATTGTCATTATCACCAATATTTCGCAAGTAATTTAATATTTTATGAAATAATAATCCTATAAAATTTTACGATTACGTAAACAAAAATTTAATTTTAAAGGATTTTATTAAATCGAAGGAAATTTGTGTTATTTGCACATGATGCTGATGTCTTACGAGGATTTTCTTTTTATGTCTCTCATGATTGTGGGAGTAAACGAGACAAACATGTTTATTTAAACTCAGTTTTATTGCCGCGTGATGATGTCAAACTAACAAAATATTTTTAGTCTTCTTCTGGTTTCATTACTTTATTTATTAAATTTGTTTCTTTTTTTATATTAAAGTTTGTAAAGCGAAAAATTTATGGTACATAAAAGTATGTTTGTATGTATGGAAGTAAATAATAATATTCTTTTAAGGAAATCAAATGTTTGTTGCTTCTGCTCAAGTCCGTTTACGATATTTAAAGCTTAAAGCCAGACATTGAGGCAGACAAGTTTGTAATAAAATAATAAAAGGAAATAAGAGTTAAATTAGTTGTTTTTAAAGGAAAAGATTTTAAAATAATAAAATAAAAAAAATATTTACTGAAATAAAAAGTTCATGATTTTTATTTACTATTTTGAAATTTTTCGGATATTTTTCTTTATAAAAGGCGATTTACTTTTCTTAGGTTTAATTATTTTTGCAAGATAAATTACTAAAAATTAATATTACTATTGAACGAAATGTGGCAAAGTAAATTGCTAAATAGCATTAAATGCCAAATAAAGATAATAAAATAATTCATATACTAATTTGTAACAATAGATTGTAAATTACAGATAATTTTGTTGAACAATTCAAGAAATCGAAATAAGTGTTAGTGAATGAAGTTTGTTTCACAAATAGGTGTTTACAAGATTAATTTGGATAAATATATTCTTTATTATATCAGCATTTGACAAAGCAAAAGAGACGTAGTAAATTGAAAACTAAATAAGAAATTTCTTGAAATATTTGACTTCCAACCAGCATCACAGTATTGTATTTTTTATGATACCCACTATCAAGTCTTAATTCATAATTGGTAAAATCTGCTCTTTAGAACAACGTAAATGAGAATATTTAAATTTTTTGTAGTTTTTGGAAATTTGTCGTTTATTAAAAGTTTTAGGAATTTCATAAGAAACTCCATTAAACTGCCAAACAGAAATAACAGGCTTAAAACAGCCGAAATAAAAATAGAAATGTATGTATTAAAAAAATAGCTAATCATTTTATTAATAAGTTTTATAGCTAAACAGAATGAAAAACTACTAAATCTAGCTAGAAAAGAGCTAAGTTGGTATCAGTAGCAGTACTAGCATAGCCAATGAAATATAATAGCGAAAATATCCCTTCGTTGCAAAATACCTTTAGGAAACCTTGCAGATATTGCAAATCTAGCATGCGTGCTTTATTCTGCAAGACCAGCACAACAAAATACACGAAACTGAGATTTACATCACTTGAACAAATATGCGTAGCCAAAACCCTTGCAGATTGGTAATTGCAAAAGGTTACCAATGCTATAAAAGCTGTATTTTTCGTTTTATTTTTACAATCAAAACAAGTAGACTCCTGCGCTTAAAAAAGTTAACGACGACGTAGCCGCCACAAAAACTGTCTGTGCTGGAATTAAATTGACATTAAGACTGCTGAAATAAATATTGCAAAAATAGTAAAACTTCAATGTCAAACGCAACTTTTATAAAATTTTAGGAAATTTATGCAAAAACCGGACGCTTGTTTCGTGTGGAAATTTTATCGGCCGCGGCGTTCGCATTGAAATATTGGTTGCTGCTTAGCTTATTCCATGCGGCAAAGTTGTTCATTCAACTCTGTGACCAGATAAATAATAAACGAAAAAGAAACAATATGAAGATGGGTGAAATGAACAACAAAATTCAGGTTATCAGAAAAAAAGGGGAAACAACAAAAGATGGACCGATACAGTAATGAAAAAATATTGGAGTTTATGCAAGAAAACGACGAATTTGAAGCTGCTGGTATAATCAACTTGCTAAACGCTTGAAAGAGACACTCACGTTTTATAGCAGAAAATCACATTATGTGTGCTAAAATTGCAGTTGTGCAACGGAGGGTAATTTCCGCTAATATGTCTCTCATCTTATAATGGAGTACGTATATTGTATACCACTACGTATACATGACATACAATTTTGTATAATTGTATATAAAGTATACGCCTTGTGTTACACATACTAAAAGCTTTTCCTGAGGAATTTTTAACCACAATATCTCCTTTGAGGTTATTTTATATATCTTTGTTAAGTATCAGGCTCGAATCCAACAAAAAAAAATAAGAATGTGGGATACCAAATGAAAATCAACTAAGAGATGTTTGTCTTCTATTTGCGCATCCTAAAAGCGATACGAAACAGCGCTTTTGGAAAGTGTGCAAAATTTTTAATGCTTCCTGAAAACGGACATATTTAACATTTTCCTTTGGCAACGCAAACTAAATAAGAGTTGGTTTTTTGTGGGAATTGCTCAAATAAATAGAAGTTATTTTATGCGTTTTCCGATGGAAAATAATAATGTTCCACTCTGCTGGATCTGCGAAAGTAAATAAAATATATACATAGATATATTATATACATGTGGATGTATAGCTAACTAGAAAACTTTTAAGATTTGCTATTTTTATTTTCTTATATAAATTTTTTGGATTTAAAAACTAATAAAAAATTACACGTTCGAGATATAAAATTTAAAAAAAATGTTTAAAGATTGTTTGTTATCTTTTTAACAAAAAAATGATAAAGTTAGAATAAAAAAAATTATAAAATAACTTTTGCTTACATCTGAAGGTTTTATTAGTAAAGATAAGCATCTGCTCCCCTGTCCACGACTTGAGAGAGCGGAAAGATATTAAGAGGGAAATCAAGTTCAATATACATATACATACATACGAGTGTATGAGAGTCATTGAATATTTTTCTAAATTTTTTTAATTCCAGCTTTGCAAATGACGTATAAAGAAAACAAGCAGAGAAAGATGTGTTTTTGACAGTCGAAATGTGGCGGGATTGGGAACAGTGCATCTCAATCCATATTTGAGCAGCGTTGATAAGCAATGGCTTTTATTTGCATCACGTATACTATTCAATGTTATAAAGTGCTCAGAAAAAATTTATTTAGAAGTCATAGTCATTATCACTACATACCAATCGGGCAGATTTATAAATATCATTAATTAATTATAACTATTAAATTGTAAGCCCAGCAAATCACTTTCAACTAATAATCATTGTAATATTTATATAATTTTTCCCAACTCTTCACGATCAGCTGGGGTTTCGAGTAGACCTTTTATTATCTTTTTCGATTGTAAAAAACTGCGTTTAGATCCAATTATCTGAAGGTTTTCTTTAAATGAAAAAAATTATAATTGCAACAGAACCAAAACTGTCTCCAAAGAGACGAATAAGAAACAGAGAAACAGACAAACGGACATCGAATTCGATATTAGAAAAAAATTGTGGAATAGAAGCAATTCGGAAGTTTGTTAAATAAAACAAAAAATAATAAATCGGCTGGTAAACGGCGGAGTTATGAGATAAACAAACATTAAAAAAACTATTCAAATTGATAAAATTCTGAAAAGGTAGAATTTTATCAATCAATATCAAGTTTTCTGGTCCAGGATTTAAGACTTTATATGTTTTAAAATTTCAACTTTAAGGATTTCATTTTTATAAATAACCGCTCTTTTATATTATATGATAAAAAATTTAGTAGTATAAAATAAATACTTTAATAAACAAATTAACATTTTTAAAAAGAGTCAAAATATTCTTTCTAAAATACTAAAGTAGGATATTTTTCCCAATTCAATTTTAAATATTTTCTGATCTTCAAGTACAAAACGAAACTGTTTCCTGTTTGCAGATCACTTCCACATTATGAATTGATCTTCCAATGACGTTATTCTCTTATAAACACACAATTTAGTTTCAATTTATTTACAAACGACCTTGGCACTGAATTGATTCTTTTTACGAGCACAGTTTTATTTAAATAAACAAATTAAAACTAAACAATACAAAAACTAAAACAAAAAAAAAACTAAACAAAAGATTGCGCTTAAAGTCAATGGGAAAAAACAAACGTCAACACCACTCCCATATTTTTATTCAAACAATAAGTAACACTGACAGGCAAACAGACAGTAGGAGAACACCTAAACCGACAGACAGTTTACTCCGATAGACAGATTTCTTTTTTTTTTAATAAACACTTTTTTATTTGAAAATTGCACATAATTGCAGTAATTTTCGACTTCAGCGATTACCTCTAACAAAAAAAAAATAAAAAAAAAAATACATAACAAAGTGAGACAATAGTTTGCCGATGATGTTTCAAACATGTTGCCAACTAAAGGGAAACAAGTGTTAGCAGTTGAATAAATAAATTGTTTTACTTTTTTTAGTGGAACCCAATACTGGCTAAAAGCAAATAATTTACAATCTAGTGGATGTGTTTTTTGTATATTTTTTTTATATTAAACAATCACTTGATGACACCAATTAAATTCGAATTGCTTGTTTAACAAGTGTATATTAGGGGGTTTTAAAACTTTTTATCTTTTTTAAGGTTTACATAAACACAGAGTTTCATTAAAATAAATTCAAATAAATTCCAATTTGTTTTGCAAGAAATCAAAGATATTTCCAAGCTTAAAGCCGTATTTTTGTAGTAACATTTTAATTATACAGGCAGTTTTACTTAAATACCAGTGTGCAGTGTGTATCAGTCCATGTGGCCCTAATGCACTCACTGCTCGTTTACAAGTGAAGAAGCTTAAATGGCAACAACATTTTGTTTCCGTTTAAAGTTACAAAAGCACGCATGCAATTTGATTTTTTTTTTGTATAACGTTTTGGTTAATGAAACGGAAATGTGTACGTACAGTGCAGCAATTGTTTTAAATACGAGAACATTTAACTTGTTATAAAACAATTATGTGGTTATGATTTTTCAAAAAACATACCACAAATATGATGCAAATACTTTGAAGGTATAAATTGGTTATTTGAAGATTTCTTTTTACTTTTTTGCTTAAGAGAGGATTTTTTCTTAATTTTAGAGATCAAAGCCTTTAATTGCTATTAAATATTCAAAAAAAAAATATTTTAAATTTTCCATCCTTCAAAAATATAAAATTTTACAATAAAAAGGACAGCATATGAGGAAATGAAGCTGAGTCTGTAATTTATTAACTAAATTCAATTACTCATAACGCAAAAACGCTGTTGCACGATGTAATTAACTAGACTTACTTTTAACTTAAATTAATATAGAATAAAATAAAAAGCCAACACCAACCTTAAACCAAAAAGCCACCTGATGTTCGAAGGCACATTTTCAAAAGTGCAGATTTCGATGATAGCAATGATGTTTTCGTTTCAGTTTGAAGCACAAAAAGTAAATTAAAATAAATCAAAACAATTTAATAGTTTTTAAGCAGACCGCCAGAGTTGTGTATAATTAGTAGCCATTGCAATAGTGTTAGTGCCGGCAGTAGCAGTGGTGGTAGTAGTTGTTAGTTGAAGCGGTAGTTGTAGCAGCAGTTATTTATGGCAGCATTGCAAACATTATTAATAGTTAAAAGTGCAAGTACCAGCAATAAAATATAAATTTCAAATTCATGTCAGTAAGACACATGGACGTACACACACACAACCAAACAGTCAGTCAAACAGCAGCGACACACACACAAACAGGAGTTGTTAAAATGATGATGATGATGGCGAAATATTAAAATTGAGTTTTTTTTTTCAAATAGTGCAGTTGCAGTAGTTTTTATATTTTTAGCCAAGTTAACAGCAGCGGTAGTTAAACAAGTGAAATTTACATAAATGTAAAATGTATGGCAACGCCATTAGTCAAATATTTTCCATTTACATTTATGCATTCATTTGTAAGCGTGTGTGTTTATGTGTGTGTGTGCACATGAGAGAGTGTAAGTACAGCACAGGTTGTTTTAGATAACGATGAACGTCATAAATCATTTTCAAAGTTACCATTTACGGCACAGTGTTAAGACAATCGTTAGAAGTTGCAGGCAGTGGCAGGCAGCATCAGGACACAGCACCATTAGCCAGTAGTTTTATTTTACAACAAACGGTAGCATCAAATTAACCATAATATTTTTATTATCATGAATGTATAATTTTGTGTGTTGGCATAAATTTGTATTTTAAGAGATTGTAGAGAGGTCCCCAGGATAATTAAAAAATAAAATAGCGTATGTTAATTTTTGGGGCAAACACACAGACATCAGTTGTTGGATGTGTGTTTTTATTTTTTTGCGTTTAACATCATCAAAACATACACAAATATTTGGCCCCAAAAAATATTTCATTAGTTTTTTCCGTTGTTCATCAGCCATTTTGTATTGTTGATGAACCACAAACAAACAAGGTGGGTTTTCAGGCATATGGTACGTGCCGAATGGTATTTGAGGCACGTTCAACGTTCACAGCATCAGCCAGACAGACATCAGTGTCACCAACAACAACAAGAACAACAGCCATTCAACAAATGTTGCCAAGCACATTAAATTTTTCAATGGGTGTTTTTGTGTTTCCATAAACATGATTGTTGTTTTAATTTTTAATATTATTAATGTTGTTGTGGTTTTTAGTATTTTATTTTAATGTTGTTGTTGTTTCAATTTTGTGAGTGTATTTTGGTTTATATTTTCCCATAAAACATCCCAAGTAAAATGTTAAAAATTAGAAAAAGAAAAAAATATATATTTTTGAATTAATTTTCAATTGAAAATCATAAAAATTAAAATTATTTTTTTTGTTTGTTGTTGGAATTTTTTTAAAATTTCAAATCCATATAATCAATGACGGTTATTTAGTTACCAGCTGGCATCGCAGTAGGATAAATATACAGCATTCGGCAACAGGCTTTATTTTCGATTCAATTAACTTGCAATTATTTGTGTGATGTGAGGATTTATTTGAACGTGCAGAGAATGAATAAAATAAGTTTTTTTATACACACGAGCAGCGGTGGGGATCAAATGAAAATTGGACTACTTAAAAAAAGTTTATGAAAATGATTTTGACATCGATTAGAAGAAATTAAAACAAAAATAAGATTAAATATGCAAAAATTAAACTAAATGTAGTTTTGTTTTATATAAATAAACAGTCAAAATAAATCAATGAGATTTGCATGAAATACGAGTACATTTTATAAGTAGATTACAAGAGCATATAAAATTCGTATCTTAAAATTATGTTTTAGAAAATAAAGATTCGACACAAATACTAAACGGAAAAAGATACTCCAAAAACTATTCCTAAAAATGTTTGGTCTGATGAATATTAAAATGTTCCAATAATAAATAATACATAAAAATAAAGAATTTATCAAAAATTTCTTAAATTAAAAAAGAAATTGATAAAGTCAGATTTGAATTTGAGTCAAACAATTCCTTTCAATATAAACCAACCAACATAAAGTTCGACTTATTACTTGCAAACATTATTTATTAAAAATTTTTCAATGAAACCACTTTATAAAAAATTAAAATTGATTTCAATTAATTTCGTAATTGGGTCAGTTACTTATGTGAGCAATTCCCAAAAAAGTTTTTAAAATTTTGGCTAATTGAAAATCTGAATTTTAATGAGGAAATACACAATTGTCGTCGTAGGCAGAAATTCCATAACACAATTAATTCAATATGCAGCGTTGGAAGAGGAAATCGCCTCGCTATGGTTTTCACGGGATTTTGAATAAAGAAGCCAATGGTTTAAATAACAATTCAAGTTTATTTATTCCAATGTTTCTTATATTAAAATTCCTTAAATATAAATTGAACATAAGGAAATACTTATAAAAGTTAACTTAAATTAAGTTGGCTTACTTTTTGGTATGAAAACCACAATTCTTATTATTCTATAAACTCCAGGTTAGCCAGACTGATATATTAAATAAAAATGGAGTTTCAGAAAGTGCAAAAAGGCACTTACTCCGAAATATTGTAATATATTACATATACGTAAAGTATACAATCACATAAATTTATCAGTTTTTTCCAGTGTCGTCAACATGCAGTTTTTTGTGAAAGGGAAAAAACCCTCTCGCCTTTGATATGCTTCAAAAAATATATGTTCGATTCGCAAATAAAGCTCTTCGAGTTTTGTAAGTCTTTTACTTGCAACATTCTGCATTTTGCAAAATTTTCTTACTATTTGAATTACAAAGTATCCCCCTATTTAATTAATTTTATTCAATGGATCGAAACAAATATGGAAGACACACGCGAATTCCATGGAGTCAATTTAATCTGTAAAATTTTCTATGAAATCCCAAAACTGTTGCCAAACAAAAATCATCAAAATTTTTAAAGAAAACCCAACAAGCTTGAGATGGAGTAGATCCTGTGTTCTTGGAGGGAAGGTATTGAATGAACTCTTCATAGCTCTTCGCCTGGTCATGAAGCTTATGTTGTTTCCATAGTCAAAGGACTGGCTATTAAGTCAACGCAGGAACTTGATTTGATTTCACAAAACCCTAATTCTTCCTTGTCTTCAACAATTATTATACGAATAAGAAGACTGAATCATGCATTGATTCGCAGTTCGATCGTCCCTGGGGATTCAATGAAGCATAGCTAAGTCCCAATGATTTCTGATGCTTCATAAAAGAGAGCTCGCCGTAATTTGGGGGCGCCTTGCCAGTCAGTGTTCTTGGGTACAACCATTTAAATACAGGAAGCCCGGAGTACAAAGAATGCAGATTCTACGAAAAACATGATTATGAACACTCTGAATACTCGGTTCTGAAGTCACGTTAGGGCTAAGTAATTAGGAATCATATAGCTGGCTCGCTTCCAAAATCACATAATTAAAAAAAATTGGTAAAGAAACAGATTAAAAGTTTTTAAAGTTTTATAACAACATAAAAAGTATACATTCCCAAGAGAAGAATAGATGCAACTTTTAAGAAAAGAACCTTGCTATTGGTGTATTGCGGTCACCAAAAACAGCATGTTGTTCCATTCCGGTTTAGTGTTGTTAGAATAAGTTAGAATTTACAATATTCCTTTCTTAATTAAAGTAATTATAAACAATGGACTGAAGCTTGAACTTAAAAATTTCACAAAAATATATATTCTTATGTATACAATATTTATATAAAAAAAGTCAGAGTGCAATAAACTTTTTTTCGTTGCGGATTATTTTTAGCCATATTTTAACTACGGTTCAGCAATTAGAAGACACATGTCCTTAATCATTTGTTTGTATGTACGTACGTATACATTTTACGCATGTAGTTGTTTACTGCCCTGTCAAGCATGTAGTTTCTTAAGGATAATTAAATCATTTGTATGTGTGTTTCAAATTGTATGAAAACAAACCCCTTGCAGCAATTTTTCACACAAAAAAAAACTAAATTTCGAAATAATTTGCATCAACAGAAGTTTGCAAAAATATGGATCTTCTTGATGCAAAAATTTTAATGATTTGAAAATTTAGAAACGACGTCGGGGAATAATCGTTTTAAACAAAAAAGGTTTATAATGTTTCTATGTCTTAAAAATATAGTCGAAACTATTTCTCTAAGATTTGATTGAAGGGTCACCCTTAAAAGTAATTTTAAAAAACCCAGCAAGAAATTTTGTGTGTGATGCCTAAAGATATACTACATACACACATACTATTGTTTTCAGGAATATCCGCTTATATACTACGAGAATAATCAATTTCTTATCATTAGTACACTTTAAATCTCTAAAGTCTACTTAAGGAGTATATCCTCTTTGCACCGATGCAGCTGTTATTCTAATATTGCGGAAACCAATGAATAATTATATTCAAATATGTTCGTCCAGAACGAAGTTTACTTACTCCACCTACAATTTTTAACTTGTTTTCTCCAATTCCCCATATATTTCCTCATATAATATCTTTACTCTCCATTTGCCTTCGACAAATGAGAGTAGCTATCAAACATTTTGTTGGGCATATTTGACAAATTAAGTTATTTATAGACATTAAGTTGGTTTAATTCTAATGACATGTTACTAGGTCTTCAACAGCATTTGTAGTAGTAGTTATTAACATTAGTACAATATTATGTTTTGACAGAGAAGCCATTCATACTTGTATTTGTACTTGAAAACATCAATCTACAACCAGAAATAGCATTTCAATTTTATACAAGTCGTAAAGTTTGTTGATGTTTGGTTGGCATTTAATAATTGAAAATTTTTGGTTACATGCAGATAAATAAGAAAAACACACAACGTGATGTAAATAATAAAATTCAAAATTTTAATATACATAGATAAAGTTTTAAAGCTTGTCAATTCGAGTACAGAAAAAAAAACAATTGACATAAATATTAATTAGTTTTGAAATAAAGTTTTAGAAAAGTAAGTTTCGGTGGGGGAGGCCTAAAAGCAGGCAATGATTTTTATGTAATGAAAAATTTAGATTTTGTTGAAATTATATGAAAAACAAAAATATTTCAAATTGAAAATGGCAACAAAGTTTTGTGAGATAAAGATAAATATTATTAATAAGTTTTTAAATAAAGTTTTAAAAGCCATCATCCCATAAGAGACCTAAAAGTAGGCACTAATATTAGCTTGATTTAAATTTTGTTTCAAATACACATATGTACACATACATATGTATGTGTATGTATATACAAAAATAGCAAAGGCAATTGCTTAATACTTGGTTTTTTTTCAAATGTGTAATTTAAATATGTTATTTTTTTGCTGCTAATACGAGTATTGCAATTACAACTTTTCATAAACTAATTTAGCTAACAATGCAAACTCATTAAAAAACTTAAACTAGATTTATCTTTTGTAAAGCATATTTGACACAATTGCTAACTCCTATTTTTCATAAACGCATGTTTGCCTTAAAAGTATGCAAAACTTATTATTTTTTTGTTATCTGAATGTATAATAATTTTGCCAAATAAGACAATTCTTTTCTTAGCTCAGAAATAAAACAAATCTTTTTGTATGATACATTCTGCTTTTTGCAACTGTCAACGAGTAAAGATTGTTTATAACAATGAAAATTATGCAAAGTTTTTATTTTGTTCGAAAACAAGAAACTGAATTGTTAAGTGTTGCCTAAAAGTGGGCTACACATTTGTGTGTATCAAGCCAAGCAAAGGAGGAACAATTGTATTATTTTTGTCTGTTTCTTGCTGTTAAAAAAAGTCGAATTAATCATGAGTGAACAAAATTATCGTAACTATGGGCGTTGTTATAAGAAACAGGGAAGACACATCGAAAGACTAGAGAATAAATAATTGTTAAATTGTACAAATTCGTTTAAAGAAGAAAATTTCAAGTCCAGTTACATACTACTAAAGCAAGAATTAGGTGTATTTTATATATTTATTTATGTATGTATGTTTGTATGTAATTAATTTGGACCCAAGTGGGCTGGTACTCTTTCCTAGTTTTTCACCGGCGACCTGTCAACCTTTGTATTTAATGTTCAACTACTTGTCATATAAACGTAATTTGAACAACTTTATTTCTTACAAATGATTTTATGTTCCATTACTAAAATACAGCAAAAGAAATTTTAAGCAAATAAAAATGTGTTCTAGAATTTTAATTGATTCAACATTTTTTCATTAATAAGTTTTTTAATTGTTAATATTTTCAATTAATTTTTTTTATGGAACTGTCGAATTTGCTATCTGCGGCTCCTTGTTGCAATTTCCTTTGCCGCAATTTCCAATTTCATATTTAAAAAAAAAATTTTTTTTGTGAGTATTTTCCAATGTGAAATGTGACAATTGCGGTAATATAAATTACTGCGTGGAGACTTGGGGTAAGCATTTGCATTAAAACGCACAATTTTTTTCCATTTACAGTGGACTCTAGATAATGCGTGACTCATTAATTCGAATCTTTTGACGCTTTTTCAAGGTCTTTTAACAAAGAATTCTGAAATTCAGTTCTTTCGTTAATTTCAAGTTTTATGAATGATAACTTCCACGCCGATATTATTAAATTTAAAAATCACTGAGCAAACGGAAAGAAATTCAAATATTGCTTTGCATTTGAATATTGTTTTAGAGTTAACGCAGAATTAGTTTGTACGTTCTCTTCGGTTATGAGTCAGCTGTTTTGTTTCTGTTCAATTGAAAAACTGTATGTGTGGTTTGTTGTTATTTTTTCATTCTGTCCTGTTACGGACCAATCTGTAGAAAATAGAATACAACGTCAAGTGACAGTCAAGAGTGTGTATGTATTAGTTTTTTGAGGTGTAAAATATTACACATTTTGTGGTAAAAGATATAATATTTTATTTTGATTCAAGATTCTTAAAGATTTATATATTTTTGTTAAATAAAAAACATGTTGTGAACATTTACAAAATTCATTCCTAAAATTACATCGTCCACATCCGAAAGTTAAGACAAAGAACAAGTAAATAAAAAATATGAACGAAATGTAAAAAGCTTTTAAAAATTTTTAAATTTTGTTTTCGTTTTCCTTATAAAAATCACTTTGGTAATCTGTTTTAGGCAAATAGACCGATCCATAATGTAATTTGTGTTCGAGATTTTTAAGCAAGCAAAAAAAATTCATTGAAGGATGGTAGAAATAACTTTCTGCAAAGAATAGATGTAATTTTTTTTGGTAATAAATATTTACGCATATCGCTCAATTTCTACCACAACGTCATAACTAATGCAGATTTAATTGCTATATTAATCTTCATATTGTGTTAAAATTTTATTCAAATATCTTATATCCTCTTGGGATTAAAACATTATCTTTATTTTTCCATTAAGTTGTAAGAAAATTTTAAACTTTAAACTTATAACAGCTAATGAGCAAAATGCATATACAGTAGAACTCGTTTATGGCGAACTTCACGGAAACAGAAAAATTATTAGAGTTGTAAGAAAAGTTCTTTATAAGTATAGTGACATGCAAAATAAAAACAACTTTAAACTCTACACAAGTATGTATATATTTATTTATTTGCACTTTTATTTCAATTAAAGGCACAGACAAGGGATTTCTCTCATTTTGCGACATCTTAAAATCATTTTATGCGTCTGGAATTTTCTCGTAAATATATATCAGCTGATTAAACATTTTACCATGTGTACTGAAAATGAAAGATGATGTTGCCATTCTGTACATATTTTTATGAGTTCTTTATAAAAGAGGAAATATGTAAGAAATTTATTTCGTTGCACAGTAAAAAGTAGTTCGTTAAAAGCAAAGTTTCGTTTTGAGCGTAATCGCAACAATGAATGATTTTTATATGAAAATGGCTACCGAAACGTCGGTGCTTTGAAATTAGTTCGTTACTGAGCCGAGGATTCGCTATAACCGAGTTCGCTATGAACAAGTTTTACTATATGTATTTATGTACGTAAAACTAAAAATGGAGAGTTTTAATCAAAGTATTGTTTATTTGAGTTTTTCTACTTCCATCTTCTCTATTTCAACTCTTTGACATCTCATTATTCTGAGCAATCGTTTATTTCAACTTTTTATCTGGTTCCTTGAGTTTCAAATTATCGAGAATAGACTTGCTTTTCAATATTTTTATGATTCGATTTGAATTTTCCCACCTTTTTATAAAGTTTTTAGCCAGAAGCTCCGAAACAGACTGTGAAGTGTCGACTCATAAGTGATCAAAAGCCAGCCTCTTTAAACTCTTCTTTGTAGTTCCATTAGGTGGTGGCTTACGGCAACATATTGAACAGCAAATTTACAATGTTTTATGGAAATTGCTAATAGAAAGCATTTTCGTTGTTCTATTTACATGGTATGAAAAATTAACCTCGTTTCTTATAGACTTTACAAATTTCATTTGCGAGTATAAAAAATAGACCCTCAAAGACATTTTGAACAACACACTTGGTAAATCACTTGCTTTCTCTTGTAAAATCTCGTATCAACACACTCATCAGTTATGAGTATGTCCATACATACTTTTATTAATACATGTACGAGTATGTAGGTATGAGTAGAGAACATTTCTATACAATTTCAACGGTATGACCAACCACTACACCCCTACAAATGAGTTCAAACAGTTTAAGTGGGCAACGTTCGTTTACGTATTTTTTAATGTAGTACGAGTATGTGTGTGTATGTATGCTGTGCATGAAGGTATGAAAAATAGACAACATACACTTGTATACAATGGTATTATTTAATAATAACATTTGTTCGTATTTGTGTGTGTTTGTGTATGTTGTTTGTGCAAAGTTATCGACATGACCGAGTTATTAAAATAGTGATTGGTCAAATTACAGGCCACATGAAAAATAAAGCTCTTTCCCGCTACGTAAGTTTACATATTAAGGGAGAAGATGCGATAGATGTTAAAAGACATAAATGAGCGAGCCGTCAAAGGCAGGAAATTGCATTAAGCAGAGTTCTTTTTTAAATAAAATTTTTATTTTTTTTCTACTGTTGCTGATATTGGATTCTTTCATGTGCGTGATTAAAAGCTTTAAGGTGTAAAAGTTAATCGTTTCGTATTCATGACATTAATTGGTATCACTACTATAAAATAAAACAACTGAAAGTAAAAATGAAAAAAAATGTGACACATAATCTGAGCATGGAAAAAGATTTAACAAAAGCAACTGGTAGCAATTTTTGATCAATTCCTCACTTGATTGTTTATGCTCACAAACTACCAGTTAAATATTTAATTCGTTTGTTGGAGAGCATAAAAATAATTAAGTTTCTTATGCTTTTAATTATTTAAATGTCATTAAAAGAAATCTACTTTACGATCGATTGGCAGTTAAAAGTAATAAACTATATTGAGTTTGTATTAATGAAATATGTATGTATGTGCATACAAACTGTTGGCTTTTTTATTTGGTTAATTTAACTTAATGTTGTTAAATAAAAATACATACTGTCATGCGTGTGGTTTTTGTGTGAGAAGAATTACAGCGAAAAAGTAATTAAAGTATTTTGGTATGATTTTTAATCTTATTCGTTTGAGCATTTTCAAACTACAACTTGTTTTAATGGGATTTTTATGTTTTTTTTTGGAATAAATATATTTAAAGCCATAAATTAATTATTTATTAAGAATTTATAAATTTATATGTTAAACACGAAAATAGATTTTTAACATAAAAATATTTAGATATGTGAAGGAAATCAATTTTAAAAAGGAAATGATTTAAGATCGAAAAGAGTTGTGATGTGCTCATTATTTCCCTTTTGTGTTTATTTTCAAAATTTTATTTTAATAAATTTTTAAATAACTTGTGATAAAGTTCTTTTCAAATTTCCTTTACATTCTTTGTGTTTTATCTTCTGGTCTGCTTTACTCAAGTTAATAATTTCCGATTGACTCGAAATTGACACACAAAATCGTTCGAAATTCATTACACGTTTTCAAAACGATATTTTTGAAACCGATCGATTTCCATCTCATATCTGATTATATGCAAAAATATATGTATATCGTAAATTAATAATAGAAAAATACTAATAATAATATATATATAAGAGTTTCGTAGTCGAGTCTTTGCGTGAAATGCTTTTATATTAATAACTTTTCAGCACATTGGAAATTCACTGACATTTTAAAACATTCAGAAATGTTTAGATTATTAATTACAATTTAGCGTTGCTTATTTTATATTGAAATCCGCTAAAACTATTGCCTCGAAAGTTAATGTTACTCATTTTATAAAATCGAAAACGCCTGTGGGATTGTTCAGATAATACGTAACGAACTTAGAGGTGGGAAAGTTTCGCAAATTGTTACGAAATTTATAAATATTTCTGAAAAGAGGTAAAAGCTGCGTAATTTAAATATTAGCCGTCTTCATATATCCAATTTGATGTCTAAATTAAATGAAAAATCATTAACCGGAAGTTACTATTTCATATGATTAATTAAATCGCTCTTAATTTTTTTTTATATTAAAAATCTTTATCATGAAAACAACCTTGTATAAAAATTCAATATTGTTCAGGTTTCTTTGTGACATTCGTGATTAAGTTAAATGCACTTTGTAGTAAATAAATTTATTTAATACTTAATAGTGTGGTTTAAAAGCAAAAATATATAGTTTTTCTTTTGCAAACAGCTTCTACAGGCGCGGGGGCTTCTGACCACGTGCGGAGGAGTTTTGAGTATTAAAAATAAATTGCAATTGTAATTAATCTTGTAGTTTTGTATTTGTTTTTTTGTCTGTGCTAACAAACCGCAAAACTGGATACAATTATAAATACATAATTTTATTATACACGACATAAACAAAACAAAAAATCAGGGCTGTTCGATATGAGAACAAAAGTTAACTTTGTTTTCATTAATAAAGCAAGTTTCTACAAAAATCGTATTGTGGGAAAATTTAAATTCAAAAAAGAAACTGAGTTAAAATTAACAATAGATTTTTGAAAATTTTCAATATCCTGTGAACCACATAAGGTCAAGGCATTAAAATGCTAGCGAGAAGGAATTAGAGAGTAAATCTTTCGCCACAGAAAACCCCGAAGGTTGTATAAAATTTTGCAATGAAGCAGATGTGGAAAAACTCTTAAAATTGCTCTAAAGATGAGCAGAAGTATTCAGTAGTTTTTCCCAAAATCTGCCCCAATGAAGGCAAATATCTCGAAAAGTAGAATAAAGCAAAAGTTAATATGAATCTAAAATTTACGAGAAACGCAGGAGAGCGCTCACCCAATAGAACTATTTGTCGAGTCCATTATCTTGTAAGGCAAATGTTAAAATTTTTGTGTGTAGTAAAAGTGTTGCTGGTGATCTAACACAAAGGCGAAGTCAACTCCAAGATTGCCTTGACTGAGAAGTCATCAATGACAATGCAAATATAACTAATTTGGCCACGTAAACATTCCAGAGCATGCATTTAAATTAAATAATCAATTTAGAAAAAAACAATGTGGCATTTATATGCCACGATTTGAAGCAGATGAAAATCTGGAATCGGTGAACAGACAATAAATGGCCTTGAAGCTACGACCATAAGAGTGCAAAATTATGCTACTCTGAATGCCTACATTGTATAAATCAAGAACTATACGCGGAAGAGGCAACTCTCAAGTGAAGGAAGCACACTGGAAGCCAAAAAACACATTTCTTTAAATATTTATATTTCTTTCAGCCACTTGCTGTGTAATTTTTGTCTTCTATTTAGAATGAACTTTGCTACTTGGAATTTACTTTGGGTCAACACTTTTCAAATCATTGAAAACAATAAATTTTTAACAATTGTTTTATTTCACTGGCAGATTGACCGTTTGCTCGGCTGTCCGCTGTCTATGTGTTTTTTCTCTTCTTGCAAGTATTTAAGTGTTGAATTGTCATCAATGTGCCCCACGACACTAAAAACAAAGTGCATTAAAAATGGAAAAACAAAATAGTACATACTTTCAATGCAATACGATAAAATATTGTCCACAACGTCTGCGGCAATAAGCTGCTGTTGTAATGTTTTTATTATTATCTTTTTTGGTTCGGGCTGGAAAGGAGATTATATCGTGTCTTGTGTTTTACAATTAAGTGGGATTAAGTACTTTATTTAGTGTCTGAAGTGTCATGTTACAGTTTAGTTACTTGAATATGTTCAAGGGTTAAAAAGAAACAGATTTTTTATTTCCAATTTTGGAAATGTTGTTAAGAGTTCAATTGAATGTACATACGATTTTAAAAAAATAAATATGTTCTATATTTCTACATCCCACTTTAAGTGAAAGAACGTATCATTTGCATACGATTTCAGTGTTTTACATGTGATGATGGGTGAGAGAGATAGTGAAAGGGTGCTGTTGGCTGAAGTAGTTAGCGCGTTGACTACAAAGCAAATAATGTCTAAGAACGTGGGTTCGAGCCCAGCTTCAGACAAGTCATAAACTCCAGCATTTTTCAGATGTGCATTAGTATGACATTGTATTTGTTGTTGTCGGAGTGTTTAAGTGATGAAGGCATAGCACTGGTCACTGAACAGTACTGGCAGCAATTGATACTGGTGTATGATAGCGGACATCACAGCGCCCTCCTTCGTCGTTATTGTAGCAAAATCGCCGGCGAAGTAAAAGAATTAATAAAATGGCTACAACAGCTTAAAACACATTTAGTGCGCCTACTTGACATCAAAGGCGCTGCAACACTGATCTAAAAACTAACACAGCGCGCAATATCAGAGTTGCAAAAATTAAGCTTTCTCTCTCTTTCACCATCTGTCCTCTCTCACTATCCCTTTCCCAAGGAAGGTAACACATCTACGGGTTGGTAGGCATACTAATTGCCTGAGTGTTACTTCTCTTTAAAAAAAAAAAAAAAGTATACAGCCCATTACCCTGCCTGGTAGATGATAAGAAATTTCAGTTGGGCTCGTCATTTGCCCTCCGTGGTGAAATTGAGTTTGCTTTAAAAACAACGAATAATATCTTCCACAATACAAATAACTCTCGTATTTTTTTTCGAGTCATAATTTCTATAAATACGAATTTGAAATCACATTCAACCGAGTTACCGAAACAGTGGCGGATACATGGAAACACACATGAACACTGATGATGGAAATGAAGCGGTTCCCGAAAAACAACTTTGTTTCTGTTCTGTCGTGTAAGTTGAAATTAATTGATGTTAAAACTTTCCCTTGTTCGTTTGGAATATTGTCTCATGTTCAATTCTTTCTGACTAAAAATGTTACGAACTTTAGCCAAAATAATAATCACTTTGGATTATAAACCACAAATGAAATTAGCGTTGGATCCAATTAACATATAATTATAGTGACAAGTGAACTATTTATCAACGCAAAGCTGTTTTATTCCTTTCCTTATTTATCTGTCTACTTTCATGACTTAGATTTTTGACAAGAGTTTCTTAAGTCTTCCTTCTTTGCAAGAATAGTGTATAACATAACACTGACTGTGAACAGGCCACAGTAAATGATTTGTAACTTTAAAAATTAACTAACGGCTTCATTTAAATTGTTATTACTACGAACATTTGTTGTTATTTGTATTTATAAAACTGTCACTTGCAGTGACATTCAACTTGATATATTTTTGGCATTTCTCGTTTAATTTGAAAAAAAAAATATAAAAACTAAACAGACATTGTAATCAAATACGTTTAACAAATTCTCTTTGAGTTTGTATCGTATTGACAAAACAAATCAGCCATCAGTCAAATGGATTTAGCGGTTGAAACACAATGAAGTGCACGTCAAAGTGATGTGGTCAGTTTGTACTTTTTGTAAATTTTATACAATTCAAGAAGAAATTGCAGAAGGTGGTTTAGCATGTTGAAGTCTTTCACTTCTGGCCAACTCCAGTATCAGAGTATTTTGATGATTCTATCTCATAAAGTAAGAAAAAATAAAAAAAATCCATTCAACTAAAATTAATTAGGTTTATGAGTTACTATGCCACTGACAGTTATACACATCAAACTTATAGCACTCCCTATTTTGACAGGGGTTTAATAAAAGGTTTTCATCGAAATCTGCACTAAATTTTATGCCGTTTTCCTTTCAAAAAAATATTTAACATTTCTTTTACTTTTTATCCACAGAATTGCGATTCAAAGTTTTCTCAAGACAAAAATTTTGCCTTGTAAGCCATGATACAATATTTTCTAATAAACTCAGTATTTCAAAAAATCATTCTTAATCCAGTTGGCGACATTAACGATACCAAAAAATTGGGGGTTGTCTATCCGTTTTCGAAAACAACTGACTACTATTGACAGGCTCATGTTCTCTGAACCTTAGAGAACAGAAATAGACTGCGAGTAGACAAGCTCCAATTTTTTGGTATTGTGTTAACGTGACGTCGATGTCGCCAACGATTGAAGTATACATTTTCAATGGAATCCGAGTACATTCTAGTGTTTATGATGGAACAGAACAAACTGCAACTTCAGGCTGAACAAAACTTTCCATACAGTTTGACATAAAATTTTGCCAGAGAATGTGGTCATGAAATAGAATCTATTTTATTTTTACAGCGTTTTTCTTACACTCTCAATTTTAGACACTCATTCTTACCGTCTTTTTATGAAATCACATACATGTTTCATACGAAAAATGCAAACAAAAGAAAATCAAACAATCATAAGAGAGCATTTGAAGTTACGGCCGTCGATTTTATTATAGGCCATCAGCGATTGTTCCTGAAGTTGCAGATTTATTCTGTTTCATTATTTTCTTTTAATTGTAATTTTTATTTAACATTATTTAGCTTAATTTTAACACCACACAATACAAAAAGCTAAATAAAACAAGGCAAAAAACTGATACCTGTCGAACTACTTAAGGTGCGTTAAAAGTTGCACAACTTTAGTACTTTGCGTTGACGGAGACGTACAGACTGGGACAAATCTCATAAGAAAATCTGTATTTCAGCTTAGTTTTCAGTTGAAAAAAGCGACGCATAACGTATGGTACGTAGGGTTTGAGCGGAAACAAATTATCTCATTTTATTCACGACAAGGGCTAATATTTGAATAAAAGATATACAGAAAGCAAACAGCCTTATTAAATTCAAGTATTTTCTACTTTGAGTACGAGTCGAACTTAAAATGTTCACTACAAATAACAATAAAATGTACTGTAATCAAGTCGAAAACAAAATTACTTTAGTTAACCAATCCTGGGGTTTCTGAATAAAATTACTACAAAATTCATTAATCACGTCAAAAATCTTGAATTAATTAAATGATTAATTTTATATTAAATTGAGAACTTACTTGATTCCGTACTTAAATCAATCTTTATGTACTTGATTTAAGTAAATAAGGGATTACCGTACTTTTAACACGACTTGGGCTTGATTTAAGTACGGATGGATTGATTTTTCTTTTGAGTGTACAGTCTTTTTACTTTTTCATTAGGAGAACCTAAGTAAAGTTGCCTTATCATTTCAATTCGCGCCTTATTAATTTTTTCATTTGTTCATCTGATTCTATTTGTTACAATTGCTTTTCAGCAACGGGGCGCCATTGTATTTTTTTCCTTCTAATATTTTTCCCTTTTGTTTTGGGTCGCTGTTTGCAGTTTTAAGACAAATATACGATCGTTTTTTTTTTTTTTTGTAAATTTAAATTTTATATAGTCTAGAGAGTTAAAGCCACAAGCATTAAATTTGGCGTATGAATTTGCAGCTGAAACTTAAAATGAACCTTCTTTTAATACGGCTGGCAGCTTTTTCTTTTCATTTATTCTTGAACTTTATTTGAATGTTGTTGGAAAAACGGTTTAAACATTTTCGGCAACTATTTATTGTTGTTGTTAACTTGCGGTTTATTTTGGCGAAGTGCAATAACAAAAAAAAATAAAAATAGAAACTCTATTGTTTACCGACAGCGATTATCTATTTTTTTTTTGTGCTGCTATATTTTTAAGTCACGATTAAAAAACAAAAATAATAAAAATAAAAACGTAAAACGAGTCTTTGTATGAAATTTTTAAGTTTTGAAGAGTTTTTACCCTCCTCACTCAGGAAATGGTGTTGTTGCATTTTTGAAAGCTGAACCGCCGAGAGTTTTTTTCCTTCATTATTTTTTTTTTCAGGGTTCATTAAATATGAGACTTTGACAACAACATAGATTTATAGTTTTTCTTTTTTCTGTTTTTGTTATTCTTACAGGTTTAAAATGGGTGGAAAACATAAAAATTTTAGTATTTTTTGGCCACGTGCCTTAATTTTATGTTTTGAATTTGAAAGTTTCCTTAATACTTAATAAAATTAGAAAAAAGGTTTAAAGTTAGTTGGTAATTTGAAGGTAAAATAAAGTTATAAATAAGCAAATTTGGAGAGAGTGTTAAGATTTGCCTTGTATTAAGTTTGCTTAGAGGTCGCGGAATTGTTAAATGCATTTCTTCGATTCTTGCTTTTTGCACATTAATTTATCATTCTTATTACAGCTGCTAAGTTAAAGTTTCCTTTGAAGAAATGTATATGTATATACATAAGTTCCCGTCGTTCCTACGAGGAACTTAGGGCCTGCAATTCATATTATTCAAGGTTTCCTTAATCATTAATTTTCACAATAGCAGGTGGTTAGCCTACTGTATCCTATTCTGATGATGGGGCTGGCTGCCATGTAAGCTATAAGACAGACTGCGTATCTATTACATTTATCTAGCGAACCGTTTAACAACAGACGTCCGCTCACAGTCACGTCAACTGAGAGAACAGACGCTGCAATCGCCTTTCATAACTCGCCGATGCTTGAGGGATTTCAAGAACGTCGGCCAGTGACAACAACATGGAGGAGTGATTTATAACGATCACCCTGTATTCACCAACTACAATCGATCAGGAGCTTTGCCTTATCATTATGAGTAATCGATAACTTCCACTCTCGAAATATATTTATTATTATTAAACAAAAAATTTTATACAACTGAAGTTCTCAAGTTTTCAAGTCATGAATTTTTCCATTCTTTTTCATCAATAAAATTTATCGGTAAGAATTTTTCGATTATAGTTTGTAAAATAAAAGCATTTATTTTCTTTTCCATCTTTACTATTCAATTAACTCTTTACATTACTGGCGATAATAATGCAATCAATTGTGCGTTACAATAATGACATCAGATCAATAAGTTTTATCAAAAACCATTTAATATTTTTTAATTATTTTTTACTAACATCGGCTTCCAAAAATCTAATTAAGTTTCAAAGAAGCTTTCATGAAATGTAAAAGGTTTTTGAAAATTAGTCGGCCGAATGAATTCAATAAATGTTGTACGAAAAATTGATTATGAAAAAATCTTGCAGGAATAATTACTTTTCGATTTCATGCGAAGTACAACGCTGCTGTATTTCATTTAACCATAAAGACAAATGTAGTTGATAAATAAATGTACCCATGAGTTCCATAATAATTTGATATGTTGGGATCTGATAAGGAAATTCCTAAGATATGATAAGAAGACTTGTGAATATAAATTAGTTTGTTTAAAGTTGCGGCTTTTATCGGCGAACACTATGGAAAATATTAAAAAATTAAAATTTGCTGCATATTTGTAATTAAGGCAGCCTACCGCTTTGAAACTTTTCAAAATCTCTGTAAGAAGTGCTTCAAACTCAAATAAAGTTATCAAAAATAGTTTAAAAATTCTGCGACTAATCTTTTAATATTTATTTCATTTAAAAAATGTAATTGTTTCAATCCTCAACCTTTAGTAAATATTTAATATATCCCACATCTTTTAATCGCTTCTTTATTACTAATCCTTTTGGAAAGAATAGTAAATAGTATATTGAGGTTTATATTATTTTTTAATTTCAATTTAATTTCGATTTACTGTTGTTTTTAGCTTTTAATTAAAATGTAATTGAAAACGTGATTTGTTGCTAATCATATAGAAAATTGATATAAAAAAGATAATAAATACACTTTTGTTCAAACCAAGACAAACATTGAAGAAAAATACTAAAAAGATTTATTGGAAAATTAATCTATTATTTGAAGTAAAAATAAAAATATAAAAATCTATTAGATAAAGAACAAAATGATCACAGAAATTAAAGATTAAATATCTCATATAAAATAGAGAATATATTAATTTATCTGCAAACTGCTGGCATTGAAATTTAAACTTGTCTCAGTAGAAAACAAAACTTCACACTCAATTTCTAGATTAATCAAAAACATGAACCTGACAAAGAAATTTAATCTCTTATATTGATAGCATGTTTTCATTAATCACAGCCTTTCTGTCGTCCATATCAGTTACACTGCCTAATCTTCCACCTAAAGTCAACTAATATTAAATAATTAGTTGCTCTCCAAGTCTAAGGAAATTAACCTGTTAGGGCAGGTTTATAAATTTTTAATGGATTGTTTTTCTAATTCATTAATAATTCTGATAAATCTAACGTACATATATGAGCTATAATAAGCGTAAAACTTTATTTCCAGTGGTTTGTGTATATAAATAAATCAGAGTTTAATTACATACAAGATTTTGAAAAATGATGTTTACATTAAAGGTACAAAGAAAAAAGAAACAAACAACAATTTCATGATAAACCCCACACTAAAAGTTTGCATGTATTCATGGTTAATTGTTCAATACAAGTTTGCAAAGGAAAAATTTGAAAAGATAGACAATTTATAGATATAATTCAAGTAGCCACAATTGAACATTATTTTTCTTGGCAAAAAAATCAATGTCTGTGTACACATAGCAGGCGCGTATACGGAGGAGATAATAAAATAGTATTAACTCCCCACATCATTCTAAATTGTCACTCAAAAAAAATATCTCCTACATGACAAAGTTGCGAGAAGTGAACATTAAAAATTGTCTTTTCAAAAACGGTTTCAACGTATAGAGACTCCTAAGCAATGATTATGTCACAATAAAATATTGGAGGCCACAATACTTTCATATTAGTAGCAATCTAATCGAACCCTAATCAAAGTCTAGTCATAGTCAAGTCCATGTGTAGTCATATCCTAGTCACAGAGTCTAGTCACAGTCTAGTCTCTTTTTTATGGACGTAATGACATAAATATCAATAGTGGGCTACGATAACCCTACCAACTCTACCCCGGAACCGCGTCAGCAATTCATCGGGATGAGAGTTTATTTCCTGTACGAGTCCTATGTTTTGCTTCCTATCACTAGTGTAGAAGATTCGGAACATCCCTACAGCGCATCTTCATAATGGAAGTTATACTCGTAAATCGTTCACAGCACATCCATGCTCTCCCAGACTCATAACATTTTATTCACAATTTCTTCCGGTGTTAATGTTGTTTCCAGTTCATGAAAAAGATCTTGTGGCCGATCTGCTCATCCTTCACATTTTAAAAGTATGTGGTTTGAGTCTTCCACGAGAGATTCACAGGTCTCAAAGTTGCCAGCATCTCTAAGCTTAAACCTGTGTAGGTACCTCCGTTCAAACTGCCATTATTTGTAATCACTTGTGCGAGATTATATCCCATAGTCATAGTCATATTCTAGTCTAGTGTCGTCATAGTCTAGTCATGATTTGGTTATAGCCTGATCATATGTAGTTTAGTTATAGTCTCATCCTAGTCATTCACAATCTCTATATGATTAGTCTGCACACAATCTGTCAGTGTAAAGTCATAGCACAGGCTTGTTTATTCCTATTTTAGAAACAGTCTTGTTATATCATTTTCATAGTCTAGTCTTAGTTACTGTCTGATCTGACCACGCACAGCGCAGCAGCCAAATGTATTGCTAATAACGGAAGTTAAAAATAAGTTTTTTAAGTGCAGCCTACACACGATTCAAAACAGTAGTTAGTCAGACTGGCGGACAAGAAAGCAGTAATACAAATACATGAATACATGAGTTAAAATAGATCAATGATTGATGATTAAAATGATTGATTAACTGATTGTTAAAAACAAACAAATTTTTATATTGTCAATTTGAAGCGTTTTGTAAATATTTAAAAGAATTATCAGCAACAAGCTTTTAAACGTTTTTTGCAGTATATCATTTACAAGTTTTTTGTTTATTGCAGGGGCGCTAATTTTTTTACGTTTACATTATTGTGGCAACTTTGTGTTCAACATGATTTTAACAACCTAAACAATTATTTGTTTACTTTATTTACTTATTTTTTATTTTTTTTTTTTTTGTTAAACAATTTTCCTCACATCTCTCACATTTTACGTTTCGTTATCGGTCAATTATTTTAAGTTTGAGGAGTAAAAAACACGTTTCAACAATTAAATTAAAATTACACACCAACGACGACTACTGCAAATAATGAAACAAATGTTTATTTTTTTAAATTAGTTACAGTATTTTTGTTGCATTTATTTGCCACTGATTTTAAACGTTTAGCAAAAGAATTTTATTTTCAACAAAAACCAAAAACCAAAGTGGTAAAAAAAATCATTATTCTTGCTTACAAAAATTTAATAGAATTTATTTTTAATGCATGCAAAAGGAAAAACCAGATTGACAAGACGCCAACATGAATTTCTAGCATTTCAGTTTGTGTGCTTTTTAAGATACAAAGCAAATTTTGTACGAAATCAATTCAAACCACCCACAAACAGCATTAATTTGACTCGAAAACATTACTGAGACATAAAAATTGCAAAAAAAACTCGTAAATACAACACTACAACCGCTTGAAAATGTTCACTTCTAATGAAAAAAAAACTCTGGAACTTGATTATAAAAAAAGTATTAAATGTAAGCGGCAAAACTTCAAGGGTTTAGTAGACAACAATTTTATAAATTGAAATTCAATGAAATGGCAAATAAGAAAACAAAATTAAAGAGATTAAAGGGAGATCGGAGGGATGTTGAACAGTGTTCAATGCTGCACATGTTTTAAGAGCACAGAAATAGTTTTAAGGTCTGCTCCTCTGAAATAAAACCAATTGAGATATTTAGTTTTTGAATGTAAAGCTGTAAAACACATTCACGACAGCAAGCTACCGACTACAACCTGTAAAAAAAAGGAATACATGTTTGCTTATGAAAATTATTATTTTCACGACTACACAGCTACGCGGCTGCAGATTTGTGCCATGCTTTTTTTTTGCCGTGTAGTCACATTGAACAATATAAAAAATATGTAAAGCAAATTAGTGCTTAGAAATATTTGAATTTCAGCTGCTTACAATCTAGCTGTCGTTTTCAAAATATTTAAGTAGCTGGCTACAGGGTGACATTTGTATCCAGTGACTTTTTCAGTCATGTAGCCGTGTAACCTGCTGTCGTGAATGTATTTATATCTTAATTTTCATTTGCATTTGGAAAAACAGTTTCTTATTTTCAGATTATTTTATTTTTTTTAATTAGTTTAATTTAAAAATTTATGAATATTCTTTTTTCGTTCTGTGAAAATTTTAGGTTTGACTAACGGGTCGTTTTTAGAAAATTAAATCAAGATTGTAAGTAGAATTTAATATTGAGAACAACAATGAAAAAGGAAAATTAGTTTGTTTTTCAATATAAATTCTCACTGAAAATTGTGTTTTCATTTCATTCTAAGAACTGGCAATAAAACCAAAACGATTTTTTCCAATAAAGTTGTTGGCATTATAAAATTTGTTGTTTGAATTTTAAAAATACTTTCTCAAGTCCATTGTGGGTAAGTGAATTAATTTGAATTTGATTTTCAACAAAAATAATTGAAACAAGTATTGTTCGTACTCGGTTTAGTAAATGGTTTTGTTTGCATTTCATTTTTACTATTTAATGCAATAGTAAACAACAACAAGTTTGCAGCATTTTTTTTGATACAAAAAATTGCTTGAATCCAACAAAATTTTGTTTAAATTTACAAATTCTTTAATTGATCCTTTTACAATAAAGCTTTAGTTAATTTGTGAACAACTTTTTTCCGTGTGAGATTAATTTTTAAATCAATTTTGAGGTACAAGAAATCAACTCAAAACTTCTTTCGTGATTTTAAATTGCCCGAATGTCACAACAGCTGTTGTTTTATTTATGTAACTTAATGCGATCTTAACACTATAAATTTTCCAAAACTTTTAGACTTGACAGCTCCAATATCTTATAGACCAGTTAGCTGGACACATTATTCCAGAATATTCTATCAAAAACTTAGTAAGGCGTGCAGTTAAGAACAACATACTATTCCACACAAACTAAATACTGGCTGCATTACTTTGCAGTAGTTATGTAACCTCTTTCTAGTAAATAAACAAATAAATTATTTTCGGAGTAGTAGAATATCATACATATGGCTTGCCTGTTCAACTCCTGTCGACGAGACGTGTTCTTTTTTTTCTTTGGTTGAGTATGTGTGACCGTTTAAACAAGTTTTTATCGCTTAATAAAACAGTTGTGCAAAAGACCAGTGAGTAAAAAACTTGACATCAAACACAGCAATTCTTTCAATAGCACCAGTTCAATACTGACAACAGACACTCAATTTTATTGTGTTTTGTGTATTGACATTTTGAAGTCATTATTTGTAATGCGAGGTTGTACGTACTTGCCTCCAATGATATCGCCACGTTAAAGTAAGAAGTTAAAACCGCAAAGTAGAAGTAGAGGAAAATATGTATTTCATATATTTGTTAGCATTTTAACGCATCTGTTTGCCACGGGGATATTTCAGAAGAGAGAAAAATAATTCTTCAATTCATGCGGGGCAGGAATATTGCAGTAGATTGCAAAAGTATGATATGGTTTACGCAACGATTCAAAGCCTAAAATTCAATTGGAGCGTATATTTGAGCCATACACGAGATTATCATTGTCCAGGTTTATTTTTTACAATATTAATAACTTAAATTATTAGAAAATTAGTTGTTTAAAAGGAACACAAAACAAAACGAAAAGGGTTTCCGATCAGGTGTTTTCAGAGACCACAATTGTAATCAATTTTTTTTTGAGGCAACCATAAGACTCGCTGCAGAAAAACCCAGGGTTTATGTAGGAATAGATCCTGCGACCCCATATTAATAGTATATTATCCAATAGTCTACGGTAGGTCCCAGTTCTAGATAAATCGATTAACCGCATACATATATTTTAATCTTTTGGCCGTAGACAACTACATATGTGTGTATTAGTTAACGATGATGTAGATGTGTTTAGCCTTTCTTTAGACAGTTGAAAATATTTCATTATGTATTACATATCGTCGCGATTCTTATTTAAAAAAATTTACTTTTTTGGTTTTTATGGTAGAAAATAACATTTGCCACCATAAAACCCAAAAAAGTCAATTTCAAAAAAATGGCGCTTTCGTGTTTTAAGAAGAAACGCAATGATATATTAAAGCTTTTAGTTGAAAAGTTTAACGCCTTTCAAAATTAAAGTTACAAATTTAGTGCCTTCCCCCTTTAATTTAATAATACTACTAAAATTATGCTGCATTAATTTAAGGCATTTCAATATGAAAATTTCGTAAAACAATTTTATAAATCTACTAATTGTGTTGTGGCAGCTTCAAATAAATGAATATATTTTTTAGACAGATACTCGTGCAGTTAATGAAACTCAAACCTGTCAGTTCTGCAACGATTTACAATTATCAACTCACATGCGTAGAAAATATAATCTTATCAATCATTTAATCAGTAAATTAATAAACAAAATACACGCAGCGGTGAAATTTAAAGCCAGGAATTTTTATGAGCTTTAATAGGGTGCAGAAATTTGTTTTGGAATTGTTTTTTATTTTTACTGACAATATTTGATAAACATTTTATTTTAAGTTTATGAAATAAGACTCGGAAAACTGATAAGCCAATGTTAGAATTGTTTTTATAATACTAACAGAGTTAAAAGTATAAAACATAAAAGTTTGTCTTGCTAAGTTTGATACTTAGGAAAGTTATTCTTGTTTTAAATAAATTGTTCAGTCGAAAAAGGTGTGAAGATGATTATTATAAGATAAACTTTATAGAAATTAGGTTCTTCAAATACTTTGTATTGTTTTTTTTTTACAAAATGCTAGTAAAATGTAATAAATGCAGCCGCTTTGACATTTACTCATACAATTGTAAGATAAGGTGATAAATATTTCTCCATTAAACCGCTTTTTAACCGAAACACTTTGCGGGAGAACTTGTTGCCTTCGGCCAAAGCTAATTATTTCCAAAAGAAAGCCAAATTCATGGAATTTTTTGTTGGTAAAATTAAAAAAAATTAGTTTTGTACTACAGAGGTAATAATTAAATACGAAATAAACTAAAATATTAACGAGTAAAACATAAAAACTTAACAGGTGGTAACACATGCGTATCTGTGCAATTAATAGGCAAACACGGTTTTTAGATCCCTTTTACGCCGATTTTCACAAAACTTATATCATTTTGTAGATATTTAATCCCAAATGTGCACAATATATATTTTGTTAAAATCGGTTCAGTAGTTTGGGAGCTATAAGCGCTTAAAGTTGCTACTAATCCATGCATACTTATTGCACATGCATGTATTAGCTTCAAGTTGAAAAATAAACAAAGCATAATTGTGTGTTTGTACAGTTCGATTTTGCAGAGAAATGAGACAGAGCATCTTCAACACATGCATACATGCGTTGTAAACCAAAAAAAAGCTAAAAAGTTTTAAGTTGTTCATTTAGAATGATTTTTGTTTTTGTATTTTATCGTATATATTTATGAAAATCCTTAATATTTAATAGCTAGAATATACTCGATTTCGTCGGCCATAAGAATTAATAGTAGCATATAAAAAGAGCAGAAGAAGGCATGAAACACTTTGGGTAATATAGTAAGTTAAGCTTCTTTCTAACCGAACATGTCATGAATCCCGCAATAAGATTTAAATTCTTTAAATGCAATAATAAATTAAACAAGTCTACAAATTTTGCTACGAACTGTAGCTTATTTCATGCAGATCGGCTATTGTCACTTTTTCTTTGCTTCATTCCACTGTGCAATATGTGTGCGTAGAATTATATAGTTTATAAGTTTACAAATGTTCAAATGAAATTGTTATAAAAATAATAATCATCAAAATGACATCGGTTTAAATACACAAGGGACTTAATGTTGTGGAATTTTATACATTTTGTACAGGAAACTAAATGCAAAAAAATAAAAACTAATGAAAATAATAACTATTTGTTTTATGAGTTTTTTTTTGCAGTTCACATTTCTCTAATTGACAGCAATCACAAATGCATACAGTGAGCGATAAAAATATGAATTCTATACAAAAAAGGGTATATTTTCCCTTTTTTCAGATTCATAAAATAAAATATTTAGGAATTTTATGTTAAACTCAATCTGCATTAGTCCCAATAAAAAAAATCTATGAATTAAAACTAAAACTTCTTTTAAATTTGATCGCTCACTGTATTAAAAATGAAAACATAAACATATGCATACAATTACTTACTAAAACTATTAATTAGGCAGTAATTTAATTATTTGGATAATAAAAAATATGTATATAAATAATTAAAAATTGTTTACACTGACCTTTGGCAATGAGGCTAATACTTGTTGTTTAACATCCCAGACCAATTTGTCGGAGGGAAATTGCAGACATTTGTAGACATTTAGCTCGGGCACATGTATGCGCACCAGTAGCCAGCCATCTCGTGGTTCTGGCGGTGGTTCATCGTCAAATCCCGGCCCTGAACTGTTGTCCATGTTGGCCGGGTTTTGTTTGACTTTTGGTGTGGGTGGGTGATACGACGTAATTTTGAATGTTTTTCTTATTTATTAAATTTATTTCAAATATGAAATTAAAAACAAAAATTTTTTCAGAAACTTCCTTCACCGTGTTGTCTTTAATCTATTAATTTTTCTTACTCTTGTACTAATTTCGAATTAAATCAAAGAATTGTTTATCTTTTTTTTTAATTTTCTATTTTCGAAATGACGTGTGAACTTAAAGTTTACATAAGCGCAAATGAGTTTTTTTCTCTTTTCGTTTTAATGGACTGAATTGACTTTTGAAAATTGTTTAAGTTGATTTTTGTTGCTGCATTTCGTTATCTAAATATTTGCTTTATTAATTAGATTAAAATAATCGAATTTGGTTATATTTTCGTTTTGTTTTTTTTGCTTATTATTATTTTTATTATTATTATTTAATAGCCGTTGCTGAAACGCATGCCATTTGTTTTCGTAGTGTAAACATTTTAATTGTGTACATTTCTGTCCAATTGTTGCAAAATTCCCATTAACACTTCAGGCTGCAAAGAGAAGAACAAAGAATACAAATTAATATTTTGATTTAGTAAATAAAAGGCACATTTGCACTCGTAATAAATTAATATCAATAAATCAATAAAACTCTTGTCTTGAATAGTTAAGTTATTAATATTCATTAATTCATTTGCTCATAGTTAAGGGCATCAGCCAGCTTACAAATGAATACATTATTTATAATATTATTGTGTTTTATAATCAAGTTTTTGTGAAGCAAGGAGTCATAGTAACGGGGGGTATTGTTTCGGTTAGAATTCTCCCAGCAGCACTTTGATCTGCAATACTTTTAAATTTTAGATATGTTTACTATTTAACGCTTATAATATTTTTTGTCCGGCTTATGGAAATTATCTTCTTTGGATTCTTTTTACTTATTTTTACTATTTTACTTATTTTACTTATTACATATAGAATCTGTGATCCCAAAATGGCCGGGATGAACCCCTGTTCTAAGTTATTCATAAGCAAACTGTTGTGATCTTCGATAGACCACAAAACAAAATAAGACAAAATATATACACGTAATTTTTTTCAATATTTCTAAGTTGGATCAAGATTTAAAGATCTAAAGAGAATGAGTTAATTGAAAATAGAGGTTTCAAGTTAATTTTGTATGAAATCTACTTAATGAAATTTTCTCACGCTTGTGATTTTCATTCACTTTATTTCAATGTTAAGAATTTGTAACGCTGCTTTCCAAAAAAAATACGCATTTTTCGCCCCAAATAAAGAATAAAAAAATATCCAAATGTGTGTTTATTTATTTATTTTTTACTTCAATATCTAAAAACCACCATGTTGTTTCAATTGCTTTACATATCCATTGTGCTCCCCTTTGGTATTGTAAATTTAAATGAACGAATGAATGAGTGAATGACATAAAACACTATAAAATAAATAACATAAATCGCATGAAGAAAAAAACTTAACACAACGAATTGAATTAAATTTTTGCCTTCAAATGACACAACATGCAACATGCTTTTGATCATAAATAAATATTGGCCAAATGCAAACAACAGACATATTGTGCAGTTTGTAAATAAAAGAAAAAATATTTTTCGGTCTTTCGGCAAAAGGCTGCTGCTGCTTGAATTATTTGAGGGGAATTTGAAACGCAAATTTATTTTTAAAACAAAACAGGTACAAAGTACCATAAATCAAATAAATAGAAGATGCATGTTGAAAATTCATTAAAATGATAAATTTCAGTTCATTTTAAACAAAAAATTATTCAACTTCTATTAATGAAGCTACAAAAGACAAGATGCATTAAAATCGAACATATATTTTTAAAATATCAACAATCATTGGGAGAGAGAATATCTCAAATAATACATTTGCTAAATATTTTAAAATATGCAAAGGATTTTTTAATTTTTTTCAGTGCCACAATATTATATTTTTCATTATATATAAGAATAGTAATGTATATACATATTTTAAATCTACGAAATAAATTTTAAAGCAGCAACATCATTCATTTTGGAAATATTATGGCGTTTTCTTTTCTAAAAAAGAATGTAACATTTCTTTAAAATTTTATTAACTCAAATTGCAATTCAAAGTTTCCTTAAAACAAAAATTGCGTCTCCTCTGTGATGATAAACTCACTATTTCAAAAAATTATTATATTGCAAATTTTCAATAAAAAAGGCAAACAATTTTGCAATTTTTTCCAGAAAAGGAAACGTCATTAACTTTGATCTATTTGTAACGGAGAGCGCCTGATGGACATTATTTATGATTGAAGCGTTGTTTTTCGTGATATCTTTAAGATTATTGTAAGAAATAGTCTGTCTTTTTTAAGACTTTCAATAGAAGTATAAAAGATTTTCTAATAAGGGCAGGACCATATTGACGGTCTGTGGAGCACATGTCGTTTTCGCGGTGTCTATTACAATTATAAATTATAATTTATCCTTTGACGTTAAATCACCATGGCCAGTTGCACGATTGTCAAGTACTTACAAAAAATTAAACTTTATTGTAAAAGTGAGTGATCGTTAGTTGTGTGAGGTGCTCAGATTTTATGGCAGGCTTGGTCTCTAACGTTTTGTAGCCAAATTCGATACAATCTGTTTGTCAAGGAGCCTATGAACACACCACAGAAGAAACGCTTTGATTTTTTAAGGTTTATTACTTCTACATATTTAAATTCGCAGATCTGTGAGGCCGCTAAAAGTGTGATTGTATAATAATTGTCTTGGTACAGCAAAAATTGCTTCAATTTATACAAGAATATATGCTCTCTAAGCATTTTGTGTACAGTGGAAGATGTAGCAGTTAGACAGAACACTTGCAGGCACAACTGTCTTCAGCATAGAAAGTCACACATCGTAAAACACTCAGAGGGTTGTTTGTGTAAACCATGATAAAGATCACATTGCAATAACTGCAAGTGCATTAATTGGCATAAACGAATATATTTCATGCTACACTACAAACGACTTTGGCCTTAATTTAATGATGTGAAGGTAAGGACATGACCATCCGTTTCAACGGTGCCATGTAAGATTCAGCGAAAGTCGCATTGAAGGTAATATAACAAAAATGGCAAAGTCCTACTTTTCGCTATAATATTTTTTCAAAAGTCCACCTAAAAAATAGCTAGAAATTCTAGATTAAGTAGATTTTATACAAAATTAACTTGAAACCCCTATTTTTAATTAACTCATTATCTTTAGATCTTTAAATCTTGACCCCAATTAGAAATATCAAAAAAAAAAATTCGAGTATGTATTTTGTTTTATTTTGTTTTGTTGTCTATCGAAGATTATAACAATGTTCTTATGAATAACATAAAATAGGACCTCTTCCCGGCCATTTCGGGACCACAGATTCTTCATGAAATCGTTTTTCCTTGCGCAACCTCCACATGATAAGTAATAAGAATTAAGAATCTCAGAACTTTATCTTAAAAAACTTTGCCCACAGGTAATTTTACTAAGAAACAGGCTCGTACTCGTATATGCCTCCAAGCGAGTAAATTATTTTTCATTTCTATTGCGTTGCTAAAAGACAATTTAAGAAATTGTGTCTTATATTAAATTTACTCCTCACATACAAAAAATTCCAGTATGAATTTAAGCCCAGCAGGGTCCTACAAAAACACTGCAAATGTGACTTGCACACAAAACTACTGATATAAGAATATCTTATGGTGAGTTTCAGCAATAGAAATCCTATTCAAACAATTTAAAATGTGCTTGGCGATAAAAACGTATATGTTCACTACTTGTCTAAGACGACTATTAATTAATTAGTTGTAGAAACTATTTAAATAAGTATAGAACTTGCAGTCTTATCAATAACTCAAAATTCACAAAAATTAACTTGAGCGGTTGTTCATCAAAACAACAGATTACACACACAGGACGTTACACTCTATTGCGATGCGAAAGCAATTTCAATGTACAAATAGTTCGGTTTCGTACCATTTTGCTTTCGGATCGCTATTTTCCTTTGAAAAACATGAAGGCGTATGATTAATAAAGTCGATTTAAAATCTATTACTTTTGTTTACTATAAAATCTACAGATCAAATAAATTTAAAATTCAGTTTCGAAATGTATAGCCAATGAAATTCGCCACTAAGTTCAAACTCAATATTAATTAAACACATTCCGCGTACTTTTACGCCTTTTAGTTTTTTATGAGTACTTTTTAATTATATTTATAAAATATTAAAGTTTTAAGTAGTGACTTTTAATTCATATTTTTTTATTTTAAATATATTTTCGTCAAAAAAAAGCACATTAAATTCTTTGGTTCAAAGTTGTAATGAAATATTAAAAAAATGTTTTTTATAGAAATACAAAAATGTTCAACTTTAGACACGATGATGACTGACCCACTTTACTGGAAATAAACAGCATAGAAAATTCTGTTTTTTTTTTTCTCTTAATATGTTTTAAGCAATTTAATTATGTAATGTTTTTATTTTATTTTCGATGTGAATATGTTTTTGAGTGTTGGGTATACAGATATTTTTTACTGATCGGTGTTAAAGCAGAAAGTCCAACACAATGTTGCACTTAATGCTGTTTAGACACAGTCTATGATGTGCTGTGTTTTGTCAGTTTATTTTTTATACATTTCAGTTTATGTGCAGGCATTTAGTTCAATGTGTGTCATTTGCACTGACACTGTCATATGTTGGAATTAGAAATAAATGAAATGAAAAAGTGTTACAAGTGACACAAAAGTTTAGGACATTGCAAAAGATAGATTTAACCTTCATGAACAAGATGAATTTAGTTTTAAAGCTGCGTCATAAAAACAGCAAGAATAACTACATATTTGAATTAAAGTAGAGTAACAAAATTAAGCCAAAATAATCCTGTCAATTAATTTTATTTTCTAATTGTTAGTAAGTGGGTGGATGTGTGGCTGTTCAAGTTAATTATTAAAGTTTTTATTTATTTGCAGACTGGAGCGTATGATTAATATTATTTCATGGTTAATTTTATATTTTTTTAAATAAACCTGTTTTTTATTGCATTAATTAACTTTATTAAATAACATAATAATAAATAACACTTCAACAATTATAAATGCAAAAAGTTACACATTTAATTAATAACATTTATATGTTTTTTGCAAAATTAAACAAAATCTTTCATTTATGTTACAACATATTTTAACTTTTTCTAACCATTTATATCAGGTAATTGGCATTAATTTATTTAAAAAAGGCTTTCATTTAATTTAAAAACTTTGTATTTTAACATTGTATATTATTTGAAAAAATAAAAACTATATTAATATGAAATGCTTAATGTAAAGTTTTTTATGCAAATTTTGGTAAATAAAATAAAAATAAAGAAAGAATTAAGACCGTCATTTACGACATATTTAGTCAAATAATAAGGTGACAATTTGTGTAAATTTTATTGAAAGTTTATTAAAGGAAAAGTTATAGAAAAAGGCAAAATTTATTTTCAGTATAAATGTAAAAATCCAAACATGCAGGACTCGAACAACAAGTGTTTCGTACCACTGTAAAATATTTGAAAAAATTACTGAAATTAAACACTTAAGCCACTCGAAATTATTCTATTTGAAATTTGTAAAAGTCAAAAACAAAAACGAACACAATCAAGGCAACATAAAACCTCATTTTATTCTCACAGTAATCTAAAGATTTTTTTGTCAGGTTATTTATGAGTGTAAATAAGAATTATGGACACACACTTTAAACAAGTGACTTCAATAAAAAATAATTAAATAAAATAAAATCACATTGACCTCTAACATCAATTGCTTATATTTAATATTTAGCTTCTCGAAAAACAAATTTGTGCAGTAGTGATTTCAAGATTAATTCCGGCAAACAGGGCAAAACAAAATACCCCAGACGAAAACTGATTTAAAAAAAAAGTTAAATAAAATGAAGAATACTCAGATAAAAATTCACCTTAAATTATAAAAAGAATTGCTAAATTTATGTGTAATTTTATTTAAATTTCAACTCATAAATAACAATTGTTAAGTGGATGTAATAAATAGAGAGCTGGTGGCGATTATGTTTACAATGAACGCTTTTTAGCTGCCACAGACTGTTTGTTGTCAATGTTTATGTTGATAATTTTAAAAGGCGAGCAGAGCAGAACAGCAAAAGAAGAGGGTGCAAAACATAATCTATGTCATTTACATGAATGACTGTTTATCTGTCAGGCAGCATCAGATAAATAGTTTTATTATACACTTAATAATAAATAATCTACAAAAAATATCAACCTAAATTGCTTATTTAAGGAGCAAGCAGAAAGATTTCATTCGGATAAAACAAAATGTACATCGAGGGGTAAATAAGAGTGTTAATGAAGTTAACGGTTGAGAAATCAGAATTTTAGTTCGTTTTTAAAATCTGAACATAAAATTCGCTTCGTTTTTGTTATTTTATAAAAACGTCCTTAATCACAACTTCAAAAAATAATATTTAAATATCTACAGAAATTTGACGTCAACACAATTAAGAACAGTTTTCAAAAAAGGAAATAATAGTTTATCGATCTTTTTATAAACTTTCTATGATGAACATTTTATTTATTAATTGAAAAATATATTTAAAGAAATTTTTGCTAACGAATAATTGTTAACAGGTTAACATTGAAAAAAAGTTATAGTTAACTATAATTTGTTCACAAAGCATTTAACTTATCAATATATTTTGTTTAGATGATTTGAAATAATCGATAAAATGTCTCCTGTTTCTAAAAAAACTTTGTTAGAAAATTTTATTTATCAATCAAAAGCGTATTTGAAATCATTTTTGTTGGATAATATTTTTTAACAGGATGCAATTTTACAAAAAATAGTTACAGTTACCGATAATTTTCACACAAGAGTTCTAAGTTAGCAATAAATTTAGTAAAGAAAACTTTAAATAATCGATAATATGACTCGTGTTTGGAAATTTTCACACCGAAAATTTGTTTGTATTAAATATTTACAATGAAAAAGTTTTTTTTGTTCTTTAATTTCTGGTAATAATTATTTTTAGCGAAACATTTTTAAAGTGAATAGAATTTGTAAAAAAAATGTTAATATTTCGGCAGACTGCAGAAAATTTTGCAATCGACATTTTTTAATTTTTTTTTTGACAAATTTTCTATAGGAAATTTTTTAATCAAGCGATTTTCTTTAAAAAAGTATTCGTTATCGATAAATTTTCTTTGGAGAATTTTTAGCATTTACATATGTTTTATAAAAAAATTTCAACAAAATTTTGTTATCAACAAAAGTTTTAATAAAAATGTGCTCGTAATTTTGTTTTCTACAAATGTTTTATAGAATTTTTTCGTTCCCAACAAATCTACAGAAAATATCTGTTATCGATAAATTTCCTAATAAAAATTTTTGTTATCGCTACCCTTCTTTTTTTCTATAGGAAATTTCTGCGGCTAAGTTTTGTATAAGATTTCTAAAAAAAATTTGTTACAGAAAACTATTTCATAGACAAAATTTTCGATAAAAAATTTTTTGTGATCTAGAGAAGTTATTTTAATCGATAAGTGTTTTTCAGGCAATGTTTATCGAGAAATTTTCTATAAAAAATGTTTGCTATGGATAAATTTTGCAAATAAAATTTGCTAGAGAAAATTTTTGTTATCGACAATTTTTCTGTAAATAATTTTTCTTCTCGACGAATTTTCTATAAAAAAAATTTTGTTATCGACATATTCTGTAAGAAAATTTTCTGTGGTAAATATTTGGTATCAGCAAATTTAGTATTGCTATCGACTGTGTTTTCTTAACACTTTTTGTACACAAGAGATTATTTTTTATCAATAAATTTCCTACCAAACATTTTCGTTATCGATATATTTTCAAAAAAAAGTATTTTTGTTATTGATGATTTTTTTTAATTATTTTTATTGATATATATTTATAAAAAATCAGTTTTTACCGAAAAATTCTCTATAAGTACTTGCTATCGATAAATTTTATATAAATAAATTTTTCTATCACATATTCCACAAAGAAATTTTTTTATAGACATTTTTAATAAATACATTTTTTTTCTCGACAAATTTCTTAAAAAAAATTCTGTTTTAGAACACTTTTCTATACAAAATTTTATTTATCGGAACAACCAACATTGGACTTAAGTTTATTGACTAGGAGTTTTCTACAACACTATTCATTCATTTGAAAAAAATTTACCGAAATATCATAGCTACAGTATGAAATATATATAAATAAGAAGTAAAAATCTGCGACAAAAATTGTTTAGAAAAAATTATGCTTCTGTTAATAATTTATCTACTAAACAAAGGGAAATTATTTCCAAGAACATTTATAGAAAATAAAAAAAATTTACAGAATTGTAGTAAAACCGCTTCTGAAATACTATAATGAGGAAAAACTCAGTTCAACCTTGTCCGGACAAAAATTAAAAATAAATTAAATCAAGTTGAGAGTTTTCCGAATAAAATCATTTCTCTCTCTTAAGTGATCTTAAAATTTTGTTATGCATGAATTTAAATTATTGAGAATAAGTATTAAAAGAGAACTTTTGTTATCAACAAGACTTTAGTGAAAAACATTTGATAACTTTAAACTTGGGTGACGGATAAAAAAAAGAAAACGCTCAGACCCCTTTGTTCACTTTAGCTATATAAAACTCAAAGTAAAGACTGTGTAAATTTGCTTTGATTTTCAGTATCTCAAGTATTTTGGTCTTATCTTATTGTAAATTAAAATATATGAACGAAACACAATGAATCATAAAAAATAACAAAACGCTAATAAATGTATAAATATTTTAGAGAAATACAACTTGTTTAAGCCAATATATTCAAATGTTCATAAATATGTCAAATTTTTTTTTATCAGTAATAGATTTCAAAAACAGATAAGAGTCTGGTGAAATTTTGCTTGATGAGTTGGTGATAAATATTTTAATAAAAATGCCAGCTCTCTAGAATTCGAATATTTTGAAAATGTAAACATGGTTTCGCACATTCTATTAAATATATTTTTACGAAAGCTTTAAAGAGCCCAAACCCTCCATGCTTAACAGGCTTAAAATTAAAATTAAAAATTAATTAAATTAAATTAAATTAAAATTAATTTTGGACTAGAAATATATTTACCATTTATAATATTCGCAATTTTTTAAATAAAATTTAAAGTCTAGTCCTATGAAAATCATATAAATTAAATAGTCACTCGTATCCAATTGTTGAATTAATACTTTTATTTTAGGTCAATGTTTACTATTTATTATTATCACAATTTTTTATTTAGTTCAAGTCTGCTGTCACAGTTCTTTAAAGAAACACAAAGTAGTGTGTGTTTTTGTTTTGATTTAACATACTTATTCATATCTTTATATGTCAATGTTACTCTATAATTAATTACAATTACAATTTTATCAACGAAAAAAAAGCTTAAGCCATTTTATTTACTTAATTTAAAAGAAGTAATTATAATTACAAAGAGTTTTACAACTGATCTTGTTGATTTTATTGGACATAATTTGAAGAAAAAATTACTTGAAAGACATTTTTAAAAATTCCAAAAGCTCCAGAAGCTGATAAGAACAACTGGTCTTTTTAATTGAATGAATATTTCAAGTTTATGGTCCTGTTCCTCTAAATATATTGAAAGCAAAAACCAATTTAAGTTTTCTTATTTAATTTTTTAATATAAATATTCGAATGAAATTTTCTTTCGCACATAGAAAAACATCCCCTAAACAAAAAAGTAAATGTACAGTGAAAATAAAAGTAATCAATTCACAGTGATAACAAATATTTAATTGCAAAGAAAAGTAGTGAAGTAGCAAACAAAACAACTGAAGGCAGACTAAAAATTCTGCTAAAAAACGTTATAAAAAAGTAATAAAATTTATGGTTTTATATTTTTTCCCAGTTGTTTCGTCACTAAGAAAAGGCATTTATTACGCATGAGTGTGATTAATTATCAGGTAATTTTGCTAAAATGTTCATAAAATTTTTCAATTTCAAGGAATTTAAATACTTTATACTAGAATCATTTGCCAATATTAAAAACTTTTAATGTTTATATATTGCTGATATTAAACAAAATGTGAATTATGTTTGTTGAAAACAAAGTTCATTTAAGATTATTATTTTTTTAATTGCTTTACTTTTTTTTATTCGTTAATGGAAAATGTTGGTAACAATATTGGAAATTAAATTTTGTTATATTAACTTTTAATTTTATATTAAAGAGCTATTTGCTTAGACCTCTGGCCTAGAAAGCTTTATACTCGATTAGAATCTAAAATTAGATATGTCGATTGAGAAATTTTACCATAAAACTTATTTTAAGATATCTCTAAGGTCTTCATTAGCAAAAAAAGAAAAACGAAACGTTTCTAAGTATCTGAAATTTGTAGGGAATACAAAAATTTCAACAAAAGTTCCCAGAAATTTTTATAAAAATTTTAAACGTTTGCAAACAATTCGCTCAATAAAAAATTATAAAGAAATGTCTTCTTTTCTTCAATTGAAATTTTTTAATGTATAAACATTATTATGAGCAATTTAACATGAAATATGATCTGAAAAGGTATATTTGTTATTGACAACACCACTCGACAGCATTTTTCTTGCATAAACGTTACTATATATCTATTTAAATAATTAATAGACAAACATGTTTTTTTTAAATCCCTCTTACGGCCGATTTTGAAAAGACTTACATATATACATTTTAAAGATATTTATTCACAAATGTGCAAAATTTATATTATGTTAAAATCGATTCAGTATTTTGGGAGCTATAAGCGTTTAAAATTGCTACTAATGCATTCTCACTTATTATACATGCATGTATAAGCTTCAAGTGGAAAAAAACAAAGCATGCATGTGTGTTTGTACAATTTGCTTTTGCAAAGAAAAGAGAAAGGTACGGTCACACTTGGCAAACATTTGCCCAAAGAAACATAACCACTACTTTTGCTTAGGGTTAGTGTGATTTAAACTTGGTTTTTATATCACAAAATGAAGTCAATTATGCCGTAAAATGCTATTTTTATATTACTTTTAATATATGCGAACACATATTTAAAAAAATATTGGAATTAAAGAAAATGCTAATTTAGCTTGTCTACTGGTCCGTTTTATTCGGCAAATATTTGGCAACAAAAGAGAGCTAATAAGTTTTGAGTTGTTTGTTTAAAATGTGAAATGTCCATAGGAACTATCTCTAGCCCCCTCAATAATCAATTGCAATTTCTATTTTAATTAAACTATTAATAATTTACAAAATATGTAAAATATTAATTTTGGGAAAAACGCTAATAAAAATTTAATATACCAGAATAATTTTTGTTTTTGTATTTTATCGCATTTGTTTATGTAAATTATTAATAAATAATTACAAAAATATGCTCGATTGCGTTTGTTATAGGAAATACTAGTATTTATAAATCAAGAGACAAAGCATGGTCAAGCTGCGTATACGGCTTTTCATTTTCCTATCCTTTGTTCTTTTTAAAGAACTTCTTAAAAGAAGTATTTAAGAACTCTTATTTTAGATTTATTTGTTTTTTCACATTAATATGTAATACGTTTTTGCAAACTCGCTACTAAATTGAAGAGAAGTTTGTTTAGAATTTTATAAAAAATTTCCTCCAGCACCTCTGTTGTGTTCTTTTTAAAAATATATCCTTTCATATCCTTAAAAGTTTTAATAATTTTCTTTTAAATTGTACGTTGCATCCTTCATTTAGTTTCTCTGTAACACCTCTAAATTTTATGATTTTATCAAAAGCTGTGGTTTTTTTTTTCGCTCAACAAAATTAATTTCTATAGAAATTGTATGTAGAAAATTAAGTTATAAAAAACAACCTTTACTTTTGAGCCAAGGGCAACATGTGAGCATTTTAGTATTTATTTAATGTTAATATGTTTATATTTTTTCCAAATAAAAAGTAAGAAGGAAATATATATTAGAAAAATTGTTTCCAAGGACGTTCTTTAAATTGTTCAGGTCTTGATCTTGACCTTTTTGTTTTGGGCTTAAATTATTTCATATATTCAGTAATCTCCGAATTTAAATTTAGTAACATTAAACAATCAGTTTTTTATATCCTTATCAATTGTCCACTTGAATTTATTTGTCGTAAATATTTTTGAAAAAATAATATTTTCCAAAATCACATACCCAATTCTTCTTATCAAATACACAAAAATCGACATCGCAGAACATTTAAAACTTGTTTGTTTGTTAATTGAATCTACTTTTTTCGTATTCAAATATAATAATTGAGATTGAGAACAGCATTAAAAAGTCCTTATAATAGAAAACTTTTTTTTAGCGTTTGTAATATATAAGCAAACTTTTTATATCTACCAAGGAGCGTATGATTATTACAAATAAGGATAATGTGGCATTAATACGCGACAAAGAAAACTGTAAGAAAAATTATAAAATTTCTTTTAGAATGCTCGTCAAATAATTTTGAATTTTATTTATAAGCGCGATAAAATATTTGAATAAATTCATATTGTCAAATTTGTCCGCACTGTAATCATCACGTTAAAAACAGATAAAGAAATGGTCGTATTTCATGTTGTTTACAATAAACCAAAATTTTTTTAAGGAACGTGTAAGATAATGGGATACGAAATACAAATGAGCCTCAACACAAAGTTAACAACATGACACCGTGTACAAAAAAAACCAAGGCTCAGCGGAAGACCATGAACTACTCCAAAAAAAAACTTATAAATATGTATGTTTGCACGTAAAAAAAATTGTCTTAAACTTGAAATAATACGTAAATGCCTACATACATACACACATACGTATACCGGTAACCAAAGATAACAAATAAATAATAATATTTTTTTAATAAAATTATATGAAACACGCACACAATTTTGAGACATAAAGAAATAAATTTTATTTAAATTTAGCTGATTATTTTAGGAAAGAAAATATGATACGCAGATAAGAAGATAACAAATTCATGCGCAAAATAGTGATCATCTAATAAAGTTTTTAAACTTTTTATTTGTTAAATTTTAGTGGGCAGATTTAATTATCATTATCTAATTCAATCTAATTCAAATTGTTTAGATTTCAAGTTGAAAAAACAACACCGGCAATGCTGATAGCAACAAAATAAGCCATTCTGCTACTTGCAGGTACAATTGCTACACTTCGCCACAGCGAGTTAATGACAACTGAATTTATAAAAGCAAATTTGTACACGAATTTCCATTTTTTTACTAAACTAGACCCACTGTGTTATACCAACTTCTTTGTTTATTTGTTATTATAACCTGTATAGCTTTATAGTATTAAGTTTTATTCTGGCTAGAGCCCACCGTATAAAGTGTTTTTAAAACATTGAATGGCGACTTAAAAGCAATAAATATTTATAAGAAAAAAATATTTCTCATATACACTTCATAATTTGACAAGTGTTTTTTTTTGTTTTTTGTTTAATATTAAAATTTTATTTATTAAGTTTTGAACTGTTTAAACAAGTGTTTGTTATTCAGTAATGAAATAAATTTTGTATACAAATTAATTGTATAACAAATGGAAATAAGTAATTTTAAAGAGAAAATAAAATTATATAATTATTATTATGAAATAAAGTTAGTGAAAAGTACAATTGGCACCACAGGCGAAACTTTTTGCGAAATAATTGCTGAATATAAATATTTGTTTAAAACAAATATCACAAAAGTAAAGACATATGAATGATAAGTAGAGGATCTATTTACTACTGCAGGGAATAATTTTCTTGTTTATTTACTAGTAAGTAGTTATATAACTACTGTACAGTATTGCAGACGGTATGCAGTTTGTGTGCCAAAGTACATTGTGTTAACAGAAGTTATAAGCAATTTTTTTCTGGGCTCTTTAACAATAGCTATTTTTTAGAAAAGCTATGCTCATAATATGTTCAGACCTGCCTTCTTAATAGAGATAACATATATTATTAATAGACAAACTCGTTTTTTAGATCCCTTTTACAGCCATCATACCGAACCGATTTTGGAAAGATTTATATTTTTTAAACGGCGTTTTACATAGATATGCACAGTCTCAATTGAATTTTAAATCGGTTCGATAATTAGGGGGCTATAAGCGTTTACAGTTGCTACTAACACATGCACACTTATTACACTCGCATGTATCAGCTTCACTTGAAAAATAAATAAAGTGCGCATGTGTGTTTGTCCAATTTGATTTTGCATAGAAATGAGACAGAGTTTTAAATAGTTTATTTTGTTTTTTGTTTTTGTATTTTATCGTATGTATTTATGTAAACGTTTAATATTAATTTCTAGAATGCGGTCGATTGAGCCGGCTAGTTTATTTTTAAATGAGCAAATAAATTTAGTGTTCACACATCTTAATTTAGCTCATTCAATTAGTATTTCACAAAAGGCAGATCAGCCAGGTATTAGCGGTTCTACAACAACAAGCGGTTCGGAAAATAATGCTAATAAAATAGCACAAAATTTGTTTTATAAAATACATTATTAGCCATCAAAACGAGTAAAAATTCTGGTGGGACTGTCCACACAGATGAATCTTGAAGGAAATGTCAAACACTATATAACACGGAATACGTATACAAAAAAAAAAAGATTTAAGCAATTGCTATTTACACAGGTTAGTCTGTTGTTCTAGTGATACCTGGTTGATAGGGCTTGGATTATATAAAATTGCTTCATTTTAGTGAACATACTTCTCAGCAAACATACTTTTGACATTGCATTTCGAGTTTTACTCAATTAGTAATGCCTTTAACTACTAATAGCTCAATATATTAATTGACTTATTGTAGGGTAAATTGAGCTCAATTACAGTCTTAACTGTGTAAAATTTCCTAATTGCGTAATTAATGTGTTTGTCTGAATACAGTATTAAAGAAGTTTTATTCAGAAAATAACTCTTTCAGTAATTCTTTTTAGCAAATGAAATGATCTTTTTAGCAAATGTTTAAAATACTGTAATTTTTCTAAGGTTAATTAACACACAATTATTGTCCCTATCAATATTTATTTATATATTGTTTTAAATTAAACAAAAACTTGTTATTTGTTACCAGTTAAAATCTACATGCCTGCATCTGAGAAAAATACTCATATCTTGAATAATTTAATAAATTTTTGTTAAATATAATACTTAACAATAATGCCTTTCTGTTATTTAATGCATTTCATAGAATAATGGTTTTTAAATAATATAAAAGCATTCGAAATATAATCTCCCTGAAAACTTTGTATTTTTTTTTCTTTTTTTTTCTTTTTCACACAATAATATTGTCGTCATTGTTTGCATTTGTCAAATACTGTCAGTGATTTGCTGTGGTTTCGTCTGTAAAGTTTTTGTTACCGATCAATAAAACTTTTACTTAATTTGTTCATATTTGTGATTTTTATTTTTGCTCTTGCCTCAATTTACTTTTCAAAGACACAAACATTTATGTTCTTCATTCGTTCGATTTTCCCAGCTAATCGTATTAAAAGCTGAGCGATAGCAAATGGAAAATTTTTATTTCTTTCGATATTAAATTACAAAAAGAAAAAGGTAAGTAAATAAAAATAAATTTGTTCATAAATAAAAAAATCAGAGTGAAAAAGATATATATTAAAAATTGAATTGAATTATTGAGTTACGGCAAATAGTTTATAGTACAAAGATTTTTCAAAGCTCTTAAACTTGGAACAGAAATTATAGTTTTACACGTTTTAATTTGTAATTACATTTTCACATGCAAGAATATGGAAAATTTTGATAAAGTAGTAGCCCCATGGGGCATCTGTAAACTTAACAGCCGTATTCACAAAAGATTTTTAAAGTTAAAGTATACTTTAAAACCTGTTCCCTAAAGCAAAAGTCGATACTGAGACCTACTTTAGCTTTAGCAAACGTTTTATGTTCCTTTTTAGTTGTAATTTTTACTACAAAAATAAGAAACCTGCATATATTTATTGTAAAATGTAAAACTTTTTACGAGTACTTTGTTGCAAGATTGTTCTAAAGTAAATTTTAAAAGCTTGAAAAAAACCGGAAGCAAGATTAGAAATTCATTTCAACATAAAGTAGAAATTCAAGCTTAATTTCTCAAAAAAAAACAAACATATTTGTATGGAAGCAACAAAGTAACAAAGTAAGTAATCATAAATTTTATAAAAGAAACTAAAAACATTATGTGTTGCAGTTATGTGTACAGAATATTTGTTCGAATGCCGAACAAATTTAAAAAATGTTTAAAGACACTACAGACAAACAAACATAAAATTCAGTATAAATATATTCCTCTCCTAATAACTAAACTTTGTTTTACCAAATTTAAAATTCCCTGGGTAATGATGACATACTTTTGCCACACACTGCAAAACTCTAGTAAACATATAAATTCATAAAATTCTTTTGCCTTTATCTACATGCATATGCTTTATATACATTTCTTTTAAAAAACATTTTAACGTCAAGTGGGTGAGATGCACTTGCAAAAAGTGTCACATTTTAAATGCCTTTCTAAGCTTCTATATGGAAAATTCATTATTCATACGGGCTACCAACAGCACAATGTCTGTCTACTTTTCCATATAGATCTAGCAGTAATAAATATTTACTTTGCAGCAATAATAATAGTTAAAACTAAAGCAAAAAAAATTCTTTTATTTTTAATTCACATTCAGTTCTTTTACTAAACGTGTAGTGATATAAAGTGGAAAGTGTGATTAACTATAAATGTTGCTGCTTTGGTATCCAACATCCATAAAGTAGTCATATCTACAAGTATGCGCCACTAAAAGCAAGATTTACTTACGAGATTTAACAAATGTTTAACTAGAATTATATAACATAACATTTTACACTTTATTCTTCATTATTCATGTAGTTGTTAACAAGAGAAGGTAAAGCTAAAAGTGTAATGAACTCTATGAGAGGGAATTGTGTTTGAAATTGTTTAGGTAAATCGTATGTGCGTAAAAACAAATTGTGGGTATTAATTATGATTAAAGATTAGAACTAAAAAATAAAATTATAGGTTCTTGTAAGCGTGCTTGAAATACTTAAAGTGATGGTATTTCAAATGTTTATTAAAGATACAATCACATTTAACGGAACCACCGAAACAGTGGCGGATACATGGAAACACACATGAACACTGATGATGGGAGTGTAGCGGCTCCCGAAAAACAACGTTGTTTCTATTCAGCCGTATAAATTGAAATTAATTGATGTTAATTTTTCTCTTGTTCCTTTGGAATATTGTCTCATATTCAATTATTTTTACAAAAATGTTACGAATAATAATCACTTTGGATTACAACTACTAACAACTAATTTAGTTCGAAAAAAAAATCACATCAGATACAATCGGAAATTGAATTTGTTGGCTGTCTTTGGCGGTTCCAAGCAGAGTTTGTAGAGGTTCAAATCTGAATTTACCCATTTCTTCTTAATTTTTAAGAAACTGTTTTTTGGATAAATTCATTATTTTATTAAGAGAGTACTTTTTATTTGAAACAATATATTCATCAGACTAGCAGAACGGATCAGTACTGATTTCGAGGTCGCTACACCATCTCATCAGCGTTCTTTGTTCGATTTTTACCACTTTTGACGGTGGATATTAGTGATTAGGAATATCAACTATTTAACCGTATTATTGAACTCAAGCCGAAAATTCATTTCAATATATTATGTATAAGTAGTTGAACAAATTATGTATAAATATTAATTTATTCATTTGTATTTCTAATTATTTATTATTATTCGAAAATTCATTTTAATGTAAATTAATAAACTTATGATTTCTTTCTGTCTAAAAATGTTGTCTTCTTCTATGAATTTGTAGCTTTTATGTTTATTTTCAATTAATATTTTAATTGAATTTTCAAATTCAATTAAATTTTAAAAATATTTCAATTAAACTTTCAGATCATTTAATATTTTTAACTTCCCGCTATAGGAAGTTAGTGATTTTATACCAAATTTTCGAAAATCGCTTTTTCATCAGATTTCTACGTTTTGAGGTCCTGGGAGTCGATTCTGGAAAATTTTCGTATAATGTCCTTATGGATGTATGGATGTGTAAGCACCTCAAAATTTAATAATAGCTTAACAGATCAGAACCAAATTTGGCGCATTCTAAAAGCATTGAGCTCACTTAGATGTCAAGAGCCAACGATCCCATTTAATTTGTTAGATTTCGAGAATTTTCAAACACAAAATTTTCTAAAAAAAATACTTTTTTGGCTATAAATTTTAAACTAACAATTTTTACATAAAAAAACAACGTCGATCGTTGCAAATTCGATAAAAAGCGGTGGATCCGTTCTACATAATAATAATAAACATTTTCCTTTAATAACTTAAAAATGCTTCGTCAAATAGATTTGTGGTGTCTACTGATTCTCGTAAACTTAAAACCCCACGTCAATTGCTTCAAATTGAATCAAAATTGGAACAGCGGTTCGAGAAATATCGTCTTTGAAATTTTTCACAAAAATTATTTTATTTTTGTCACGCCAAAAGTTTTCGTTACATCAATTTGCGATAAATATTGAAAAATTTATAAACTTTCAACTGCTTTCAAGGTCGCTTAGTGGGAAGTTTTGGCGATGGCCTGTAAGCGCAAACAAATCCTATATTTTCTTAATTGTAAACATCATGCAGTTTTTTGTATTAAACTGCTGTATTACATACATACATCCTTGCCGCTACAGCTAAAGTTCCGCCTTGGCTGTCCAAACAATACACAGAAAGAAAAGAGTCGAACTAAATTCAAGTATTTTCTACTTTCGTTGAGTAAGAATCGTACTCAAAATTTTGAGTACACATAACAATAAAATGTACTTTAATGAAGCTGAAAATTGCATTACTTTAGATAACCAATTATGAAGTTTCTAAAATTGAGTTTTTAATCACTTGATTTTTATTTTGAGTGTACTTTTCCATTTATTTCTATCTATCGCTATATGTTTTCCAGTCTTGTACATTTAACCTTTTCAAATCGGTATTGACGCCATCTATCCATCAGGCTTTTGGCGTCCAACTACTCTCCTGCCTTCTGGTTCTGCTGTATTAATAACATTAATTTCGGGCAGATTGTAATCTGATTAATTTTTTTAATCAAATCAATTAATTGAATCCTATTTTAATTTTTTTTGTTCTGCCTAAAAGAGCACGTAGAGAAGCAAGGAAAATATAAAACACGATAATAACTGCTTATTTAATTAATTGTATTGCTGAAACTGAAAATACGATGAATTTTGCAAATTACAAAATGACAAAAAATTTTAATTTCAAATTATTCGAAATTTCAAAGGAAAAAATTTAAAATTTTATTTTTATCACAGGAGTAGTTGCTTCAATTACGAAATTAATTGAGTTCAATTATTTTTATTAAAAGTTTGTATGTAATATTTTTTTCTGTGGGCCGAAAGAAGCGTAAAATCGCAGTAAAGTGAGGGGTATTCTATTTCGGTATTCCCCCTTCACGTATACAATATGTAAACTGCAATTTTGCAAATAAGTAAAAACTACATAATAGAATACGTGCTGTACGGTACTAAAATTTATTCTCAATAGTTTTGTTTTTGCTCTTTCCTTTCTATGACCGCTCATTACTTAATTTAACATTAATTTAACCATTATTTACTTATAAGACATTTTCTAAGACGCAACACAGAAAAATGTTTACTATAATTCAACATAATTTAAGTTTAAAAACAGACTTTACATGGTTCTATAATGGCTGCTCTTTGCATAATTTGTTGTTTGGTAGAATTTACTATTAAAAAAAATATATATTTATACTGGCACTATAGAAAAGAAAGACTCAACCGAAATCTATAAACATTTTTTCTAGTCACGTACAAATTGCAATCAAGTGTAAACGACAGACAGACCATGGATGGCTTCTAAATAAACTATTTGTTTGGTAACATCTTACTGAAGAATAACACAAAGCACTTAGAACATAATACTTTTGCAATATGACTAGAAATTTTAAGTGCACAAGATGCATGTGAATTTTTTTATTTTAATTTTTCTTTAATAAAAATGCACAGCTACTAAAATTTGCAAACACTCTCTGTGTGATTAACAAAATTAGCCACAACTGTTAGCATTAAAGAAAATAGAGAAAAATAATCATAATTCTTAATTTAATTTAACGAGCATGAATGCGTATCCTGGATGAGTTCTTTTTATTAGATTTTGTCTGCTTTTTTTGGCCTTGTGGGAGGTATTTTACGAGTTTGTTTAACTATAACTGGGGAATTCAAACGGTGTTCTATTAAGTCATATTGTCATAATGTCTTAATATTTTACAATAGTTTTTAAAAATTGTTGTTGTTCTTCATATAAAAAAGTCATAAAATAATAAGACTTTCTGAAGCATATTTTTTATTTTTTCTCATATCCAAACAGTAGAAATTTGAGAGAGTGTGAGAGAAATTACACAGTGCTTGTTATTCCTGGTCATATTTTTTTTCGTTTTATGATTTTAAAACATATATTTTTATGACTACCATTTGAATTCCACGAATATTTCATTTAAAAAATTTATGGTTAAAATTTACAAAAATTATTGAACAAACTAATTTTCAAATTAGCAGAATGTGCTTAAAAATGCTTTTTATCAATAATTAGAATTATGTTCCTTTTCCTTTTTATAAAGTTTTTCGGGTTGTCTTTTATAATAGTTGGCTTTAGCTAGTGTAAAATATCTGAAGCATCATTTTAGCCTTCTCTTAGTGTGGGAAGTTGTCAATGTGTGTTAATTTCCATTTCAAACGTGTACGAGAATAAATTTAATTTCTTTCGAATAAATCAATAGAAAAAATACAAAGACAAAAGGAAATAATGTCGCAAACTTAGTTGTCAGCTCGAATGTTTAAAACGTTTACTTTAGCATTAATTTGAATCCAAAAGCTCACAAGATGTGAGTAAATTAAGTAATTAAAACAGCAACTGGTTTGTATAAGAAACTGGTTAATTTTTTTATATGCTATTTTATTTGCTAAATTAAAATTCAGTTGGCAATGATGAAACCCAACGATGGATGCAATTTCGAGGAATTTCGTTTGTGTTTTTATAAAAAAAAATACCTTTTTTGAATCTATATATTGTTAGCTGAAATGCAAAACCCCGTAGCTAACAAGAAATTCAAAATCATGCTTTCATTAATTTTGTTGCATTATAATAAAAAGTAGTAATTGAACAAAAGAAATGATTTTGAACTTTTGGTCAGTTACTAGTTTTTGCATTTTAGCTAACGATATATATGTATATATAGAACATACGACCAGTGAAATTGGTAATGGCATCCATTAAGAACCACATAATTTTCAGCGCAAACTACATGCCACCTGCATTACTTTATTTATAATTTGTTCTCTGAGTGGCGCGATTGTAGAGCTTGCGCTGATACGCTAGACAAGCAGTTCAACATCTGGCACCCAATTTAGAGCGCATAATTGAATAGTTGTGCTAAAAAACAGGACGTAAAATACGTGACATCAAACACAACTTTAAAACTTAAAAAACACGAGTTCAATACAACAAGCAGAAATTTAATTTTGATTTTATCTCAAGCATTCAATCAGGATTGTCATAATATCCAATGTAGTCGGAATTGGATTTGAAGAGATGAAAAAATCTTTGGTGTGAAGAATTTCAATGTTATCGGTTTTATGTCCAATCTAGAAAAACTATCTGTTTTGAATATAAAACAAATAATAATGAAATTCATCACACCAAAATATTTTGTTTGTTTGTCATACTTTCAAATCCAATTCCGACTACATTGGATTCTATGACAACGCTGATTGAATGCTCGAAATACAATGAAAATATGAAAGTTATTGTTGTGCTTGATGTCAAATATTTTTCGAAATGGTTTTTTTTACTAAACGCTTAAAACTGGGTGCCAGGGGTTGTACTGCCTGTCTGTGACAATCCTGAATGATTTCTAAATATTGCCATTTTTCACTCGTTATTTGATTGAAGCTGGTAACCACTTGCATTCAATGACATCACCATGCTAAACTAATGAATTAAAATACCACAGTACACTCGTAAGTCGTGATAGATATATACTTCATATGTTTGTGAATACTTTAACACATTTCTTTGCCCTCAAAGTTTTTGCTGGGTATGTACACATTGTACTATACAATTACAGATATTTATTTATACGTCTCGGAGGTGTTAGATTTTAGTTTTTGGAAACTAACAATCATATTCTCTTTCAACATTTCTTAAGATTTTGTAACGAAATTTCGTATTTTACTTTTATTTGTTTAAATTTAGAGAAATCATTGATTACGTTTTTTTTTACGGATTTCTTTTATTTTGAATTAGCAATGTTAAAATGATTTATTCTTTCTAGATGCACAGATTGGAGTGATGACTTCATCAACGATACAAAGAAAATAAATAAAAACAAAAATCCTTTACTTGACTTACCTTAAGTGTTTGATGAGTCAACGTCGTTAGTTTTCTAATTCAGCGATGACATTCTGTAAATAAATAAGAAAACCAAGTTTTTAATATAAAATTGTTAAGAGGATTTCGATTCTAATAAAGTCAGTAATTAATTTACGAGATACTTTGCTAATATACACAAGTAATTCTTATAATAAAAAAAACTTTGTTTTAATAATATTTCTTCGATAAGCAACCTGTAATCGGTAACTTATGCTTTTATTAGTTATTGGGTCGTCGTAAGCGCCTACAACCAGCAGATCTAGTTACAGATTTAGAATGTCCGTATAAACTGGTTGGAACCTATAACCGACTGTCTTGTCTCTGTTTAGTGTTACAAATGAAATACATACTTTCTTTTCTCCCAGCCTTAGATCAGTTTTCTTATCAACATACACTAAAAGTAAGGTTAACAATTTTATTATTTATTCAACAAAATAAATAAGTATTAATTTTCAATTTAAAAGCCATTGCAAAACTGACCTCTTCCAATTTCCTTAAATTTTTAAACACAATTTTCTTTTGTAACTAATTTATTAATGTCTTTATTTCCCTATTGTCACTCTATCAACTATTTCACACAAATCTTTGTTCGTAAAACAATGTCTGTCTGGCCTTAAGCAGGCAATAATTTTCTTTGATTCCTATTGAAAGGCAAACAAACTTACAACATCAGCCAACCACAACACGCAGCAAAATCAAACTCTCAACACCCAGTTCAGTGTGCAGTTAGAGATTTTAATTTGAAATCATTAATTTTAAAATTCGTTTAATTTATTTGAACAATATTTTATTGTTGTTTCAGATTTAACCAGCCATTTATAAGTAGTAAATAATGTTGAGAATTAACACAAAAAAATATGTATTTAATTTTCAGTTCATTTACAATTTAATTACGGTAATTTAACACACACAAAAAGTATTAACAATTAGAAGGCTGAATGTAACAAAAAAAATATTGTACAAATCTATTGACTTCGTACAAAAACGAAACTACTTAAAATAAATTCAATGACAATGATTTGATTTGTGCCAAATTCACAGAAAGGGATTGTTTATTAATTACTTTTTTGACTTTAAAAAATTATAACAATTTGATTTTTTAATCCGTTGTAATGGAGATTAGGCTAAACTTCGTATCGTTTTTATTTAAAAAGAATTAAACTAGAGACCACATTTAAAGAAACAAAGGAAAAGGTAACGTTAATTAATTCCAACTTAGACAGCCAGAACAGAACAGCTCCCTTTATGGAGGACGCCATAACCTTCAGCATCAGCGTTCGCGAGTATTTCATTTATTACACCACTTGCAAATCATTTTATTCTGTTTATTATTTCGTGCGAACTGCTGCCAAAAGTACATAGAAAAAAAATCAATCAAAACAATTGCAAACTAATACTGCTGAACTTGTACTCTGTTCATTTTGAAATGAAATGTTTCTGGCAACATTTTTTCCAACTGCGAAATAATATAAGCATCACTTATTTTGCGAGGAATTATAAACAACAGCTGTTCAGATTTCACTTGGCATTGTGGTTTCAATTTTAAGTTTGGTGCGTACAAATAATTGAAACTAGTGTAACCAGCGGCCGACTCACGACCGCATTCTAGAAATAAATATTAAACATTTACATAAATATGTACATACGATATAATACAAAAACAAACAAACAAACAAAAAACAAAAACAAAAAAATTAAATAATCAACTCTGTCTCATTTCTATGCAAAAGCAAATTGGACAAACACACATGCACACTTTGTTTATTTTTTAAGTTGAAGCTGATACATGTGAGTGTAATAAGTGTGCATGTGTTAGTAGCAACTGTAAACGCTTATAGCTCCCTAAATATTGAACCGATTTAAATAAAATTTAAATTGTGCACATCTAAATAAAAACCAATTTAAAAACATATAAATCTTAAAATGGATCTAAAAAAACTTGTTTGCCTATTAATAATCTAATAACGAAAAGATGTGTAAACATAATATAAAATTAACAAAGTAAAATTAAAATTAACGATAGAAAAGCGTATTCTCATACCGGCTGTAAAAAAATATTTGGGATAAGACGCATAAACTACATGATTTTTGTTTACATAAGAAAAACAATGTTGCGTACTTCAATGCAGTAAAACAACTAAATATTTTCTTAATCATGGTATTGTCACCACTGGCTAATTGTCAAAAATTTCAAACGAAGTAATCAATGCTGCTCAACATTTTTCGCAAATTTGAATAGAGTGCCAGGCTTAAGGTGGATACATCAATTTGTTTCGATAACAATTTTTGTTCGGAAACATTTTTTTTGACTGCGAATTTTCTGCAACATGATTCACTCATTTCGAAAAAAATCCTAAAAATCAAAGCTATTGTAGCTTTTTATTGAAATATGTCAATAAAAACTAGTCTGTGACAAATTGTTTTAGTAAATTGTGATACACCAAAAATGTGTAAAAAGATTTAAATAAAGCGATGTTAATTGCAAAGTAAAATTATAGAAAAAAAATATATATTCAGTTCAACCTTTTCTGCAGTCCGGGCAAAAATTAAAAAGAGTTTTTCGAAAAAAAAAAACATTTCTCTCTCTCTGAACAACTCAAACAAAGTCAAGTTTTTATTTATACAAATCCTTTAAGAAAAAGCCATAAAATAAAAATTTTGGATTGAATCAATGTTGATGGTAATTTTATCATAATGAAAATTCTAAACAAATGTTTAAACTGAAATTATCAAAAACGTTGAAACAACCTACAAATCATAAATTTAAATTGTGAATTATGAAAATAAGAATATTATGAACGAAATTTTAATAGTTCGTTTATTGATTAATTTTTTCTCTTAGGGATCTTTTCTGCGCTCGAGATAGACTAAGGCTGAGGAACAATGCCTCTACGAGACATTACAAGAGAATTGGAATATGCTGTGGTGTCTCATCTAGCAATTCAGCAGAGTCAGCATTGTTTGATCACAGCATTGTCAATAACAAGCTGGTCTGCATTGAATCTCATATCGCTCTTATTGAGCGATAGTAAGTTTTGTGAACAGTAGTTCATGGAGGATCAACTTCTGCAGTCGCGCTTATGCCGTTTCCTTTTCTAAAAAAAATTTAACATTTCTTTACCCTCTTATCGAAAAAAATTTATATTCAAAGTTTTCTTAAGACAAAAATATTGCCTTTTGAGTGATAAAACAATAAGTTGATGATACAATAAACTCATTATTTCAAAAAATCATTATATTGTAAATTTTCAATAAAAAGGGAAAAAAATTTTGCACTTTTTTTTAGAAAAGAAAACGCGATTGCAGTCGACAGTAAGCTACACCGCAGACAGCCTCTAAATGCGCAAACAAGTTCAACTTAACAATCCTCATAGCTGTTATTTCCAGCTTATATTTTCTGATGAATTTCAGAACCTTTTTTCTCGTCGATACCGTTCACAATCGCCATTGTACTTCCCAATGTCTGCTCAACATCTAGTTAAGCTCATGAGACACTTCTAATGAAACGCGGAGGTTGTTCTATCAAGTTTAAATCAGTTAAAATTAAACCATTGAAAATTAACTAAGCTCGATAGTTAAATCTTAAATGCCAAAACAAGTATTTTATTTTCTTTATTTTATGTAATTTAAAAGATCCTTAAAGTAATTTTACTAACATTACTTTCCCTAACTATCATCCTGCTTTAGATACTTCTGTTGTACGAATTAACAATATCCATTTGTAAAGACACAAAACGAAATAGAAGTCTAAAAAGTAATTTGAGTCCATCAAAAATATCCTTTCTATCTTCCTAAGTTGCTAAACTAAAGCAACTAATTTCAAATAAACTTTTCATTTATTCATTTTTGCCATATTTAGATTTATAACCTCTTTCTTCATGGCAGCTTACACAGGTGTCTTTTAAATAGTTTTGCTGGTGATTTTGTTTAAAAGAAACTGCTCCCAACCAGCGAAATATTCATTCATTTCTTTAGTCATTTTCCTCTTTGATACAATAAAATATAAATGTTTGCTATTTTTTTATTTATTTATCCTGACCTGTTTTATCTATGAGGTTGGTGGGTTTTTGGTATTTTTTTTTTATTTTTTTTGAGTGTGCACCTCAAACACAACACAGTTCAAAGTTTAAAAGCAAAGAAAAAAAGGAAAGAAAATATGTAGTTTTTCTCAAACGTTTGGCTTTTTTGTCTCTGTTGCTACGTTATCGTTAACCATGGTTTACTTCCTGTTCGTAAGCGAAAAAAAAAAAATAAATGTTTTCTTTTCCTGAGATTATGTTGGGAAAAGTTTTAACGTTTTGTTTTTGCTTCTGCTTTTTTGCATTTTAAGTTGCGTTATACGGACTTAAAAGAATGTCTGTGGAACAGAGAGGAGGGTAGTGCACTGTTGGCAGGGTATACTACGGTTTATTTGAATGGCATATAATATTTCAACTTAATAGTGGCCGTATTTTAATAGTGGCTAAATTTTTAGCTAGCTTAAGTTTGAATTTCAATTTGAAATTTTATACAAAGAAATTGTATAATTTATCTTTTGCTTCTAACATCCTTTGTCTCAATTCAATTTTGAAATGAACAGCAAAACGAAGATAAACTTTCCTTAAAGTCTTGTTTCAATTAATCTGTTGAAGGAGGATGATGGTGAAGATAAACGAGACACAAACAGACATTCTCATAAGCAATTTAAAATGATTTTTGTGCTGTTATTTCAAAATATTCAACTTAAGAGTGATTTATAAATCAGATAATTAATGAACATTTCAACCTTAAAATCTGTTTAAAGTTTAATTAAATTTGAGCTTTCCAGCACAATCTAGCTTTAGTTAAAGTCTTCAATTAGTTTTAAAAGCTCTTTAAGCGGAAAAAGTATTTGACCATAATTAACAAAAACAACACTTTAACTTTTTTTTCATTTTATATCTTTATTTTGACATTCTTCTCATATATTATCATTAATATTCTTAAGATTTTTTCTTCTACAAACTCTCTTTGCCGGCTGTCAGATTTAATAAGCTTAAAATTAGTTTCGCATTTGCTACCACTGAAACAACATTTTGCAAATGCCACCTTCTAAACTATAATTTTGATGAATTATTTTCTCATGCCACACTTTACCATCAGATAGAAAGTTTAAATCCAGCAAACAAAAAAAGTTTCAATTTAATTTAATTAACGCAAACTGAAGAAAAACATTATCAAATTAGTTCTCTATAATTAAAAAGAGATGGTTTTATTTCAAACAATTTTATGGGAAAAAGTCTATAAAAGAAAGAAAGGCATTTTTATAATTTTCTAATGAAATAAAAATATTCAAAGCCAAAAAAAATAGTATAATTATAATAAGCATTATAATGCCCACTTGCTGCAAAGTGGCTGAGAATAGAAACGTGTAGAAAATTAAGAAGAGCTCACTTACCACAAAAACGGCATTTAGTTTATATACAACTCAATGGGAAAATATTTTCCTCCCACACAAATTTTAAACTACTCAGCCAAACAAAATCATTTGACAGTGAAAAACAACCTCGGTCGTTGCAAATTTTATAAACATCGTTGGTCCTTTCGAGAGTTATCGTTGACGAGAAACTTAAACTTGAAAATGTTTCGTGAAATAGATTTTTGATGTTTAGTTAATATTATTATTTTTGATGGCTTTCAAGTTCACTTAGTGGAAAGCTTCGGGAATGGCCTGCAAGGGCAACCGCATCCCATATTTTTTTAAATAAGAATTAGCTAATGTAAATATTGCTAAGAAATTGATTGGTTTTTAATTCCAAGTAATTCATATCGTAATTCGTAACAAACGAGGAAACGCTGTATGGAACAAAAGAAAAATTAATTACTTCCAACCCACATGGCAGAGCATATAAACCTTGTTTACGGAGGCCACAATACACCAACAAGGCTTCGTATATTCCACACGTTTTACTGCTCGTAGTCTGCACTCATACATGATTTATATAAAAATGTCTTTAATTTTTAGTGGTTTTTTCAATCCAAAGTGATTATTATTTTGGCTAAAGTTAGTAAGATTTTTAGTCAGAAACAATTGGACATGAGACAATATTCCAAGGCAACAAGGGAAAATTTTAACACCAATCAATTTCAACTTACACGGCAAAACAGAAACAACGTTGTTTATCGGGAGCCGCTACACTCCCATCATCAGTGTTCATGTGTGTTTCCATGTATTTTTAATTTTCATTAAATTTTCTTAGGACTACTTGAGAAGCCCTAAAATACACTTGAACACTCGTGAGTTTTATTACAGAATCCGTAAAAAAATATGACCTCTTTAGGCTGTCAAATCCAATACTCAAATTGAAATCAAACTAATTCTAATAAAACAAAACTTAAAGTAACTTGATTACTCATATTTTAAGTTTATGAACTAAAGTTCTTAAAAGACCTTGTCAATCTCGGTGGCTTAATTAAGAAAAAGAAAAAAAACGGCATTTATGTAGATATAATTTTTTTCTCGCTCTTTAGCAGAAAAATTTAGGTTAGTGATTGTTTAAAAATTTATAAAATTTGTTACAGAAAATCCCCAACAACAGCAAAAACAAATGAGGGAAAGCAAAGTAATTTTCTTGTAAAGTTGAAAAAAAAATTATATAAACAGAAATGCATTTTTTGTATCATAAAAAAACCCAACTACTTTATACTGTTACTTGCAGCGCACAAACAGACTTTGTGGCTTTAAGCCGAAGCTGCATGCATACAGTGATGTGTGGTAAGAGAAAATAGTGGCAACTAAAAGTCAACAAACGGCCAGCAAAAAAAATTTATTTTTATAAATTAATCTTTATTTATTTAAGCAGAGAAAAATGCTCAACAATAATAAATAAATATTGCATTTTTTTAGTGTATACCAAATTTTATCTTGCACTGTAGTTGAATGAGAAAACACAAAGAAAATGGGAGAAAAAACCTACTACATGAAAACTGCACATGTTTATGAATGAATACGAAATTAAAGTATATGAAGCGCCATAAAATAAGTAACGCTGCCGCCGCCACTATCAGTGAGCGGAAAGGAAGGCACCAGGAAAAAAATTCCCAAACTGGAAGTTTGTAACTTTTTTTTTTTTTTTTTCATTTAAGTCAAACAAGATAAAAGCACTTAAATTTTAGTTTTTGTGACAAAATTAAACTTATGTATGATATTGAAACAAAAAAAGAATATCCAAAAATTTTCCCAACACATAAATCTGTTTTGAAGGAGGAAATTTTGTTGACTTTTATAAATGTAATTAAAAGGTCAATATTAGAGTTGTTACATTAAAGCCATGACTTGGTGACCTAGTTGAAGTTTTCGATGATTTAATTAATGTCTTTAAACTATGCTTAACTACATTAAAATGGGATTAGTTAAACTAAACACATGCTAGGAACACAACTGAGACGAGCGACGAATTTTTGGCGGCCGAAAACAAAATGCATTTGTGTATATGAAAATACACGTAATCATGGCGTCAGCGAAATAAGTCATACGCGTCTAACTCCGCAATAGATTTATTTCTATTTATTATGCCGCCGAACGACGAACAAATCAGAGTACCACGTGACCAAGTTCGTTTTTAGTTTTCAAGTCTTTTGATAAATAAATCTACTATTTACTTTAATAACTGTTTTATTTATATTTCATTTTATAGCATTTAAAATAAATATATTTAATATGTTTAATTTATTAATATATTTAATATATCTATAAAGCTGAAAGTAGGGAGAAATTACAAATTTTAATTTTAATGATGCAAAACTGGTCAAAAAACAATTTCAACCCTCAACACATCATTGAAGAGATAATTTAATTAACTAATACTCTATCATACAAAAAGCAGCTCTAAAGGGCAAGCCCGATTTACTAAAAATTTTTAATGAGATTAGTGCGAAAAGTGGTTTTGTCTTAATATTTCCCCAGGGTTGCATCTTAAAACTCCTCTACTATGATTTTTTGGCCGTTTAGGGTCCCTCTATTAACACAAGAAAAAAAAAGAGCCGAAAATCCTAACGAAATTCGTACGTGTGACGTTAGTGCCATTTTGCGTCACGTTACTGACACTGCATTTATGTCATTTACGTGATTAAAACATAAAATATTAAGCCCACCTTTTGTATAAAAATCATCCTTCATCCTTCCTTTTTAACATACTGGGCAATAATAAACATTTTCAATTCGCTCATTTTTACAGAAACGTTCAGTAACCTCCAAACACACTTCCGAAATTCGGTGACGTTACTGACGGCTTAAAATGGTCATAACTTCACAACAAAACGAGATACAGCAAAATTGAAAAAAAGAACTTTCATATGTCGCTCTCAAGTTGGGAGAAATAATTGTATTTTGTAAAGATATTGACCATTACGAGCGTAACGTTACTGATGGTGGCCTTGCCCATACACAAACTCAACTAGAAGCTCAATTTTCTCAGGAACTGGCCACACGATTTTTAGCACGATTGGCTCATTTTGTTCCTTATGGTGTCTACTCTCTTGCCTCATTTCTTGAGAAAATCTGTGGTGGCCACAATAAGCTAGCAACTATTGTGTCTGACCACATATATTCCTCCACATGAAATTCCCATAATCTTTTACCGAATTTTCCCCCAGTTTTTGAATTCCCATAATCGACGCTATTTCGTCGACGCTATCTTGGCGCACGTTATTGTGCTCCATACGATGAGTTTCCACAGAGAATTTCGAGTGACGGATTCGTCGCGTTGGAAAAAATTAATCGTACGTCTCAGTTGTGTTCCTGGTATCAGTCATAGAGCCGCGTGTTTTATGAATGGAAAAACTTATTTTAATTTTCATATTTTGCCTAGAAAGGGACCAACCAGCAAAGAAATTTATGAACTCAAACAATATGTTGACTAAAATTTATTGAATAAAAACAAACATAATTTCAATTAAAAAAAATAAAACAAAAAATAAAAAAAAATCCAACAAATCGTTGTCAAAAATCCAAATGACACGTAACGTCACTTGTTCTAATATTACAGGAGACGAAAAAAACTTATCAAAAAAATATATATATATTACAGATATAGAAACAAAAACTGGAATATCTATTATATGGGTATAAATAGGCAAAGACAAATTTTTATATCCTTTTTTCTCCTTTGTTTGCCAACCGATTATCTTCATTCTTTTACCAAATGGTAGACATTGTTGTGCTTTAATGACCCGACTATATATTATTTAAATCGGTCCATTATTAAAGGAATAAAAGGCTTCTAAAGTTGAAGCCACTATAGATTCACTTATGTAAGTATTAGTTTAAGCAAAAACCTAAGCAAAGCAATGAGAGTGTTTAACAGTACCTACCCAGTGGAATTTCTATCACATACATCTTCGCCCTGAGACCAGAGACAATATAAGTGTGACCCGTGCAAAGTCTGTATCTATGTAATTCCTGCTTACATTTACACAGCGTTGGCCTAGGCTGTCAGATAGATCCAACAGTACCGAAATTGTAAACGAAGGTAGGATGGGTCCAATTACTATGGTGATTCGGAGGGCATTAAGATGTACCTGGATGCAGTTAGTCTTAGTAGAAGACATTATATTAAACTTAGATGGGTCAAATTAGGATCGATCATAGGATGGGGTTGAAATAAACAAGAAATCCAATTGCATTATTCTTCAGATGGTTTTATTATTATTATGGTAAAATAATTTAATTAATTTCTAAGTTTTTAATTTAAATTTTGACATTTTACTTTGAAAGAATAAAAACATGGCAGATCAACAAGGCCTTGAATGAAAAAGAACGAATTGGAAAAACCGATAGCAAAAAACAAATGAAATTCATAATTGAAACTAAAATAATTATATGCTACTCGTTCAATACGGAGCCATCCAAATCAGATGCTAGTGGGAAGGCTCAATTTTATTTTATTCGTTTGTTTTATTCTTTTCTTCTAGTGTACATCTAATTTTACAATTCGATAGGAAAATACTAATTCGAATCGGATGCAAGTTGCATACGCTTAACTATTTTATTTTAAATATTTTTATTGACATTATAATATACAATTAAATGTATTTCAATTTATAACAACTTGCGGACTGCTGGGTACTTATGAAAATGAGTAATGAAATTTTTTCCCTTCAAATGAGCGAAAAGAAAAAAATCAGTATTGAAAGATATGAGAATTAGATATGGAAGTACATATTCATTACGTATGGATGTGTTAGCCTTAAGCAAAAACTTAACAATATAAATACGCGTTTTTTTATGCAATTTTATTTCGTTTAACTTAAAAATAAATTATATCAAATAAATAATTAATTTAAGTATGTACTTAAAAAAAATCTTCACAAAACTTATTATGTTTTCCATGGGGAAGTGAATAAGCAATTAGATAGTTTTTTCTTTTTAAATAAATGCAACTAAAATAAGTATGTGTTTAAACTGGTGGTCGAATTTCGCTCGCTAAGGCTAAGCGTACTCTAGTAGATATAAAAGCGTTATTTTTGGTTGCAGAAATAAAAAAATTAATAGAAGCATGTATGTAAGATAACTTAATGACGCACAATCAATCAAAAACCCGATTTTGATTTTTTTTTTATGGCACGTACTTTAGGATTTTAGACGACAAAAGATTTTAACAAGAACAAAATTTATTACATATTTAGTGATTTTTTTGTGGGATCACTGGTTCGACTCCTGCCAGGACCCTGAGTGTTTTTGCTAACAAACCCAAAAGGCTTAAACAGTTCACATTTGCTAATTAACTTCCTCTTTAGGTTTCGCATTTGCAGATCTCATCTTTTACAGAAGAAACAATTACTTATTCAAGCTTCAAACCGCCAGAATGAAATATTGTTTAAGAGTTTGCGTGCAGCAGCAGTTATTTTACTTAACATTTTATTTGCCTGCTCTCGAGAGCAAAATTTATTTAAAATAATTAATTAAACTTAAAAGAAAAAATTCACACAAGAACTGTTAAAGAAAACAATTATTGCTAGAAAATATACCAGTTATATATGACGTGAGAATTAAAACGCGAATACTGGCAACAACAACAACAACAACAAAAATAATTTGTTTTGCATTCGAGGTAGAAAAAATTTGCTTCCGCTTTGAAAAGAAGTCCGTCTGCACATTTATTTTATACATTTTCAATGCATGAAAGCATCAAATAAACTAACAAACTTGTTAGGAGTTAAAAAAGTATACATTTGTTTCAATTAAATTTCACAAGTAAAATATAATAAGACACTTAAATATTTTAAAGTAAATTTTCTTGCAGTGTATTTCAACTGATAACGTCAGTAGAAATGCAGTTACGCAGCCAAAACAAATGAAAATAAAATGAAATGAAATTTATCTTAAATCTATTTCATGCTCTGCTTCGCTATGCAAAATGTTGTTTTAAAGTCTAAACGTTAAAACAGTCAACTTCTAAATTTGATATGGCGTTTGTTTAATATTTTAGTTATTTATTTTTTTCTTTTGTTTATAATTATTATTATTCATTTCAAACGTGATCTATTAAAATATATTTTCGAGTCAAAAAAATGTTTTAAAATAACAAAGATGGATGAGTGAAAAGAGTAGTTAAGACATTTCTTTTCATCCAGTGTTTTGCAATACTGTGGATGATAACCGAGTTTAAAACAATTTTTTTGTGTCGTTTTCTTTTGTTGTTATCAACCACAGATTAAGATAATAAACATTTATCTTCGTAGTTGAAGAGAAGACATGTGAGCAGATATGCTTCTTTCAACTCGGTAGAACAGCAGTGAACTTTGAAAAAAAATTTAACAAAAATAGCTCAATGACTCCAAAATTTTAAGCCCAATACGAGGGCAATTTAATAAGTTTTTGCAAAAAAATATAAAAACTTTTTTATTTTCGACTAAAGTTCTTTATTTCTCATACAACGATTTTGCTAGTTTTTTGAGAAGTAAGATTCTGTTGCACATTTGACTCGAATTTTTTGACTTCGAACCATTTTTTCTTAAATATCGAAAAAGCGGAAGTGGGGTCGAAAGGAATTATTTAGAAAACAAAGGTCCACTAGAGTGGTTGTAAAATGTGTAGGAATCGTAGAATACGATCGTTCAAAATATTCGTTCTGAAAATTTTTCACAACACCGAACTTTGCATACATTTTGTTACACGTTTGTGTATCATCAAAGATACGCAAAAATTAAATTCTTCAAAAATATTAAAGAACAAAAAGTACAACGTTATTAATATTTTTATGTTTGTTAATTTTATTTCTATCAAATAAAAAAAACTCAAAAATTTGAATTGTTTCTATTAAACAAAAGAAGGTTTTGTTTCGATTTCATATTCAGGTTCGATCCAAAAAAGGGTATTCAGTAGGGTACCAATAATTATAATAATAATAAGGGTGTCACCACCCACGAAGTGCACTGGAAAGAATCACTCTTTCACATGAAGATGGCGGAAGAGGGATACTCGATGTACCGAATCTTCATTTCTCTCAGGTAAAGAACTTAAGAGAGTATTTTAGAGGTCAAATAGAAACGTCGGATTTAATACGCACAGTGTGCCTAGCGGACAAAAACTACACACCGCTCAACTTAAAATCGATACAGATTGAAAAGCCACCCAACGTTTTGACACGGGAAGAACAAATAGAATCATGGAAAAATAAGAATCTGCACGGCGTACACCCATTTCAGATGGAACAAGAGTTTATAGACAAAAGCAGCTCAAACATGTGGCTACGGCATGGGTCTCTGTTCGCAGAAACGGAGGGACTTATGATAGCCATCCAAGACAAAGTAATAGCCACTAGGAATTACCGAAAATATATTTTGAAGGAAAACCTAGAGAATGATATATGTCGACGATGCCAAAACAACACAGAGACCATTGACCATATTATTGGTGGATGCATACGTTTAGCATCGCATGACTACACCGCGAGACATAACCAGGTGGCGAATATCATACACCAAGGATTGGCAAAAAATTACAAGCTTGGGGTAGAAAAGCACCCATACTATAACTACGAGCCTCCACCTGTCATCGAAAACAGGAATGCCAAGTTGTACTGGGACAGATCGATAGTCACAGATCGCACCATACGAGCTAACAAGCCGGACATCGTTCTGTTTGATAAGATGGAGAAGAAAATCATTTTGTTTGGTATCGCTATCCCTCTAAACAATAATATCCAATCAACATTTAACACGAAAATCGCAAAATATACGTCCCTTGCCGATGAACTTAAAGCTATGTACCATGTGGAAAGAGTAGATATAGCGCCAATCGTCATATCCGCCACAGGCCTAATACCAAAGAATCTTATAGTCCAACTTAAAAAATACAACCTCAACAACACCCTGGGGACTATTCAGAAGTCTGTGATCTTAAATACATGCAACATTGTAAGACGCTTCCTGCAAACACAATAATAAAAAAAAAAAAAAAAAAATCGTTAACCACCAGAGCCTAGTCCCTTGGCAAAGCCCGGGACAGGTATTTTCCAATCTCACAGAGATTGAGAGATTTAGAAACTCGATAATAATAATAATAATAATAATAATAATAATTCTCGTATTCTTTTTTCATGTGTAGCGGCTTTTGAAAACAGCGCTGCTTTAATTGTTATGATTTCTTAAAATCAATAGAAGAACGTTTAGTTTCGATTTCGTGTTCGGTCTGAAAAAGTTCATGCTGTCGGACACTAATAATAACAGCTCTCGTATTTTTTTTTTTTTTGTAAATGATTTATTTAAACACTGATGAGAGCGTGTGGCGGCTTTTGAAAACAACGTTCTTATGATTGCTTTGATTATTTTTAGGCAATAATAGAAAGTTTAGTTTAGATTTCAGTTTCGACCTGAAAAATTGCCTTCGGTAGGACACCAATAATAATAATAATAATTCTCGTATTCTTTTTTCATAAATGAAATGATTTCTATACACACTGATGAGAGTGTGTGGCGGCTTTTGGAAACAGCATTTTTATCATTGTTATGAGTTTTATTAATCAATACAAGAAAGTTTGTTTTCGATTTCGAGTTCAGCTGGTGCGATCTGAAAAAGTGCATTCGTTCGGGCAATTATTTATTTAAATGCAACGTTGTTTAATCTGTTGTGTAGATTAGAATCAATTAACCTTCACTTCTTCCTTTGAAAATAATCTTATGTTTAAGCTTTTACTGAAAAAAAAAAAATATTACAAACTTTAGACTAATCTTTGTTATATTCTTAATATTAAAGGACTTATCAATATTTGAAATGTAATTGAAGAGAAAAATTTAATGCAAATTCTGTTTAAAATACATTTCAAACCCAATTATTTTTTGTAATACGGCAGTTAAACTTTAAACGTTTAACAGAAAATATAACTTAAACGTATCCTAGTTTAACTAATCTAGCTTATTTTGATTTTAGCGAAAGTTAAACTAATTTTATTTAAATATTTTTTGGTAAAGAATTATTTTCTTTCTGCTGAATGCGCCTTTTTTTGGAGAATGATTTAGTGAAATCTAAAGCTCTTTTTTTGTCAGCATTTCAAACTGAAGTGTTAAACAAGAGCAACTGATATTTAAGTGTTATTGTTTCAATAGCGATATATGTAAAAATGTAACATCATCATCATTATGAACAACTTAAAGGTGATTATCTTAAATATCAGCAGCAACGCCACCTAATCTGTTTCATTATTATCATTAGCATTAGTTGTTGTAGAAGACGTTTGCAACAGCAGCAAAAATGTGCACTTGTTCTACATTTCCTTAAATTCTTCTTATTACACACATACATTTGTATTTCCATTTCCATTTCAGCCGTTGTCTGTCCGTCTGTCCGTCTGTTTTTGTACTAAAACTAGGAAAATAAATATAAGTGAGAAAAAAATATGTTTCTATAAAAAACGCATTCAAGTATAGAATCATGTTGGCAGAATGAATTTTTCTTTTACAAGATGTTTTTTGTTTAATTTCTTTTTTTAATTTACTGGAAACTACTTTGTGCTGCTACACACACACACACCCAGCCACACACAAATAGTGTTTATATGTTTGTATTGCACACACACACATGCAAACATGTTGTAAAATGTAAAATTACACATGTTAAATTAACATTTTACAAGTCGTTCTTGTGCTGGTTATTAAATCGTTCTTATGTTTTGCCATTGTTTATCTGTCTGTCTGTTTGTCTCTCTGTCTGTTTGTCCATCCATTCACTTTTTACATCAGAAAGGTGTTGCAAAGATGTTGACAAATTCATTTAAAAAAGAAGTAAAATGAATGTAGATTTCAAAACCAGATTAATATGAGTTTTGTTTAAAGTTAAGTCCTGTCGCGATACAAAAAGCTGGCGGTAGAAAAAACTTGCAAAAATTTAGAAAAATGTATTTAAAATGCGGAATGTGTATTCATTTTTATCTGCGAATGGTGCTATTCGTCTTTATAAAGGCTGCAAAATGGGTGGTTTTTTACCAAAGAAGGTACTTACTTGTCTTAAACAAGAAGAAAGATGGAGATACAATGTTCCTCTATTCACAATTCTTTACAAATGGCCTTGCATCATTGCATTTGCAAAGTGGTAGAATAGATTTTTTCTCTACAATAACAAAATATAGCGAGATGCACTTGCTACTCTTTTGCAAATATGCATGACTTAAGCAGTCTTTAGTTTATATTCAATCTACTTATGCAACACTGACGGATTCATTATTTTTTACTTTTCGTTGTCCATCTGTGCCATTCTTTTTTGTAGAAAACATTTTTTAATTACTTGTCAGCTGTTTTTAAAAGCAAACGATAATCAAAGGAAATCAATAAAAATGTGAACAACACATTTTCGAAAAAAAATCTTTTATTTGAATAAACACAAAAAAGAAAAAAATCGATAATTAAAAAATTCGTATTTTGTATGATTCTGACTCTGAACTTTCGGATGTGGACGATGTAATTTTAGGAATGAATTCAAATAAAATGTGTGCAAAATTTACCAAACAAAAAAGTGTCAGAAGAAGCATCGTTAGCGGAGGTGATTCGCCAGACCACCTTTTTCAATGGTCATTTACTTTTACAAAAATATATATGTACATAAATCTTTAAAAATCTTGAATGAAGTAAAAATTTTCTGACTTTTAACAAAAAACTGTGTAATATTCGACACTCAAGGCGAATTCGTACCAGCTGATCTCGACAGCTCAGCTGACTCATTTTGTCTTATCATTTTTCATTGTCAAAATGTGTTTTTTATACATTTTCCTGTTCTTTTTTTTGACATCCAAGAGTGATATTTTCCAATGCGAATTCTCTTGTGACTACCTCTATGTCTTTCCTTTGTTGAGACCACAACAAACTAAAATATATACGCTCTCTTGGCTGTCACTTAACGTTGCATTATATTTTCTACAGATTTTACCGCAATAGAACAGAACGAAAAGGGAAGAACAAACCACAAATACCGATTTCTAATTGAACAGAAATAAAACAACTGATTCAAAACAGAACGGAACGCTAAAACTTATTCTGCCTTTAATGATGAAACAGAACTGTGGCTGAACGACGTTTTCCATACAGTTTGACATAAAATTTTGCCAGAGAATACGTTCGTGAAATAAAATATATTTTATTTTTACAGCGTTTTTTCTTATGCTCTCAATTTTAGAGACTCATTCTCTCAACAAGGTTACCGTGTTTTCATAAATGTCATACATATTTCATACGAAACAAAAGATAATCAAACAATAATAAGAGAGTATTTGAAGTTACTGCCGTGGATTTAATTGTGGGCCATCAGCGATTATTCCAGAAGTTGCAGACTTGATTGTGTTTCATCATTTAATCGCAAACCAGAATGAATAAATTTTTTTTTGAAGTTGAGTGTGAATTTCAAAAGTATTGGAATGCTGTACACTATTGATGAAAAAATTGCAAAAATATACAATCTCAAGTGCACAAGATAGTGAATAGGGCTAATATTTAATTTATTTACCATTTACAATCCAAAGCCGAGTTCGTAGTCTATCGCAAATGGTCTTGCAAAAGTGTAAATGATAAATATCGTAGGTTTTTTATGAAATTGAACAACAAAATACATGAAACTGCTGCTGGAATTTATAAAAATGCTATGATATTTTGCATTTGCACTTTTGCAAGACCTTTTGCTCTCAAAACTGAACTCCAGACCGGAGTATCTAGCGGGTATCGAACCCACAAGCCTACTCACCGACTAACCTACCAGGATGCTCACTTTTAATATAAAAATATGTTTTAAATATGAACGAAAAAAAACATTGCACGATTTAAACATCTGTTATATTTTAATCTTTAAATAGCTCCCACTAGTTTGCTTCGGAATTTTAACAATAAAATATTACCGCGCAACATGTGACAATCCATGCAAAGTTCTCTAGGATTTAAATTATTTAAAAAAAAACTTACATATTTTTAAACTATATGACCATTAAAAATGTCATAGTGATTTAAATGTTTTATTGCTTTATTTTGGTTTAATCTACAACAAAGAAGAAAAAGAAAAATAAACCTTTTGTATTTTCAAACAGCTGCAGAACAACAAACTAAAATTGAATTGCAACAAAATAAATAGTTTTCCTTAAATAATTTACAATTTTACAAAATTTGTTTTATAAGATTTTCAACTATAGATAACAGCAATTAGTTGCTGCCAGTGTTTTTATTTATTTTTTTTTTGTGGCTTTTTCTTCGCATGAGCTTAAAGACCCGTCTAGTATAGTAAATGGTTTCAAAATATTTATACACATTTGTTCCGTTTCTTTGCTTTTAACTTGTATTTCAATGTACTGCCAATGGCAATAGACACTTAAAAAAATATAAGTCAAGAAAATATCAGAAGAAAAAAATATATTAAAACACAAAACAAATTTTTGTTTAACTTTAAAACTTCTTTATAGTTTTTACCCCCCTTCCTCTCGACAACAACAAGATTTATTGTTTGTTTTAAAGCAAATTGTTAAGTAAATATGTATGTATGAATGTATGGAAAGCTTTTTATTTTCGGAGAAACGAAAATAAATTTAACTTGAAAAAATATAGAACATAATAGTTATAAAAAATGTAATTTGATAAGATTTTCTTTTAGAATATGAAAAACGCTCAGTTTTGTAAAATAATTAGGTCAGATCTTTATGAAAAAAATATTGTGATGTTGCATAAATTAAGTTAAATGAATATTAATTTTACAAAAAAGAAGTAAATAAATTTCAAACGATGTTCTTACACAAACACATTATTAAGCAAAGAAACGGTGCACGGTGGAGCATTTGGGGAGAAAGCGGTCAAAGGTAAAATAATTTACAAATTTTAAAAATACATAAGTTCTTTATGCCACTTTGTGCATGAGGGGTAATAATAAAACCCCGACACTTTTGCCTTTATTTTTTATACAGTGTTTTTTAAATTCCAATTATTTTTAATATTGTATGAATTATAATAAAATTATTGCTGCCACAGTGCTACTGACCTGAATTTTCATATTTTACACAAACATATTAATTACGCTGCCAAAGCAGTTGTTTTAGATAATTTAAAAAGAAAGTGCCTAGAAATTGCCGTGTGTTGTCTCTGTCAATCACAATTCGAAAGAAAATCTCTTCTTTACAACAGTTTTTCAACTTAAGAAAATGTACATAAAGCAAAAGCAAAGTTTAACTGAAGAAGCTACGACGATCATCATAAATAAAATATGCAGCCATAAAAAGAACATATAGAATGCTGGAATTTTCACAACATCTTCGAGTGCATTTGCCACTTAGTCATCAGCATCATTATTGTGTTTTTTGTCTCGTCATCATCGTGATCAACAACAGCAGATACTCGTCATATAAGAAGATGCAACATAGATCATGCTTCAGTACAACAGCCAACTGATAGTTGCAGTACAACAGTTCAACATCAAAATTTTTTTTCTGCTGACGTGTCTTATTGTTTCAACAGCCAAAAAGTAGCATGTGCATTCAGATGCTTTAAAAGTCGTGTGAGAATTTTTCAAGTTCAAAAATTGTTTTATTTGTAGCTTACAACCCGAAAATATACACAAGATTCTATGAAAATTGGTAATAAGAGTAGAATGTAAATAGAATATTCATGACACCATTACAAAACTAAATGAGAAGATATGCAAGAAATAGAGAAACGAGAAAAGAAGCAATGGTATTACATGCCAGATACCCTACATTAACATTTAAGCACAAATCATAGAGACTTGCAAAAGCGACCTTTCTGAAAGCATATCTAATAGTTCAGTTTAAAATAAAAGGTGCGTCGGTTATAACAGACAGTTGGAAAATCCATAGCAAAATCGGACAGACACGCAGATGTTGTTAAATTGATTTCCAGGCCTCTTAGGATGCAGAACTTACATATTTACTTGACGAGACCGCAGAAAGTACAAAAAGAATGACGAAATAATTAGCAGGCAAAATTAACAAGTCTCTGCAAAGTTAAATGGGAACTCTTTTTAAGATTTTATTTTTTGAGAAATTAATCATTTTCTGAGAAATTTAGCATTTTTTGGGATTTTTTAAGAGCCGATTACTCCAGCACCTGGCAGCCTTTTTAGTAATATAATTTTAAAAATTTATCTAAGCAAATGTTTATAAACAGGTATGAATACATCATATAACTCACACAATAGGCTGTGAATTGGACAACTGTTTAATGAAATATTTTAAGAAAAAAAGGTAATATTTTGTTCATTAAATTAAAGCTCACCAAAGCTTAATCCTGTAGTAATAAACTTAGTTTGGCGTTTAAAAACTTTTTTATATTCCCGTACTTTTTTCACAAAACTTTTTGTTCATAATCCAAATTTATTAAGGAATAGAAACGAAGGAAGTCTTTAGGTTTTTCTATTTCTAATTGTATCTTCACAACTTAAGCAAACTTCTGGGCAAACTTAAACGTGATTTCATGTGGTGATAATAATCTGGAGAAAATAAAACAAATTTAAAGCAGGAGGCAGTGGCACAAGGAGAATATTAAACAACCGTAAGTCTTGTATGAAACAAAAAACTTTATTGATTTCTTAGCTGCTAAATCCACATGCGACTTTATTGAAAATAAAAACCAATAATGATTGGAAGTAAAAAGATTTTCTTCAAAGAAGCTGCAACGACTAAATACAAACATGCAGCTTGAGGCAAATATTATTTGGTTGCAAAAAAAATATATATAAAATAAAAAATGATTAGGAAGATGAGTTAGAAGACCACGTATAAACAGTTTTTTAGTTCTAACCAATGATTATACTTCATTTAAACTTAAACTTAAGATGTTTGAAATTGTTAAGAGCAAAAGCAGAAAAAGGAGAAAACAAGGAGTAGAACAGACAGACTGAGAGACATCAGTTATTGCAAACAGGCGGCAGCTGTGGTAACGTGTAATGGTTCCTGCTAGTTTGTTAATTGAATTCAGCTTCTGTTTAATAGCAAAATCATATTTTTTGTTGTTTTTATTTATTTTTTGTTCAATTTTCTTTTCCAGTACCTTTCAGTAAAATATCTATTAATTGGCTTGTACTTTTTCTTTAAAAGCAGCTCTTCATTCTTTTTTCTATTATGTACCTGCTTTAAGAACATTTTTGTTGCAGAAGGAGACAGTTTTATTTTTTTTTGTTATGCTGCCCGATACTCCCAGCAATTTCTATTTTCTCTTTGTCTTTTCCTCATTAGATTATCATTCTAAATATAATGCACTTAACGGTTTTTTCTTTTAGCTTTTCCTACTTACAATTTACTCGTAATCATGTTGTTTATCATCATCATATTTAGAATGTGGTACATGATAATGATGTTGCTTTCAAAGTAATTGCTGCCTGCGGAGGTCTTTAAATCTTGGATTATTTTGATAAATTATAATTATTCTATAATCGCTGCTGCTGTGATTTTTATGACTACCAACCTGTAATGAGAAAAACAAGTAGAAAATAATTTTAAAATATTTGAAATTTTCGATTAATCATTTGTAAAGAACACATGAGAGACTGAGAATAAATATAAAAGTTAAGAAAGTTTTTTTTTGTTTATTATAATTACAATTGTGAAGCAAAGCGTATCATATCCACTTGTCCAAAGAAAAAAATTATTTTTTAAAGCAAATCTTTTCTAGGGTCCGATCGACCAGACAGACTCTTTCAGACCGATCTCTAATACAAACTTCGAACAGCACTCGAAACCAAACTTTTTTATTGAATAGCAACAATTAAAATTTTTTATATTATTATTATTTTTTATATGTAATAAAAACAAAATTAAGAGACAAAAAAAACATTTTTTTTCTTTTTAAAAATCTTGTAAAAATAAAAAAAAATTATAAAAAGTACGGTGTTCGCCGGAAATTTTTCCGAATGTCGAACATCAATCCAACATAGGTTTTTGTCGAACTCCAACAACGAACCCGAACGTTCGGTCAGACTCACCTGCATTCTATCGAAATCTGAAACTAAAATAATAGACTTGGGTCCAACTCGTTCAGTCGCTCGTTTTAGACAAAATCCTTTCATCAACCCCATGTATTTTAAATGGTTTTGATCAAATGTTCTTGTCTAAAACGAGCGACTGAACGAGTTGGACCCAAGACTATTAAATACCAAACATTGCCACCAGTCCAACGTTACAACGTTTTGAAATCACTCGATCGCATCGAAACGTATATGTAAAAAAATCTAATTTGCAAAATTTACTTAAAATTATTTCTCATGAAAATATTACATATTCGTGCAACGCTCCGCATTTAAGTGTCGGACGTCCTCTTTTTGAAATTTTCATAATAATAAAAATTAAGAGAGGAACAGCTGTTCTGGGAATGATGTTGTTACAAGCTAAAATCACTGATTAGCAAGAAATAATAGCAAAATATATTGTTAGAGCTTTTGAGAATACGTTTATGTTGGAATAGAAATAATTCTCGTATTCTTTTTTCACAAATAATTTGTATGAATGTGGTTTTAGCAGCCCGCCCTTAACAAGTGGTGGAATATATTAAAACACATGATCACTGTTGAGGGGGTGTTGTGGCTGATGCGAACAATATTAAATAAAATTAATTAACTTTCCTTTGGTTACTTGGAATTTAAACTCATGTGCAATTTCTGCTGGACTGGACTTATATGATGCAATTTTTAATGAAATTTGTTGCTTGAACCTTCTGTATTTGCTAATGGAACGGGGCAGAGAAGCAATTGTGATGAAAATAATGTCACATACTATTTATATAAATTTTTAGCGATGTTTTTCATCTTCCTCATCCCATTTACCTTTTCATAACTTCTAATGGCAATTAAAAAAAGTTACATGAAACATTTCATCGTGAAAATAAAGTCTACATAAAATTTTAAAAAATTTAGCCTCTTACAAATTACTTTGCATTAAAAATAAAATAATTTATTTAGTATGCGGCTCAATTAGAAAATGCGACAAAGAAGAGAAGGCAGTCAGTTCGATTCCACCCCCACAATGAAATTTATTATACCCGCCGAAAAATGTACATTTAAAAATGAACTTAATCTACATGAAATGCCAAAATAAGGAAAGTGAAACATATTTATCACAGTTAAGAAAAAAAATATTTCAACATTTTTTATTTGGGCTATTTATTGCAAGCCTCTAATGTTGCGTGCCTCAAAAATAACCCCATGATAGTCTGCTTAAATTTAAATGTATTCATAAACCTTTAAGAGACAACTTAATGATTGGCTCGTGCTACAGAAATAAAAAAACAAGTGTAAAATGTGCTATAAAGGTAGTACAATTTACTAAAATATAAAACACACTTTTACGTTTTGCACCTTCATTCTATTTCATGTCAACAGTTTTCGGTTGGTTGCCTTGTCCAAATGATGTGTGTTCCTTTTAAACGATTAAATTTTTTTTTGTCATTTCTATAGCTCGTCATACACATTTTTCTCATTTCAAACATGAAAGTCAAGTTCAGGGTTAAATAAAGAAAAATGAATAATAAGTCTTCAAATGTAAATTTATATAAATTACAGAGTGTATGGCAAAGAGGGTGCACGAATGACAGAGCACTTTATGGGAAGTTGTGGCAATTTTGCTGATAGATATAACAAATAGGTTGTAACTTTTATAAATCTTGCTGAATTCCCTTTCGCTCCATTTTTATTAAACTTTATTTTTTATGAAAATATTACAGAAAATCTTTTTGCAATATAAAATCAAAATTTATTAGCAGCGAAATGTGTTTTTTTTCTTTGGGTTCTGTCTTTTTGTATTTTACAAAGCCTCAGCGACAAATGATCTTCATGGAATAACTAACTTGAATACAAAATGTGAGCAATAGAAATTAATAAAAAGTTTGAACAAACAAAATTTTACAAAACAATAATTTTTAAATTAAATCAGAAATACATTAAGACCCAACAACTGCAAACAAATTGCACATATTTATGTACTTGTATGTCTCAGCAATTAATATGATTTATTTTTTTTTTCTTTTCCTTTTAAGTCTTAATTCGATAAAAGCAATAAAAATTATGAAAACAAGCAATTATATAAATAATTGTGCTCAAACATGGAAATCTTTTTAAAAAATAAACTCGTAGTTAAATAATCTTAGTTCAAGTTTATATATAAATTTGTTGTGAAATAAAAAAAATAAATAAATTATTAATACACTTGACAACATTTATGCCGCAGAAATTTTGTTATTTTGTTATTTTTTTAAATGATTTATTAAGCCGGCAACTATGTCAACTATAAAATTGATAAATATTTTAAGTTTGCGAAAGAAATTCCACTTTAATAATAAATAAATTATGAGTCTATAATTTTAATACAAATTATGCACAGAAGTGCATTGCAGGGCGGCCACATAAAATGAGTATTAAGGGATATTGCTATTAGAAGAATATTTGAGAATTGCAAAAAAAAAACAAACCCAAACTGCTTCTCAGCCTGTTTGGGCTGCCTGCAGAAGTACCCAGGGTCTTGGCAGCAATCGAACCTCCGACCACGAAACACATATTTTAGCAGACTATCCTCGTAGAACAAAATTTGCGGCTGGGTAATTTTTTTAAAGACAATTTTTGTTGTCACTCATTTTTTTATAGAAACATTTTTTATCGGTAAGATTTCTACAGAAATGTTTGTAATCGATAAATATTTCTACTAAAAACATTTTCTCAAAAAAGTTTCTATACGAAATTTGTTTCATTTTAATATAATTTTAAAGCATAAAAAAATTTTGTTATGGAAAATTTTTGTTTATAGATTTATTTGTTACCGTTAAAATTTTTGCAGATAATTGTATTGTATTGAAAATTTCTAATCAATAAATTGTTTATAGAAAATTCTTATTATTAGTAAGTATTTTATTTAAAAGTGTTGCTGTCGTGAAATATTCTAAAGAAGATTTTTCTCATGAATAATTTTTTCTATAAAATTTTTCTCATGAATAATTTTTTCTATAAAATTTTTGGTCTCTATAAAGTTTCCTGAAGAAATATTCGTTGTCGATAAATTTTGATAAACTTTTTTTTTTGTCCAGAAATTCGTAAATTAAATTTTTTGCTTTAATTTAGTTTGCATGTATAAAAAATTTGTCGTTGAAAATTTTCTATATAAAACATTTTTTAAAGTTAAATTATTTTTCGCAGTAATTTTTTTATGAAAAATTTTTTATCGATAAAATTTCTTTACAAAATTTTAGTTATCAGTAAATATTTTATCCAAATTTTATATACCATTTTTAAGTATTAGTGTGCTGTAACAAATTTTTCTATAAAAAAATTATGTTGCCCATACATAAATTTGCAACACAAAATTTTTCTTATCTATACATGTTTTATTGAAAACTATTTCTATGATTACATTTTCTATAAAAATTTTTTCTTCTCACAATCTGACCTCAAAATTTACTGCCGCTTCTCTTTCAATCTGTTCTTTTTCTTTGTTTCTCAAGGTGTCATAACTACTAGATGATTTACACTTCAGTTTTACTGAACAGATAAATTGATAATTTTTATTCGACACCAACTTTTCTTCAATGTTAATTTAAATTGTTTTAATAACTTTTTTCCTCTTTCAGTTGACTTTTTCATGTTTATTTTATTTAAAATATTCACTGTAAAACAAAAGTTGCATGCTTCAAATTGTTTTGTGTTAAACATTTAATTATATGAACAGCTTAATTTCTTTTTCCTTGACTCCCTCATTTTGTGTTTTACTTTTTTCCTTTAAATTATAAACAACTCTTGTATAATTTTGTTTTTATCTGATTTTTCTTGTCTCCGTCCGTCCGTCTGTCCGTGTGAACTTTTAAACAAACGGTCATTAATGATTAAATTTAATTTGTTTGAGAATAAAGTGTGTGTGTTTTTTTTGTGCGAAAAGCAGCAGTTTAACGATTTAGTTTACTTTGATATTTTCACTCTAAACATCATTTAGATTGTTAGGTTTCTAACCCATATTTAAAGGTTCCCTTTTCCCCTTTACCCATGTTGTCTTGTTAATTCTTGCCATGGTTCTTTTGCAAAATCTTGTTTCATGTGTGTGGTAAAATAAACACTTGCTGCATGTGGCAAATTCATGTTCACTTGTTTTTGTGTTCATTTGATTGTATATCTGTTGGTTTATGGTGTCTTACTAAGTTAAAGCCCTAAAATTCATTGGCGCATAAAATTGCCTTTAAGGTTTGATGATTTTCGGTTGCATTTCATTGGCCGCAAGTAAAACGATTTATTACTTTTTTCTTAAAGGGTTGAGGAAATAAAACTTATATTTATTAGTGACTTTTTGCGAAAAACAAAGAGTCTATAAAATTATGAAAAGAAAGGTAAATTCAAGGGGAAAATATTGTAGGGTTATATGGTTCAATTGAATATAAAAAAATAAATATTAGAAATGTAAAAGGGGCTCCCTTAAGAGGAGATCGTAAAAGCATTGAAGTTCTGTTTGTACTAGCTCATTTTCTTATAATATAGATTCAGCGACTGAATAAAGAGGCAATGCTCTTTGCTTTTCTGCTATTGCTTCAGCTAGCTTCACATTTTATTGCTAGCAGTAGTTTTATGTCGTGTTAGCTTTAAAAGAAAACAAATTATCGTAGCATAATTCATAATTTTTAACTTGATACCTTTAACTTGATAGCAGCAGCAATACAATACAAAAGCTGGATATAAAGTAACAATCAGCCGAATTATGAATAAAAATTCCCTGGGAGATTTCTACCTTTTCCCAAAAAGGGGCTGTTCACATATATGTTCACATATTAATTGTTCGCATATTATATGTAAACAGCCCCTTTTTGGCACAAGGGAGATATCTCCTGGTGAATTTTTTATTCATAATTGGGCTGAATAACATTAAAGTTGAGGTAGCAATAAATAAAGATTGAAGTAGCAGCATATATAACATTATAGTAGCATTGTAGTAGATGTAATTAAAAAATAATCATAAACAGCAAACAAGAACATTAACGAGCACAAACCCAAGGTAACCAAGGAATTTTTTATAGCCCGCCAAGACAACAATCTCAAACAGACTAATAATTTGTTGACTACAGCCCCTGCTACTACAGTCTTACTTTACTGCTACTAGCTCAATTGCTACTTCTATTGCTACTAAGCGGTGAAAGTAGCCGTAGCTATAAAAAATATGACTAAATAAGATTTAAATAAAATATAAACTTCAAATAAAAGAACTGTGTGATTTAAGCTAAAAAAATTCTAAATTCCAAAATGGGTTCTCATTTCGCGGAAGATCGATTAAACTGTAAAATAGAAAAAATATAAAAAACTATTTTCGACCGAAAATTATTAAAATTCGGAAATAGCGGCTATTATTGGAAAAAAACTCGAATTCAGTAAAAACAAATTTGGCAATTTTAAAAACTCAAAACTCTTACTCAGACATGTTCTACAAAAGTAGTAAAATTGAAATATGAAAAGTAGACTTTTCATTTTTGATGTTTGTATAGAATATTGAAATGTAAAAATAAGAATGCAGAACATAAAAAATTTAAATTGAAGTGATTTCAATTGAATTCCACTTCAAAGTGGATTGTAGAACATACCGGACTGTCTATTTTTTTAAAACAAAATAACAATTTTAGTTTTAAATTTATATTGAAACAACCATAAAATTGTTTGTGTTTTCAATATAAATTAACAAACGAAAATTTTCATTTTAATTCCAAAAACAAGCAGTTATTTAATAACCGAAATTCTTTTTTGGGAACCAAAAGGAAACATAGTATATTTTCCTTGCAAAGCTGGGAAACCATTGTTTAGTCGGTACCGGTTATCGGTCTGTTCATATTTTTTTTGGGTACTCAACATTCAAAAGTAGTTAATCGATCTTTGAGAGTTGTAATTATTATTATTGAGTAGAAAACTTAAAAGGAAAATATACAACTTTTTCTAAAAATACGTCTGCCAGTGTGTCCGTCAAGAGTATCGAGTAGTAGTATTGCATATCCAAATGAAAAGTATCGGTTGGTATTGAGGAATTTAAAGTAGCCTGCCTTATTAAATTGCGTTTAAATGAAGGCGGAAATATGTGTGTGTAAAAATAGTCGTATGTAAAAAATTTTATATAAATACTACGCACTGCCGTCTACCAATTTTATTTATTTATTTTTTAAGAACATATTTTTGAAGCCATATTAAGCAAATTTTTTCAGGTTGTACGGTACTTTATCATAAATTAATTTATATTTAAATTTTTATAAAAAATCTTTAACAAAAAAAAATTATATATTAGTGAACAGAAACATGGTTGGTAAACAAAAATATTTTTATTTTTTTCTTATTTAACAGCTGTTTTAGAATTGTGATGACATAAACAGTCAAATCAGCAGCTAAATTAAAAATATTTATGAGCAACACAGTATAACAAAATCGGAATTAACAAGTTCTAATGGCTGATAATGGTAGAAGGGACAAAAAAATATACGTGTATCGACGTTTTAAAATTTTAAACCTGAATTTTATTTTAGATTGCCTTGAAATCATGTTTTACTTATCATTTGAGTATAAGGTGTGTTTAGCAAATTAATGTAAAACTCCACGAGAAACATTTTTGGGAAAATTGATAACCCTTTAATTCTTCGCTGTATGGGTATGTTTAGCTTCTTTCTTGAAAAGCGGCGAAAATTTCTCTTAAGCAGAAATATAGCGGACCGAAATCTTCAGAACTTCTAGTAAAATTTTGGAAAAACTCTTTTTGTAGATAATTTTGACACACTATATCAGTGTTTAGGAATATTTATTTGTCCTTAAAAAAGGAACAAGAAATACTCTTAAACAAGGATATAGAGATATAATGGCCCTAAGTGTTACTTTCGCACTTCTTCAGACATTTTAAGTTTTGCTTTAGCTTTAAGATTTATTGTAATTTTAATTATAATAAATATATAAATATATATATAAATAAATAAATAAATAAATAAATAAATAAATAAATAAATAAATAAATAAATAAATAAATAAATAAATAAATAAATAAATAAATAAATAAATAAATAAATAAATAAATAAATAAATAAATAAATTAATAAATAAATAAATAAATAAATAAATAAATAAATAAATAAATAAATAAATAAATAAATAAATAAATAAAAAATTTGACTTATTTCCGGCGTTCATTTGAAATCTTGAGCTTTGGTGTCTTTGAAAACTTATATCAAATATTTTTGTAGATCATTTTAGCACGCTACGTTGCTTGGTAAAGTCTGTCTTTGCTCCTTTTTCAAGAAGGCGACAAAAAATTATGCATAAAACAAAGAATTACAGACTTAAAATGTTTCAAAAAAATATTTTATTAAGCTGCTGAAACACACTTTATACCTAAAATGTAATGATGACAAGATTTTGTGAGGCGATTCAATATAACGATGTGCAAAAAGAGCGAACTTCAACTCCCCCTAATATAACACGCATGTGTAAACTTTCAAAACGCCGACACACGTATACATATTTTTTGTTTTTGCCTTCTCTATCAGCATCAGTTGTTAGAACCTTGTGACTTTTTTGTGTTGTGCAGTGTTAATTATTCTTATAAAAATATTTTAATTAAGCTGAGAATTTCATTTTAAAAGGAATTTATTTATTTGCTTAAAATGTTGGTCTTTTGAATATACAGAATAAATCAAATCTTTTGTATAAATTAGTTTTAATCTCAAGGTCGTGGTTGAAAGAGTTCTGCTAAATTATGTATATATTATGCTTCGGAACTTCGCCTGTCTTATTGTGTATTAGGAGGCATTCCATAACGCATAAGTAAAAACAATTATGTTATAAAAATATTTAAAAAAATATATTTTTACCATATAAAATATATTGTAGCGAACTAAAGGGCTTTGAAAATTTGACTACCCAGCAGTAGTTAGTTATGAGCTATTTTGAATCGCATATTCAAGTTTTAAAAACTTTGAATAAAACAAATGAAGCTGTTGAAATTATAGTTCATTTAAGCGAGTTTTTAAATGCTCTTATAGATTGATGATTATTTTATATGTAAATTCACTTGGAAGAAGAAAAGAGCAACCATGATAATGAGTTTTTTTTAAGCAAATAATAAGCTTTTATAAGTTAAATAAAAGTATGTATTTTCCATTTATACCAAATAAAATGTATAATTTTTAAATTCATATGCTGATCATAATTTTTAAATCTAATTAATTTATTACCGAAATCTGATATACACGAAAATTTTTGAATCTTGAACGAACATGTTCCTTCAAGCACTTACGTGCAACACACGCTTACGTGTTTCAACATAATTTATAATAAATTATGTTTACAAAAAATTGGATGTGCATGTATGTAAATGAAATTGTAACTGTTATCACGACTCTTTTGAGCGAAATTATCTTATGTGCAATTTAGTATTAAATTGAAATTTTCAATGCAAATTTGTTTTAAAACCTGCAATTAAACATTTGATAAAATATTATAGCCGTAATGAGTGTTGTTAAGGCGAGAATAGAGAACTATTTTATCTTGCTTGAAACGTCAAAATAATGCGATTTTGGTTATTATTATATCGTTAGTATATTATAAAAAAAGGTTATCTTGATTTTCTTCCATTGCATTTTAAATCTTTTCAGGTGTATTTGGAAGGATAATGCTGTTTTAAAATAAAATCAATAAACGCTTCTTTATATTTAGCTAATGATACCAACACACATAAATATAATTACTTTTAAACCAAATAAACAAAAAATATTAGAAAAAAAATTCTATCCTATAAATTTTCTTGTCACTTACGATATTTGAGCCCAAAAGGTAGTATAGTAATGAGGAGGATTCCTAAGCAGTTGGAGGTATTTTTAAAAAATTTTCGCACGTAGCCGTTTGTGTGTATTAAACACATGCGCAAGCTATGATTGCATGTTAAAGTGTATGTGCTGTTGGATGATGATGATGATGATGATGCCGTTAACAAAAATTATTAAAGTCATTACCAACATTTATTTTCCGGTCTGTGAATTTTGTTTATAAAAACGTTAAATTCAAAAACAAAATAGAAAAATATCAGAAATAAATACGAGTATTTTGACATGCTACAACTGTGTAAAGTAAATTTTCATCTACTTTTAATTAGTATTTCATTCGGAAAAAACGACACCTAAAAGTGAAATATTGTATGTAGAAAGTGTGAGTTAAAATGATAAGGGAACTTGTTTTTTTTTCTTTGGAAGCGAGAAGTTTTACCAAAACTGCTAAAGCTGCAGAATGTGCATGCATTTTTTTTAAACTTTAATTTTAATGACACGTTCTGAATGAGGGGGTAAAAAAATGTGTATTAATGAAAAACCGACACTTTTGCAGTTAGAGTAATGCATGCAGTGTTGCTTTATTGTTGTTGTTACTCTTTTGTATTTTAATGTTTTGTGAAAAATGGAAAAGCCCACTTAAAGGAAGACTATCTTTGTTTTATTTGTTGCCGCCAGCAAATGAAATTGGTAGCATGCTACATTGCACAAAAATATATAATGAGATTTTTAAAATCAAATTTCATGGTTATTTCATAGAAGAAATATGCAGCTAAGAAAGATAGTTCTAGCCGAGAGTATCAGGGCACCACTCGTCGTTTTGTGTTGCCACTTAAATATCATAATTCGAAATGTAAAGAAAGTTCACTGAAAGGAACAAAACTGGGACGAAAGACGAATTTGTGTATATGGAAATAAACACAACCACGGCGTCGGCGAAATTCGCCATACGCGCCGAACTCTGCAATAGATTTATTTCTATTTCTTATGCCGGCAAATGACAAACAAATCAGTAACATGTAACCATGTTCGCTTTTAGTTTTCACATAAAGTTACTATTTGCTAAATAAAGTTACTATTTACTTTAATAATTGCTTTATTTATTATTTTTTTCTATTTTATTTTATAGCATTTAAAATAAATAAACAAAATGTATAGCTACATAAATTGTTTTTAGTTGTGTTTTTGTCAATGTTTAATTTTGTAAGCATTATTTTTTTAATATGGTCACACTATCCAGCATAAACAGTATACTTTAAACTTTATCAATTGTAACAGCTGCTATTTTTTCGTCGTTATTTTGCTCCATACGAAGAGTTTCCACAGCGAATTTCCACTGAAGAATTCGTCGCATTGGAAGAAATTAGTAGTTCGTCTCAGTTGTGTTCCTAGCATTATCTATCTACATATATAATTAATAGGCAAACAATAATTTTTAGATCTTTTTTACGCTCATATTATATAGATGATTTGGAAAAACTTGTTTATATCATTTTAAAGGTATTTATTCATAAGTGTATACAATCTATATTTTGCTAAAAACGGTTCATTATTTTAGGAGCTATAAGCGTTTAAAATTGCTACTAATCCATCTATCATTCAATGCCCAACATTTTTTGATTCAAATTACTAATTGTTTAACTATTTTATTAAAAAAGGAGTATATAGAGGGCTTATTAAAACTATATTAGAATGTAACACTTATGGCATTTTCTTTTGTAGAAAAAAGTGCAAAATTTTTGTCTTTTTTATTGAAAATTTGCAATATAAAAATTTTTTGAAATACCAAGTTTATTAGAAATTATATATGATTCATCACTTACGAGACACAATGTTTGTGTTAAGGAAACTCTGAATAGCAATTTTTTTTATTAAAACTAAAGGAAATGTTACATTTGTTTAGAAAAGAAAACGCCATTACTGTTTTGTATTTTCGCTACATCATTTCATTACACATTTCAGACATATTTACATGTGTTTGCTCTTCCAAAACTTATGAATTGGGGTAGCTACTTTCGAAAATAGTTACTGTTAAGTTCTGCTGTTTTGGGTTTTTTTCTTATATAAATTATTTATGAAAAACTTAATAAAGCGAAATTCAGCAAACAGAGACCAACAAGTACGTGACCATATCAATTTGGTGCGCACCAAACATTTCTCATAAACATACATACATACGAGAATTTGATTGATTTAATTTTTTTTGACAGCTGAATCTTTTCCTTCTCTACGATTAAGTTCCTGAAAAAACTTTTCAATGAAAAATGGCTTAACTATTTGTTTCATTATAACACAATGACACTAATACGAGTACATGATATAATAATAATAATTATTATTAACAACTTGTTTAAATATTAGCAAAACAAATTAATTAAGGTAGCAAATTCTTCGTTTTCTCATATAAAAAATGTTATTAACTGAAGTAATTGAATGTGATGATAAATGCCACAATTAGATGTTGCGTAATTTAAAAAAAATACTACTTTTGGTTTTTGTTTTTTTTTGTGAAGGTGACAGTGTTATTGAAAAGAAAAACTTGTGACATTTAAATTTTTAAAACCACTGCGATTGAAATAAATTTTTAAAATTTTAAAACTACCGACATTACACAATTGTGCGTTGATTTGTTGATCTTTTTCAGAAACGTATGTATACTGCAAAGCGAGGTGTAGGTGTATTTATTTGCTTAACTCAAAGGTAGTTAAATACCTCAACGTTAAAAAATTTTTTCATGCATATTATGATTCTTATTACACTATAATTTATAATTGTTGGTTCATTAGAAATTACAGTGTAAAATTTCTCTAAACAAAAAAACCTTTCAATTACAGTAGAACCTATTTAAGGGTGCAATTAAAAACTTTAGCAAATATTTCTTTGTTCCTACAACTTTGTGTAACTTGTTAAACACAAATTTCATAATTAAGAAAACTTTTTAGGAAATTATTTTCTTTGCTTTGTTATTTTTTTGTGCTTGGAAAATTGTAAATTTTTCTCGAGTGTCCAATTGGTTTGGCACGTGTCTGTAAATATGTTTTACTATTATAAATATATTTTTATTTATGTGCAAACACAAATAACTATAATTCTTTTTCTGTCATTTGACTACCCTAGAGATTATCATTTTATTTCACTATTTCACTCAATTTCGTATTCCATGATTTTCAAAGCAGTCGTTGAAACAAAAAAAGGAAAAAGAAAAACTTGTAACAAAGTCAGTTAATTACAGCTTTTTAGCATTAAGCGTTTAATTACATTTCAAGTAACTCTTTTTTTCATTAAACTTGGTGTAAACAAATTGTGTTTTTCACGTATTTTTCTATTTGATTGTCTGGTGTTTTATTTGATTGTTTTTTTTATTATTTAGAGTTTTTTATCAGCATTTGAAACTTTCTTTACGTTCGCTTTGTTCTATAAATGTGTTTGTGTTCTTGGGAGGTGTTGACATCATTTAGCTGCTGAATTAATTCTTCATTAAAATAAAGTTGTCTATTTAAAGTTCGGCGTGTTTTTATTGTTATAATTAAATTAATTATTTTTTTTAAAGATTTATTGTTTCTGCAGGAGTGAATGAAAAAGTTTTAAAGCCGTTTAAAAATAATTTAACAATTCAAATTATTAATTAATTATTCATATTATTAAAGGCTGAAGCTCACCAATCTTTTTATTAATATTTTGCCCCGCAAGCCATGTCAACACAGTATTCAATGGCTCTTAACGAATACAATAACTCTCAATTAGATTATAAAATATTATTTTATTTAATATTGAACCACAAAAATCAAACCAAAATTACAACGAAAAAAACTGGAAGATATTCCAAGGAAAGTAAAAATTTCTTTGATTTAAAAACTGCTTAAGCAGCTAAATCAGTTAAATTTCCCAAATTCTGGAAAACTTTAAGAATTACAACAACAAGAATAAATAAAAAATGGCAAAATAAAACCATTAAATCGGAAAAAGCCAATAAACACAGAGAACGTCCAACTTTTTCGCGAGATTGCTAAATGGCGGATCACACTATGAAAGTTTTCTTTCAGAAAGTCTTAGTTTTTGGGTGAGAGGGGGGAGAAGATTATTCTTTGAAATGCTCTTGTGTTTTGAAATTCGTAATTGTCAACCTTGGATGTAGCTTTATTTTAGATTTTTTTTATTCAACTTTCGTCTAAAACGCGTTACTTTTTGTTTCGGAAATGTCAAACAACCAAAAAATAATGTGAAGGTAAACATGCAAAAATTTATTATAATAAATTTTAAAAAAATATCAGAAATAAAACTATCATAATGTGAACCGAGATTGAACAAATTTTTGGACCGACTTGTAACCAAAGCAGCGATTACAAAAATAGCACTTTAGATAAATTTTCATTCAATTTAAGCCTTTTGTGAGATGTTCTTTGCCTAATTTGCTATTATTTTAAAGCATTCAGAAGCTTATTGCTTCTTCTCAGCCCTCAACATCAATGTGCACAATTGTTATTTATAATAATAATAGAAAGACATCACAATTATTATCACAATTAAATTATAAAAATAACATGTTTATTATTTAAAATGACTGTCATTTAAATAAATGAAATGTGAGGGTGAAATGATTTATTTTTGTAAAATAAAATTGAAAAAATAGCCAAACACAATAAATAAACTTTATAAATCTCAAATAAGTTTATTTGTTTATATCGTATCGTGTATATCAACCGGATGAGGTCATTAACTTTTTTGTGGTCATTTCAAAATGGGTTTTTTTAAATAAATTTTAAATGATTATTTATATTTTAGTTTTGCTTATTTTTTTATCAACAAAGTGTATGAATAGAGTAGTAAATAATATCAGTAGATTTGCACTTTAGTCCTGATATAGAGCAGCAGCTGGAAGAAACTCATGCTTAGTTGTCTAAGTGCCTGTTTGCCGATATCGAAAGAAAATTTTGCTTCGATATCGGCGAACAGGCAGTAAGTCTATATTTTTTCAGAGCCGGCCAATTACTGGGGATGAGAAAATTTAGTTTTTGATGATAACTTCAGCAACAGAAGACCACGGGCATTTCTGAAGGATGTTTGTACATCGAGAATCAGCGCACAGTTTTACTCAATTAACGTAAAGGTTACGACAACAGCACGGGGTGCTTTAAGAACTACTGAACAACGGAAAACTCAATTAAGCTTATTTTGCTCATGACCTCATTTAATGTGTGGCTGGAAAACATGAAGTAAAAAAACTTTTAACCCATTCAGAGCCTCCTCAAGAAATTGTTCCTTCCTAATTATAACTTGAATCAAGAAATGGCCAGGCCAATCAGCACTTAACATTTAAAATTATACACAGAAAGAAAAACGCCGTACTAAATTCAAGTAGTTTCTACTTACTTTGAGTACGAGTCGTACTTAAAATTATTAGTACAAATAACAATAAAACTTTCCACTTTAATCATGTGGAACACGAGATTACTTTAGTTAACCAATCCTGGGGTTTCTTAAAATGAGTATAAAATTCTTTAATCGCGTGAAAAATCTTGAATCAACTAAAAAAATTCTTAAATTAAATTGAGGACTTACTTGAGTCCGTACTTAAATCAATCTTTCTTTACTTGATTTAAGTAAATCAGGGATTACCGTACTTTTAACACGCCTCGGGATTGATTTAAGTACGGATGGATTGATTTTTCTTTTAAGTGTATGTATGTATATATTTATGTCAAGCCATTGGTGAGTAACTTAAAAAAGTGTACTTGCTTTTCCTTCTACGAGTAATACTTCCACAGCTGTCCGAAAACAGGTACGCCCAACCAAAGATTGTTTAACTTATTATTGTGCAATCAGATTGCACAAAATTTAAACTTAACAGAAAGAACAATATTGGAAGCTAATCAAATGCACTGCGGAGTTTTAAATCTTTGCCATTATACAAGTTATACTGATTCTATTTTCTCAATTGTTTCTATTTCAATTTCTTTTTTATTTCCTTTCTCTGTTTTTTTTTCGCTATTATATAATAAATAAATACTAATTTCCAGTTTACTTTATTAATTAATTCTATTTGATATTGTAAAAAAACATACCAATTAAAGGTGTTTGTTTGCTCAACGCTTAATTTTCAATTAAATGTTTAATGCATGTAATAATGACCGAGAAAGCAAGCAACCAACCTGAAAGAAAAGAAAAACAGAAATTTATTAGCAAATATAGGTCAAAATTAATTAATTCCATAGAACTAGTATTGAATAGACTATTAGCTGCATATCTGATTTTATTTTTAATAATTAATATGAAACTACTACTTCAATTCTTAATAGTTATTGTTGAAAATAAATTATTTTTATCTTTAAAATAAGCTTTCTTCTGTGTTCATTAAAGTTTACTGAAATTTCAATATTTTATAATAAAAAAATATCTTTGAAAGGTGCAATATGTCTTTCAAATAATGAATATTTAACAGATCCTTCTATAAAAATAAAGTTGACCAGACACAAAGTCTACTGCAGTTTATTGTTTTACGAAAACTTAAATAAAACAAGTTCGAATTGTTCAAACATTTTGTCAGATACATAAGTGTGTCTAAAGAAATACGTTTTTCTTATACTTATTACAGCTTCAAATTACTTAAATTAGCATGTCTTGCGTACTTGATAAAGCTTCACACGCTTTAAAAATAAATCAAAGTCTGCTATAAATAACATTCATGCTTACCCCTACGAATATGTACGTCGCGACGTCAAATATTTGAACAATGTGAATGTAACTTTACACACTTTATTATTTGTTAAAGAAAAATCTGCCAAATATGCAGTGGTGGTAAGTGAAAGAAAAATTGCTGTTGCAAAAAGAAATCATGTTTATGCGCAACATCTCTTTGTTTGAAAACAAATTGAAATGGAAATAAACAATAGAAAAGAATAGACGTGCCTAAAAGAAAGAGCTCGACAAGGCCTTGCAAGACAAAAAAAGGTGCAAAAAACGCTTCTAAAAAAGTTTAGCGACGAGTTTTTCATTTTCTATGTGTTTTATGAACAGACATTTACAAAAAGTTGTTACATCTTTGTTTTTTTCCTTTTTGCAATCTTAAATTTTATAAATGGCGTGTTTTTGTAATGCAAGGATGTAAAGATAACCAAAACAAGATGTGTGTGGCATGTAAATACACAACGAATAGATATTTGTTAACAGACTAAAAGCTTTAGATTTCATAGGGATTTTCCCCCTTAAGCAAATCGAGGCAGCATCTGCAGAAAGTGTTGTAAGTAAATATCAAAATAAATACATGCAGAAGCCCAGCGAAACAACATCGCTTTATCGAAAAGATTTCAAATATATGAATTTTCTATAAAAACTCGATAAATTTTCTTGAAATAATTTACAAAAAAAAAGTAAAAAATTACGTACAGACAATAAAAGTTTCAATAAATTGACAATAATGATTTTGTTATCGATAGTTTTTTGTTATTTATAAACTTCCTTTATACATTTCTTTATAGACAAATTTTCTACAGAAATATTCTTGTTTTATTATATTTCTTTAAAACATTTTTATTGTTCATAAAACATGTTTATAGAACAATTTTAATATCCATAAATTTGCTTAGAATATAATCATTTATCGATAATGAAAGTTACACAAATCTTTCATTACTAAAAAACTCTTCTGTACAATTTTTCTTTATTAAATTTTTGTTATCGTTAAACTATGCTTAGAAAATTCAGTGTTTCTTAAATTTCTTATAGAAAATGTATATGTAATGAAAATGTATTACCGATAATAGAAAATTTATATTATCGATAAATTTGTAGGCTTTTTGTTATCTGCGAATTTTTAATAAAAAATTTTTATTATCAATAAATTTACCATAGAAAGTTTTTACTGTCGGGAAATTTACTTTATAAAAATCTTGTTACAAATATTTTTTGAGCTAAATTTTTATTTGCCCATAAACATCTATAGAAAATTGTAGTTATCGATAGACAAAATTTATGTTATTAATGGACAGAAACTTGTGTAATCGGTGGTATAGGCTTCATACATATCGATAATTTAAAATCTTCTGCAATTGCCAAATAAATGCTCCATAATGTTTCGTTATCGGTAATTTCTCAACAGAAAATTTTGTACTGTACAACTGTAAGTTTATTATATGTTATCGATAACTGTATGTTTCCGATAAATTTTTCATATGGCATTTTTATATCGTAATATATTGGATACCGAAAAATTTTCTATAGAAAATTACTGTTATCGCGAGTGTTTTTTTTTATCAAAAATGTTTGTTATCGATAAATTTTTTGTTGTTTTAAAATTTGCAAAATATCGATTATCGTTTATTTTTTTATAGAGAATTTTAGTTATCGTTCAATTGACCCTAAATATTTTTTGTTAACCGTAAATTTTCTACAGAAAATTTTTGTCATCGTTAAATTTTCTGTAAAAAAAATTGTTTATAATCCATATTTTTCTTTCTTTTAAAATTTTAGCAAGGCAGCCGTTTATTGTTTTCACTTCCACTCGTTTTTAAATGCAACCTTTTGTAGTCATCAGCTCTTCATCGCAATCCACCTAAAATCACTTGCATCTAATGAAGCTGCAAGCAATGTGTTTTCTTCATTCATGTTGCATATTGTAACATCAACATCACAACCTCTACTGTACATCGCACAAAAATATATGTATTTAAAAAAATTATATTTAAAAAAAGGGCAAAAAATTCTTTATGTTTGTTGTGTGTTTGAGTATTTTTGATTTTGAAACGCAACATAAGAAGGATGTTGTAAACAAACAGCAAACAACACCAGCAATAAACAGCTAAAATCATAGCAAAACTTATTGCAATCAAAACAGCAAGAAAGTGGAAATAACACATAAATAATCCCTTTTTTCTTTGCAAGGGTCATTAACACGAGTGCAAAAGGCAACGTAGCGCAATAATAAAAAACAATAACAACTGCACGACGAACAACCACAACGCATAGACGGCATAATTGCAATACAATTTCAGCTGGCGGGCTGACTGGTTGAGTGACTGCCTACCAGCCTGCCTGCCTGACAGTCTGACGACCATGTTTCATATCTCCTCGTCTCGCTTGCCTTCTAAATCCCAGTGTTGTTACATGTTTTGAATTATGTACTAGAAAAAAGGATATAGAGTAGAGGTAATCAAGTAAAGAAGCAAAAACTGATTTTACATGTTTGGCATTTAAATGTCATGGTCAACCATTCGAATAAGTGAACCATGCAAAAGTTGCATTTTATTTGCTAGCGAGATATCAGTTAAAAATAACTTGACTTTTCAGCTCTGGAATTGAAAAATGCTTTTGACTTAGTACTTCTTCTTCTCCCACGAATACCATTACTAGTTTCAACAACTCATAGAAGAAGTCTACAACTTATCACCATGCTATGCTATCCATAGATACTCGTATATATTTCTTGACTGGGTGGTTCTTTAAAATTCCTATCATCATTTTGAATTCAGCTTTATTATTTACAACAGACGGACGGACGGACAGATAAAGTGCGTAATCATTGCAATAATAATGTTCGTTATGATGACGTTAATAATGATCGTTTTAATGATTATCATAATGGCTGTTGACTATATTTTTAAGTCGTCGTGCTCTTTTTCTGTTCTCTGCGTTTTTCTTTAATTCACCCACGGGGCTTCATTTGCCAGAATGAAATGAAAAAATATATTTATATATAATTTCTTTTTCATATTTTCTACTTGAATATTTTAATGTTTACTGGATATAAATTATTTTCCCTTTTGTATGAAGTTATTTTTAGCAAAAAATTGTTTTTTTTAAATCGTAGAACTTTTGCCAGCACCTAAATCAATATTTATTAAATAAATCAAATTAATTTTGTTTTAAGGAATAGTTTTTTACTGGGTAATTAAATATAGTTGAGCAAACATTTAAGTTAAACATGAAACAAAATTAGACAAACTTTAAACGATGATTCTTCTGGCTTGCACTTTTTTCTGGTGGAGAGGCATCAATTAAAAATGGAATCGTGAATAACTTTTCACTCTCGCTCATGCACGATGACGAAAAAAAAATTTGCTCATGCACGGCCTTTAATTTTTGGCTCACGTTTAAGCACGCTCATGTGAGTGGAAAGAAGTTAGTCACCAACACGAAAACTCACGATCACGAAATAATTACGAAACAAAATTTTTTAAATTCAAAGAAAAAAATTCCAAACCAAAAAAGAAATTACAATAAATATAAATAAAAAAATCATAATCCAATCACGCCAAAATAAACTCATGCACGCTCACTTACGCCTATTTTTGTATACTCACGTCCACGCACGCTCACTTGATGGCAACAAAAAACCATTCACCAGTGATCACTTATGATTCACGCTAATCACACGAGCGGGGAGCATCTAGAGTTACGTCATTCACGATGCCCCGAAGTCCCATCAAAAAGGATTTAATCGCAAACTCGATCGCCAACGGCACCAGCCACAAACCGATCCGTAGGACCATAAGCAAGGCTGCAACCGTAAGTTGCTTCGCTTAACTCTCTATTTTTTCTACCGTTGAACTCTTTGACAGCATTTTCTGCATCTTATTTTTTGATTTCGTTGAAGCTCAAAATTCTCAGGTGTACCAAATTTGAATTCTCCTAATTTTTCAGTGTTTTGATTTTTTCTTGAACCGGAAGTAAATGAGATTTTATTTCTAAAAATATTCTTTACACACGTAAACAAATATTTTCTTAAGCTATTTTTAAGGTTTAAGCGGTTTTTTTTTAATTATTTTTATTTCTCATTGTCTTAAGTCATTGAATATGAGAACAATAGATAAATCTACTAAATATTTCGTGACTTTGCAAAATAATGAAACTTGTAGTGTGTATTTTATTGCTAGAAGTGTAGAGAGAGAGAGAGAGAAAAAACAGACAAATCAACCGTTTTTCCACTATTTTACAGCCATTAGAAAACAATACAAAATAAACTGTAAATGGTTTCATATTTCAGTTATAAAGTACTCGTATATAAAAGTATTTGATAATGAGTATTTGAGTAGTTTTAACAAATTTACGAAAAAAGAAAACAATTATGTATTTTTGGGGTTTTTTTTATAGTGATAATAGTTCGTGCTTGATTGAATTCCCAATACAATCTTTTCTTGTAGTCTTATAATAAAGATATTAGCAAATCTAATTAATAATTTTGTTTGTTTTTGTTTGAATTATGAATTTAAATATATATCAAACAGGTTTTGACCTGTAAACAAAAATCATGACGTTAATTGGTTTTGTGGGTTAATCTTTTGTGGGATTTCTTCTATTCACTTTAAAATCTTTTTTATTAATATTTATACGTAATTGTTGAACTGTTTAAGGTTTATATTGAAAGTCTGATGAACAAATTGTTTCAAATAAAAAGTACTCTCTTAATAAAATAATGAATTTATCCAAAAAATAATTTCTTAAATTAAGAAGAAATGGGTAAATTCAGATTTGAACTCAAGCCATAAATTTTCATTTTAATATTTTTTTTTTATTTTTTAACCGCTTCAGTCACTACTTTGTTTTATTTTATTATTTGTTAAATGAATTTGTTTTATATTTGAAAAAATCGGCAACAACGTTTGGGGTTTTTAATGGCCAATGAACTTCAATATTATTGAATAGAAATTATCTAAAACTAAGAGTGTGTATATACATATTTCAATATATTTTTTCATGTAAACGGAAGAGCTTTAATCAATTATAATTTCGATTTCCCGAATTCGATAAGAATATAAAATATAAAGGAAACTGACCCCATGTATGTATAATTCTCATTTTATAGTATTGAGCATTATATTGATTAGTGTAGAACAAGCTGACAAATAATTAATTTATTAAAATATTCTGTAATGTTTTGTGGTGTATTAATTAACGTTTCCTTTGTTGGAAATAAAATCAATTAGAAAAATTAAAATAAACTGCCCACAGCTAATCTATAAGCAAATTTATTACGCATTTACAAATAAGGTACTTTTTAAAATAAACCTCTAAGTATTTAAATAATTTTTTTTGCATTTTATCTAAATCTTATTAAAGCTTAAATGCTTTTTAATGTTTCATATTGTTGCTCGCACACAAAACAAATTAGGTGGCTAAGAAACACAGAAAGAGAAACAGGTCAAATGAAATCCGAAATTTCAAAGAAAGAAACACAAGCTTCTCATATGAAGTATTTCATTGCGTCTGATCTTTAGATTCATTTAAAAAAAATCGTAAATATTTCAAAATTAACAACACCAAATTTAAGACAGTCAGACTTAAAGTGACAGTGAAAATTTTATTTGCACAAAAATTTAAAACTTTGCTCACTGCATTCTTAAAATGACGAAAGATAAATCGAATTTATAGCTTTCAGGCGTTGTTTGTTCGCATTATTTTATGATAAAAATTTCAGAAGTGGGCGCTTTGTGTGCCAGTCAGTGTACAGTGAAAACTAACTATTATTATTTTGATAAATATGTAAAATATTAATTTTGGGAGTATAGTGCGATTAAAAATTTATAACTTTAGCAATTCCCATAGAAAGCACCAATCAAAATGCATTTTGATTTGAATTATGCAGAAGGACAGTTCAGGTTAACTTTAAATAATTAAATTAATTTTAATAAAAACAATTGTTTATTTGTAAATTTATTATACGAAATAGGCTTCGATATCTGATTGCAAAAAGTTTTTTATTTTTTTGCCAAATCATCAGTATACCTTGGCACAAGCATCACACAAAAACACCTTAATTTTGTATTTTTTCTACTGAGACTTTATAAAAACTGAATATTTTTGCTTATTTTTGTTATTTTTTTTATTTGATTTTGAAACGTTTGTACTCAAATTTAGTTCCAATAAAACTGTAAATAAAAATAGTATTTACACAAATTTGTATATGTTCATACGTACTTCTGTTTATTAATATTGGAATATTGGAACTTTTACTCATTTACAAAAACGGCCAAGAGGGTGGCATAAATTTTGTTAAAATGATACAAAGGGATAAACTAAAAAAAGGCTCATAAGAAGTGTCATTGGCACGAAAAAGGGTCAAAAGTGATGCTTTAGTGTCACAACGGCAACGCTGCTCCGGCCTAAAATATAAACTAAGATAATTAATAAAGATTTAAAAATTGTATTACTAAATTTTAGGGTTTTTTGTTTAGACATTTTACACCAAAACTTAATGTAAATATTATACCAGGGGCTAAAACATAATTTTCAAAAATGATCATTCCTTGTTTGGAGCATCTACTGTTTATTTGTGTGTCTTTATATGGAAGCTTCAACAGTTCCGGAATTAATTAATTTTTTTTGCGTAAATTTGGATTTTATGAACTTGTTGAAGTATTTTATGCTGATTTGTGTTCTTTTTTTTAGCAAATTTTCAAATTTACGATGACATCTTTAATGGCATATTAAATCCATGTTGTTTTCGTGTTTGTCCAAAATATTATTTATTATTTATGGAGCTTTTTTTACTCCCATGATTAAATCGAAAATATGTTAAGTATTACAAATGACAATTTATTTAGTTGCCTGTGTGTGTTAGTTAAAGAAAATTGTGATTTTAATCCTTTGCAATTTACAAAAATCAATTTATTATCATTTAAAGCATCAATATCGCTTGTTTGGGCATTTTCCTTTTATTATTGAATTTATGAAAAACTAGTACTTCATTTAGGACCAACATGCTCAGCATCGTCAATCAAGATGTTGTTTGTTGACAGTAAATACACACATACCAATTTTGCAATGTAAATACTTTTCACAATCTTTCGTTAAAAGACATAAAATAATATTTTAACTTTTAATAAGACTGACCAAACAAAACAGAGAAATAGCCAAAAACAGCTTAAACATTTAACAATAATATTTTTAAGACTTCATAAATATTATTGCGAAGTTTTTTTTTTAATTTTTTAGAGCCCCTCCCCAGCTGCTTTTTTACTCTCTTTCTCTCTGACTTTGTATCCACTTATGACGGTCTGTCTGTCTGTCTGCCTGTCATATGACCGCAACAGATACGAACCAAACATTTATGACTTTAATTTGATTTACAACCATAATTTTTGATTTTGTCGTTTTAAGTGCTTAAAAATGTTGACAAAAAATTTTATTTGTCAATTTAGTTGCAAAAAAAATAATAAGAAAATAAAAATTTTCGACAAAAAATTATTTGACTTTATTATTGTTTTTTTTTATTTTAGTGTTGTTGTGAATTTTATGTCAAGGTAGTTTTTATGTGCGATTTAAAAGCTCCAAAAATCAATGGCGAGTTTGACTTAAAGCTAAAAAAAATTATTGTTAAAACAAATTTTTATTTGAAAGCTGCCAAAAAAATCATTTTTAGTCATTAAAAATGTAAATATTTATATTTTTTATTGTTTATTTTTTTATAATTAAAAGGCAAACTCTACTTATAAACAAAACTTTGTTTAATACACAGTTCTAGTTTGAAATTGCCTTTTATGATTAATAGTGTTAGACAAATTTAGTTTTTTTGAGGGAAATATATAAAAAGAAGCTTTTACTGAAGAAATATAAACTATTGTTTCAAAGGAGAAAGGCAGCACTTTGCTAAATATTTAATAAGTCAATTTTATTGAAAGTGCTGCTGGCTGAAGTATTTAGTGCGTTGATTGCAAAGCAAATAATAACTGAGAATGCCTGATTACGCCAGCGATGCCAAGAGTAAGGAATTTTCCCTTTTTGTAGGGAATTTATTGGAAAATTTTAAGCGAAAGCAAACAAGGACATATTTTTAACATTAAGGGAAATGGAAGGAATTTTTAAAATTTTGTTTTTTTTTTTCTTTTGAATTATTTTATAGGTAATTGCGTAAAGCACCATGCAATTGTGATAATACATGTACGCATGTATATAAAAGTTTAGATTTCAAATATTTTTTATTGTTTTTAACAAAAATTCTAACATTACATAATTTTGTTACAGTATTACGCGAGATATTTCACACAGACAGAAAACATAATTTGGTAAATATTATATAGAGACAACGAAAGGCAAAGAAATGTCCCATTTTCTTGCGAATAGTATTTGTATGAAGAAGATAAACAGATTTGAATTTTTTAAAATGTTCTTTTGATTAATAAATAAATTATGACTAAAAGTCTTATTGCAATTATTTACAATGTTATTTTAATTATTCAAATGCGGTCTTTGAAATAAAAAAAGCTCTTGGAGTTCATTATTTCCACTCGAATAACCGTTTTTTTAACGGGGCCAAATTTTATTAAGAAGTAAGAACTAAGATTTGATTACCTTGTGAAATCTTCACATCCTCATTTTAAAATTTTAAGAAATCTATTATGGTGCAACAAGGCTAGGCGCCTTGCAGATAAAATCTAAACTTTAAAACTTTAGTTTTATATAACAGCTCTTAAAAATTAAATCATTTTTGAAGAAATGGAAATTAGTACTGTCGCTTGAGAGCTATGATGGCACAAAGGCAGATGATATTGGAGGTTATTCAAATTACAAATTTATGTTATTTTCGTTAAATTTTCTTCCTGGCGATATAAATGGAAAAAATTTTAAAAATGCAAATAAAATAAAACTGAATTTTTAGAGCAGGGAAACATGTATGGAACTTTTTTCATGTGTGTTGGGAAGAAGGGGGAATTTTTTCGAGATATTTAGGGAACTTTTTTAATTTCTGCTGCCATCACTGGATTTTGCACAGTTTTGGACAACTCATAACATCCCGCATTTTTCAGATGTGCATAACTTTGTATTTGTTGTTATTGGAGAGAAGGTATAGCACTGATGAAGGAATAGCAATCGCCATTAAACAAAAGCACCAGGGGTGCCAAACGTGACGATTTTACGTCATTGTGATATAGCGAATATCACAAAATAACGTTTTACGATTTTTGTTTAGTATCGCTCATACTTAGACAATTCTTGACTTCGCTACTTTTTCCTCAGCATAACCTCTACGTGTGGCAAAATGTCAAGCTACTAGATACTAGTAAAGAAATATTTAAAAATTTGAATAACATTAACGAGCCTTACTTTTGTTTTTTAAAATATGTGCTTAATTTGATGAATAATCTAAAGAAAATTAAAGGAATTCAAATTCACAACATGCACTATGAAATGACGACACTTTTTTAAAATGTTTTAATAAGTTTTTTAGTAGATGATTGTATAAATAATACGCCTCTAAATCAAATTGATTTCCAAAACAGTAAAAAGTTGTTATAAAAGGAAAAAGATTATATTGGTGTGTATGTAAAAGAGATCTTAAGAATATATACAATTGATGTTGAAACTTTCAATCAAATTATTAAAAGTTTTGTATCATTTTACATTGAATTGTATAAAAGATTTGATTTTGATGACAAAATTATAAACAATTTAAATTTAATTACACCATCTGTGATTTTGAAAAAAAGCTCCGAAATTCTTCCTTTATTAAAAGGTTTTCCTAATCAAGTCTTTAAAGAAAAATATCAAGATATTGAGCATGAAATAAGAGAACTAGGATTTTTGAATTTTGGAGAGAGTGGATTAAATATAGAACAATGAACCTGTTTTTCCAAATTTATGTGAATTCGTAAATAACTTAATGACTTTTCCAAACAAAATTAATCTTAATAAAACCAAGATAAAAAATTCATTAGACACAGGAACCCTTGAGGGGATTCTTTTTTCAAAAGATTATTTAAAAAATAATTCCTCTGAATGTTGTAATGTTTGCATTACGAAATATATAAAAAACATAACTATGATTGGCATGTATTTATTTTGTAATTACCCAATTTAAATCAATATCATATGTCCTTCTTTCGTATAATAAATCAAAAAATTAATACGACTCTAAACCTAAATTGCAAGTTTATGAAAAACTGTATAATAGTATATTCTATGAATTTCTATTTAAATTAAAATATAAAACATATAGTACAAAAGTTAACGTTTATTTTGGGAAGTATATTAACTGTTTCGACACAAAGTCTCTTGAATTGCATAAAATGTTTAAAGTTTTTGTTGTTTTTAATAAATCTGTTAAATTTTTAATTTTTAAATGAAAGATTTTTGTATAAAACACAAAACTTTTGATTGACGATTTAATGACGTTTTTGTTTTAAATACTGACGATTTTTATGATTTTATTTACAAAATTTGACGATTTTTTCGAAAATATTACTGGCAGCCCTGCATAGCACCCCCCTTCGCTATAGCAATATCACCTGTTTCGTCTAAATATAATGCTTGCCAACTGTGTTGTGTTTATTTTATTGAAATATAAAATGTGACAACAACATATTCAAATTGCCGAAATCAAACATATATTCCTTATTAATTGCGTTACAAACGAAATAGGAAAGCGAATATACTTGATGAAAGAGAAAGGTGTTCTCGATCTACCCATAACAAGAAGCCATCATTTATTTTACCAACCAGTTCATTTAAAGAGGGAACAAAACCAATCATTTAAGAAGTTTTTTTTACCTACAAGAAGAGATTGGGAATACGTGCCCTTTCCCTCAAAGGTCTAGCATAATTATGTATGTTCGTCTGAATGATTTGTAAGTTGAACAGCCATTAAGTAGGGATACATGATTATGTTTTTATTATTGTATAAAGTTGTGGTTAAAACTAAATTAATTTTTAATTATAGTGTGAAAGAACAATTAATTACAGAAACAAACTTAACCAAGCTGCCACAATATGAAAGGAAACAAAGTATGAAGTTGAAAAAAATAAAGTCAAAATGTGTAAAACGAACTACATAAAAAAAGTACTAATTGTCTGTATTTTTTCCTTCATTTCATTTATCAAGATCAAGAATTAAATGCCATTTTGTTAAGATAAATGAAGTGTACAAGAAGTACGAGCAACTACTTTTTTTTAATAAGAGTGCTTGCTACTTTTTGCAGTCACAGTAAGTATTTCTACTTAAGTTGTCTATCAAACTCGCTTCATTTTTTCTTTGAATTAGTTAAATTTTTTATTTACCTTTAAATACTTCTACTCGTATTCTTAAAAACATATTAAAATATTTTAGTATTTGAACTCTTTAAACGTTCATAAAAAAAACACTTTCTATTTTGCTCGTAGGTGCTTTTAGAGCTTTTGTATTTTATTTGGGTGATGTTCTATAGTTTGTGGCCATTCACTTTGAAGTATTTTTAGTTTAAGGCAATTAGACTTGTTTGCAGCTGGAAGGAGGATTTTTTTAATTAGAAATGTTGATTACAAGAGTTTTCTTAACGCAATTGAAAATGAAATGTTAAGCCTTATGAAGAAATTTTATTTTTAGTACTTTATTAGAAATGGACCAAACATGAATCAGAAATAAAATAGGCATGATCCTAATGGTCTCATTCACAAACTGGAATGAATTTAAACGTTCAAGCATTAAACATATTGACCACAGCAGGCTACACGGCTACTCGACTAAAAATGCTGCTGGCTACAAATGTTGCCCTGTAGCCAGCTACTTAATTATTTTGAAAACGACAGCTACTCAGTAATCACCTGATTTTTTTTATATTTTAGTGGTGCTACTTTGGATTTTTTACTCTTTTTTTTATGCTCCGCTTTCTTCTTGGAATATTTTTTGTTTAAAAAATTCCTTTAAAAAAAGCCTAAAAATCTAAAAAAAACTGTTGACAAATTTTTTTACCAGTCACGCCTTTAGCGGGGTGGGCGTGCCTGCAAAGTAAAAAATATATAGTAACGAACTATTTATATTAAATTAAATCTTATTAAAATATGTTTCCAATGACGCATCAACTTCCTCGAAGTGTAGTAAATTAGTGCAAAAAAAATTTATTCTCGAGTTCGTTGCAATTCCGCTAATGTATTTTTTATTTTTTGCAATTACATATAGTTGTGCTTTTAAATCTTGATATCATTTCTTAATTCACTTTGTTGTTAATCTTGACACATGAAAGCCCAAGAGATTGACTAAAATTTATATTTTATACTTCAGTTTCTCTTTTTCTTAACAAAGTTTTTTTTCGTCTTGATTTTCTTGATTATCTACAGATTTTTGGCAGCACAAAGTTTTCCGGATTTAAAAACAAACCAAAAAAAAAATAAAAAAGAAAACGAAAGAAGAGACAAAACTATAAACAATATAAATTTAAGTATCCTTTCTGGAGACAACAGCAATTCACCCTTGGCAGAGGGGCGGGCAAACAGAATTGTCGGGTTTTCTTTATATGCTTTTTCTTCGGAAAATCGTTATCAATTTATGCTTTTCGATTGGACTACAGTTTTTCTGTGGTTATTGTAATTTTGCCAACAAAACGTTGCTGTTTATTTGTTCGATACAAACCACACAACTTACACTATTTTGTTTTCGTTTTCCTTCTTCAATGATTGTTGTTAGATTTTCAAAATTTGTTTCTTTGTTTGTTTAATTTGCCAACGAATGACCTACCCTTTTTCTGTGGAAATCCTTTGGCAAATCTTAAGTTATTGTTTGACCTTTGCTTGATTTATGGCTCGCCAGTGATTGTAGTGTATTCATAGCAAAATGTTGCACAAAAAAGTTAAGAGATTTTGTGTTTCCTAGTTGTTGTCGAACACTGGCGTCTCGCAAATGTAACGATCTTTCAAAGTCATTAACAGTTGTTTTTTTTACTTTTTAGTTTCTCAGTTGTTTTCTTGTTAAATAAAAAACGTGTTTAGTAAATAATCTTTTGGTATCTTTGTAGGGTTTTCTTTTTTGTGGCAATGGTGGTGTACTACGAAGAGTATGAAAAACTGGACGCCTTACGTACTAGACTTTTAGGCATTTTAATAAGAAGCTTATAAAAATATACTCATGTCGAAAAACTAGGCGAAGTTTTTTCTTTTTATTTTTTCAGGCAGATAACTTTTAATTGGCAACACTGATTTGTGTGACAGAAAATTGTTAAATTTTTTGTGCCATTTCTTTGGGGCTTGATTGCAACTAATCATGAGCAGAATCAATGTTTGTAAAATGAATAAAATTAAATTTCTTTTAAAAAACTTAATTCGTGACGAAGCCCAACTTTGCCTCACCGCTTAGAAGATAAGCGAATGACTGCATTAAGAACGATAATAATTCTCCAGTTTTTCACCGTTTAACGTTTAATGGCCTTAAGGGGACTAAAATCAAAATTATGGGGTTTCACGAATTGGAACGTTAACTGAGCACGTCGCCGTAAGCAAAAAAAATGTAACTCGTTTGAGCGCATCACTGTAGAATATATAGAATTCGGTACAGCCGAACATTAAACTATAATTTTTTAACCAGAAACGTGAAGAAGAAAGTTATAAATTCGTTTACAAATATTTTTTTTACGTTTGCTCGCTCAGAACTGCACCATTTAAGAACCGATTTGGAAAATTGTTGCTTTATTTGGAAGCAGCTGATCCGTTTAGCTTTTTTTTTAATTTGTTATTTCGTATTAAATATGCGTTGATCCACCTCTCTGTCCGTCCTTTTGTTTTTTGCAATAATTATCTCAAACAATAATATTCCAAATGTTTTTTTTATTAATTATAAAAATTTTGTATGTCTATTACTGTCATGAAATTGTATAAAAAAAATACACAAAAGCATTAAAACAAACATCTTTTACCTTTTAAATCACTAGTAGTGACATCGATTAACCAAAATTTGAAACAAATTTTCAAAAATCTTTGTACACACCTGCAATAAAAAACAAATAAAAACTTTGATTAATTTTTGTCTGATTTAAGCTTTAGTGCAATAGAAATTGTTTAAAACATTAAACAGCTTGTTAAATTTGGTAAAATATACAATAAATTATTAATAAATAAAACTTAACAATATGTCAGTAATAATGTAATCCATCATAATTTAAAGTAGAAACTAAACAAACTTAAAACCAAATAAGTGCAATAAATATAAAATATGTGTTTTTTATTTAACAAAAAAGAAAAAGAAAAGAAGACCGAAGACAAGCAAATCTTTTGCCGTCCCTGCATCTGCCTTCAAATGACAAAAGTCTGTTTTAATTTTGTGTGTAGTCTTTGGCCAAAAAAGACTTTAAACGAAAAAGCCACAAAAACGACACACTTTTATATGGAAAAGCGTTATAAATTAAAGTTTTTCGGAAAAGCCACAATCAAAACCAGCATTTATACCACCTACATATGCACATACATTCATACGTATGATGAAAATAAATTTTAAAATCGCCTTGACAAGGAAAATGCACACACACATACACACACGCTCGCACACAAAAGTATGAAAGATTGAAAGATACAGATAGATGGACGGACGGATGGACAGACAAACAGATGGTTGGCAGGGATTTCTGATTAAGTGAATATTTGCTTAGAGGAAAAGCTGGACAGCAGAATAATAAATAATTGTTTAATTTGTAAATATCATTACTACAGTGCCGAGTAAAATTAAATAAACAGTTTTAGTAAAAGCCCTGAAAGAAGTATAATTTCTTAAAAGATTTCAAAGTATTATTAGAACCATGTTCTTTATGGCAGACAAAACTCGTAAAACACCGACACTTTTGCCATTAGAGCGATCCCCGACTTTTTCTTTTCTTCAGAAATCGGGAAATAAATTAAAATTTCCCGGAATTCAAGGAATTCCCGTTTCGGGCTAATAAAAATAGTATATAATTTTTTTTAATTTATTCGTACATATCATTTTTCTTTTTTTTTTGCCATAAATTATTAAATAATTATAATTTTTCGCGTTTACTTTCGTTTTCCATTTTTACTTAAAAAATTATTGTGCACAAGTTTTTATCACACAATCGACTTAATCTTTACTGACCACTTATTTTAAATATATTTTTTTTTCAAAATTTATAGCAATTTAACGTTTAAACTCGTTGCTGTCGGTTTTCTTAATTGCTAATTATATTTAACGAAAGAAAAATTAAACAAAAACATGGAAAAGAATATAAAATAAGAAACATTGGAAAGTAAAACAACACTTCCAAGGAAAATGTTTCTCTTTTATTATCGAGCTTATTAAAAGACAACATTTTCTAGCCGTAATATGAAAAAAGCAAAAAGATCTTTTGCGGCGATAAAAAGTAAAACGGAGCATAAAGATGCAACAAAAAGGAATGCTTAATAAATTGTTCTTTAATGTAAAGTGTTTAATGGGAAATTAATGTTCTAACATTTTAGGAAATGTTTATACAAATATTTTAGCTTAAATTGAAATTGCGCCACAAACAAACAATTGTTTTTAATAAACTTGATCACCTGTATTTTTTGTTTAAAAGCACTATTTAAAATTCTCCGAATTATTTCAACATGAAACTTTTATTATTTATAAATTGAATTTATTTATTTCAAACCAATTCAGCAGTTTTTTTCACAGCTCGTTTTAAAAATACTGACTAAATGCGTACATATAAATCAGGTTACCTACCACCAATCATTTCCTTTAATTTAACAAAAAAATAAATAAAATATTCGCAATGGTACATATAAATTCATTTTGTTTTTATTTTAAGCCATTTATTTGCTGACTTTTTAATATTAAAATACAAAATCGTTTACTTTGTGTTACTCAGTTACAGTTTTTTTAGACCAAATTAACTTGTATAAATATCGATTTCTGCTAACACAAAAATCAAAGTTCTTGGAGACTCGTCAGCCCAAAAACACAATGGCAAAGTGTGAATTTATAAATTGAAATAAATAAATAAAATGGTCATCCATTACACTGCGTCTTTTGTTTTAACATTTCGTCCTCCCGAAGTTATCATGTATCTCCAAAAAAAGTTTTCTTTGGGAAATTTTGTCTAAGGTTTCAACATTGTATAGAAAAAAATTATTAGATGATCCGAATTTGCACTAATTCCGGAGCACAGGTTCAGGATCTTAGACCCACTTCACACTTCTCAGATTTGACTAGTCAAGTGTTGAGTTTATAGGAGAAGCGGTCTTATCTCATTTTTTTTCTAATATACGTGAAAATAACTTCGGGGCGACGATTTATCAAACTTCTTACATAGCAACGACAGAATAAAATCAGCAGTTTTTGCAATATCGACTTTGATTTTTGTCAAGACGAATCGTTATCTCGTCAAGACGTTATGTTACAGTTTCTAAATACTACACCGTATCTTCCGACCAAAATAAAGGGGCGTTATAAGTTTCAGTTGTATGTCTGTAGAATTTTTGACAGACTTTCTTTTTAATAAACCGAAAAGTTGTTGACTCGTAATCATATATAATTGCAGTCATCAGCAAAGTATACACTATTAATTCTAAAGATTACTTTAATTAAAAGTAAGCTTTTGTTATACTATAGACAGACAAAAGCATACTTTTCGCGTAAAAGTCTGGGGTCTAATCGTCTGACATTCGATCTGATCGAGCTGATTCGATCGAATTTTCTTAGTTTGAGATTATGACATTCGATATTGAATAATGTGTTTATATTGTTCGATAAAGTTCGACCAAATCAGCTTGATATCGAAAACGACGATTAGGCCCCTGTTTTAAACTTAAAACCAGCTGAAGTTGTTATTAAAAAGTTTAGCCACACCCGAAATCATTTTTTTTGCTTCTACAGATAATTTGCAATACAATAATTGCCGACTAATTATACTTTTAAACTAAATTTTTTTTGTTTTTACAATTGGGTATTCACACGGTCGCCATAAAGTCATATTCTTAAAATAATAACACGAAAAAATATGACTGCTGTGAATAAGCCCTCATTATTTAGCGTGCTATTTTAAATTTGAGTCAGCTGATTATAAAAACAATAATAAAACGGACAATCGTTACAATCATAAAAACTTTATATTAGAATGCCGAAAACAAGTGATAAAACGAAAATAATAGCTAGTTTGTGCAAAAACTACACTACTGTTTAGTTATGACAAAACAAAAACACAGCATAATTAGTTTTATTATTTTAGGACTTTTTTGTTTGAAGCACAACAACAATTTTTTTAAGACGTCATAAAATAATAAGACATTTTGATAATATGACATGATAGGACACCGTGTGAATGCCCCAAATAATTATTTTGGAAAGCAAAAAATTACATAGAAGCTCTTTAATATTTAAGTAATTTCTTTATTCGAGATATTCTCCCAATTCAATTGCAAAAAGGTCTACTGATGATTTAGTTCAACCCTCAACAAACAAAATTTGTAGTTTTAGCTTGATTGATATGTAGAACGACAATTATATTTCGGTAAAAGCTCTAACGTGAAGAGCTTAAAATTTAATTATGATCTCTTTATGGAGTTTTGCCATTTCTCTCCCTTAGCACGCCTCCCCGGGTGGTGGAACGTTCCATTGTGTGACAGATACATCTGATGCCGCAAAAATAATGTATGCGGAGCGAACCTAGAAAATATGCCAGCGTAGCTTCTGTACTCGTATCGAGCGGCTACAAAAGGCGTCTGCTTCCAGAGGAATGACCTATCTATGGTGTGTCGTGATGGCTGAGTTCGTTAGAGCCAGCTTTACTTGTAACATATCGCAGGCATCCCGTTTTCCAGTAACTCTTGACATATTCAAAATTCTTCTTCAAATATAAAATGGTGGAGATGTGATTCATCAAGTATATTCATTAAGTATGTAATAATCATTTTATAAAATTAAAATTGTATCTTGACTTCGTTTACCTAAAATATTTACATGTTAATATTTTTTGTTTGCCGGGAAGACAAAATAACCGAAAAATTGGTAAGAAAATACGTATTCGCTGTTGCTGGTGTATAATCCACAAACTGTGCTCTGGCAGAGATATCGAAAGTAACTTTCATTGCATTTTAAAATTACAATCTCAGCAGTTGTTATATCTAACAAATTACATTATTCCTTTAGTTCTCTGCCTTGAAATTTTAGCTAAGTATGACGTCTTTTTATAAATTTCTTGCTAATGCAATTAAACAAAGAATAACAAATATACAGTTTTCCATTTATTTATTTATTTGTAAAGTAAACAATTTTTGTTATTATACGGAAATAAATAATAAATAAAAAAATTTAATAAAACTGCATGCTAAACCTTTTGAATCGTAAATCAATAGTGAACAGGAATAATCGCTTTAAGCAAAAAGTTTTTTCTTTTTTTGCAAAAATTTATTATTATTGTTATCAAGTATTTGGATGTTGTCAGAAATAAAGAAAGTCTATTAAATAAAAATTAACATGTTGAATGAATAGTCCATGAATTTTAAGAATATTTGCTGTCTTATGCAAATAAGAACATTTTTACAATTTAACACTACTTCAATATAATATTAGAGTCCTGCACAAGCATACTTAAAAATGTTTTTAAAACATTGGCTTCGTTTGAAACACTTTCGCAACATTAATGTTGAGAAATGTTCAGTTCGCAAGCTATTGTATGAGTTGTATGTTGTATATATATGTTGTTGACAGTTTTCACAAAAACATGTTTCTAAGCAAATGTTTATATAAATATCACCAACAATATTTCTATTTTATATCACTAACTCCTAAGGATGTCTCCCAGCCGTAGCTAAAACCAATAATAAATAATATTAATAATCTTCAATTAATTAGATATAAAAATTTATATAATTTCTTGACATGTCTAGATTGTGTGTGCATTAATTAATATATTTTTTTGCTGATGTTATCATATTGACCGTGTGAGCGACGACGTTGCCATGTAAGTGTAGCGTGGTAATATGATCAGATATTTATGAGCTCCTCAGCTTTGACAGACACACAAACACAAGCATAAATGGAAGTAGGAATTCATATTACATTTTTATAAATACATAATAGTATTGTTATTTTATTGTCATAAATAAATGCATAAGCTTGTTACATATGTACATCTAGTAAAAATAATTTTTAATAAATGTGACATAAAATTACAAATAAAATTTATATAAATAACAAACAAAACGAAAATGTTTTAAGATTATTTATAATTCCATACTGAGTTTGGAGGGAATGTGTGAAAAATATTTAATTCATCAACATTTATTAAATAATTTTTTGTGAGTTATTCAACAAAATATTTGTTTAATCAAATTTCTTTTTATATTTTTTTTTCTAAATTCAAGCAGCTGAATAGAGGTAGAGGTCTTAAATGTTTCCTCCTTTAGCCCCAACTTCATGTATATATTTATAGCTATTTCATTAATTGAGCTGCACGTCAGTTTGAAATTTATGAGTTATGGTGGACACATTGTGTTCACAAGTTAAAGGCAGTCTACGCTACATCTGCACTAAAACTGTTAACTGGGATTACAAGATGGCCAATTCGATGAAACCATTTTTCAAACAAAAACTCGCAAAGGCTACAACTTTTATCAGTTTTAAACATATTCAGTTCATAACATTCCACGACTGACAAAGTTTTTGTAGAATTTATAAAGTTATCAACTACCTTTCTTTCACTTACCTTCCTAAAAACGACTAACTAATGACAAATTGCGACGTACATATTCAGTTACACAAATACACGTTCATATAAAACTCTTCATTGCTTGCAGGAATTTCGAGAAAATTTATTCACGTTTTACTTTTCTTTTGCAGGAAAAAGTTTCGCTTTCTATCAAAAAAACAATTTCATGAAACTTGTTTAAATTTCTAAGCAACCACATTAATATTCCTCATTAAACATTCTTTCTACTTTCCGCCTAACAAAAACTGAAATTTCTATTTCTGTGTTCATTTGTGCGTTATTAATAACAAACATTTTTTCTCTAATTTTCTGTAGTTTATCGTCTTTTAAAATTAACAAAAATTTTCCCAATTGGTGTTTCTTTTTTATATGTATTTATTTATTTAATTATATCATTATTATTCTAAGAGCAGCAGAGTTTTAGTAATTTAATGCCCCGCATTTTTTATTTACTTATGCGATTTTTTTTGCAAAACTTAACGAACAAGAAAATAAAACAACTTTTGCGTTGAATATTTATATTTAAGCAGACGTAAAGAATAAAAGCAACTACAACAAATTATAGTAATTTAATAACGCCTTCATAAAGTACAGCAACCAGACAACTATGAAAACAAAAGAAAGAACAAAATTTACTAGCAAAAAAAATGCAGGAAAAAATTAAGAATTTAAGTAAACAAATTGTTTGTTCAACAAGATACTTTATTAAGTTTTTTGTGCCAAAGCAAAAAATAATATTTGAATATACATACATAAATAAGCGGATCATAATTTAGGCTGAAAAACACTCCTCTCATATACATATCGCTCCTTTATTGCCACGTAGTCATATCTCAAAAAACTTGATTTTTGACTTAAGAATGTGAAAAAATTTATACAAATATCTTGTTAATCACCTCTTGAGGAGAGAATACTTTTTTATTTTTCCATCGAGGTGTATGTAAATTTAAAATTTTAAAACTAATTTTCTGACGAACGAGTTTTTTGGAGATATGAATAATTGTAATAAAGGGGCGATATTTATGTTAAAACTTAATGTAGCATTCTGAATTTCCAGTAATATAACAAGTTATAGCTTTTTATATAATAAAGCTATTCAGCTAGCTGAATGTGGAAAATCGTCAGCTTTATCTAATATCTTGCATATTTCTATAATTCAACTAGCTGAATTTACAATAGAAATACAAAGCTATAAGTAAAATGTACAGACATATTTACTGCTTCAGTATTAAGTTTTTTTACTTTTCAGCTAGCTGCCAAACACAAATTGTCACAATTTTTTTTTTTGTAATAATTATTGCTTTTTATATAACAAAGCTATTCAGCTTCTAATATTTGGCATATTTCTGTAATTCAGCTAGCTGAATTATAATAGAAATGCAAAACTACTAGTAAAATGTACAGACATATTTACTATTTCAATAGTTAATTCTTTTACTTGTCAGCTAGCTGCCAAAAATAAATTAACACCGTCTTTTTTTTGTAATCCACACTGCGTATAAATTTCAATATAAAATTATAGCTGCCCCAAACTTTGTTTATATACTTGTAGTTTCATTGAATACCTGCCCCTATATATTTAAATTTTCCTAGACTTTTGTCTGAAGTGTTTTTTATATTTATTTCGGATTATTCGAAATGTACTTGTTAAAATGGAAAAGTGACTAAAACACCCATATACACCCAGACAAAACAAATGCTTTATGTTTGAAATGTAAGTCATGTAATAATCAAAATTGAAATTTTGTCAAAGATACAAGACAACAGCTAAAAAGAGACATAAAAATTCAAATATTTTCAAACGAATAAAAACATACTTGCAACTAACCACACATCATATAAAGATGTAGCCAAACATTTGGTAGCCCCCCCTAAAAAAATATCAAGTCATATACACACATGTAAGTAAACATATCATTTGTTTAAATGCAAATCACGTAAATTACTTATCGTAGATGATAATTTTCATTTCTTTAACACATAAGCATAAGGAAAATATATACATATGTATGTGTAAAAAAAACACAATCAGACGTACAGTCATATAGTTGCAACGACTGGCGGCACAAATAGACGAAATTCCATTAGAAGTCATCAACAACAGCAGCAGTAAACTCAAAAAGTAGTTAACGTAACAATTTTATGTGGAAAAAAATTCAATATTTATACAATTTCCACATAAAATCTGCAAGTATGTACTCGTATGTACATGTAAACTTACAAAAAAAACTCGTACATGTGTATGTATGTATGTGTGTATGTAAAATATTTATACGAAAAATTGCTTTAATCTAATAAAAATGAAGTTTTTACGTTCATGTGGAGGAAAAAATTGACTCCTTCTCCAGCAGCTGGATTTTTTTTAAAGATTTTTCTTGAGGTCATGTTTAAGTTACAAATTTAAATATTTGAAAACTTTATTAAGTAAGTTGATTCGAGTCAAATATTTTTAAGCAACAAAAAACTAAATTAATACGAAAGTAGTTTAGCTCAAAAATATGGTTTAGTAATGAAACTAAAAACTTAAAAAAAAATTATGGTTTCAGAGTATTGAGCCAGCAAAGCTTAAATAAATTCAAATCGATTTGACAAATATAATATGAATGGCAATTTATTTAAATTTAAACTTTTAATTACTGTTGAAGTCATATAAAATATTGTCTTAAATAAAAATAAAATGTTTAAATTATGCATACTGGACGAACATACTGTCAGCTGAATTACGGAAAAATATGGAACTCATTAACATTAAAAAGAATTTTGAACAAAAATATTTATCTTAAGTGTATTCAGCTAGCTGAATATACTAAAGTACTTATAGTTTAAAATAATTAAAGCTGCTACTGTTAAGCTACGAGTATATTCGAGTTCCCACTAGCTGAATTGGAAAAAATCGTTTTACAGGACTATTAATTTGCCTATTCATCAAGCTGATTTGCTTTGTTCTCTTGTCAAACATAACATTTAGAATAAAGATGTGAGTGTCACGCGATTAGCGTCAATCAAGCGTGATCACGCCTGATCGTAATAAGTTTTCTGTTTCAATCATGTAAGCGTGCATGAACGTGAGTATAAATAAAAATTGAAGGTAAGTGAGCGTGCGTGAGTGGATTTTTTGCGTGATTGTTTCGTGTTTTTTTTTTGCTTCATTGCAATTTTTTATGTTTGCTTCGTTTTTAACAGTCCTGTCTTAGTTTACATATATACATTGCACTCAGAGACTCTCAAGTTGAAAAATTTCTCTTTTAAAAACTGTAAAGTTAATATTATTGTTATTCTATAACATTCTAATTCGACCGAAATCGAAAGTGTGGGGATACAAAATTTCTAAAAAGCTACAAAGATTCTGAATAAAATCTCTTCAGTTACGATGCCCTTTTATCGACTTTATCCACACCATTTCGATTTTGGCCGATCTTGTTACTCTCAAAAAATGTCTATATTTTAAAATGTTATAGAATATTAATTATGTTAACTTAACAGTCTTTAAATGAGAAATCTTTTAACTTCACAGTCTTTGAGCGAGATGTATGTACACTAAGACAGGACTGTTAAAAACGAAACTAATTGATGGAGGGTATCTTCACACACATAATTTTTTGATATAAATTAAATTTTTTGTTTAATAATTTTTTTTTTTGTAAGTATTTCGTAAGCGTGATTGTGATCTTTTTCTTCACTAACGTCAGTCTGCATGAACATGAGCCAAACATTTTTTTATCATGAGCTTGCATGAAAGTAAGTGAATTACAGAAATACTTAAGCGACTATTTGACGGTCATGTTATGAGCATGGTATGCCGTCATACCCGTATAATAGCTATTCTGTTATAAACAGTGCAAATTTTATTTAGATTTTCATAAGCAAAGAGTGTAGATGGAAGCGCGAGTTATAGAAACTACTGCAACCACAACAACAAATCCACCAGCAAAACCACCTAGATTAAGTAATTAAGTCAGCATATACATATTAAACATAACAATTTAATAAGTAAATAAAAATATCTTAAACAAATGGATTGTCAAACAAAATTCTGTGAACTGTAAAATTAATAAAATTTTAAAATAACAAAAACAACAATGTATGAACTCTTATCAGCGTAAGCACTTTTAACAGAATTATATTATTGTGAAATTATTGGATAAACAGAATTTTTAAATAACGAAAACAACAATGTATTGAACATTTATTAGTGTAAGCACTTTTGTATTTAAATAAGTTTCATTTCTTAAGAAGAATAATGAATAAAGCAGATATAATTTTGAAGTAAAAGAATGAAGACGTGTTTTTATTAATTAGTAAATTAGTATTAAGTTAACTCGCGCGTTCTCAAAAGAGTTTATGAAATTGTTTGAAAGACACAATTCAGTATTTTTTGTTGGTATACCGATGTATGATATACTTGGTATGATAGTGTAATAGCAAAACGCTATGAGTCATTAATCCATGCTCACATACCAGTATGTAGCCGGTTTATAAAAAAATGTTCAGCTGTCTTGAAACTACCTAATATTATCGAAAATTTGATTACTCTCAATTCAGCTACATACAAGCTAGATTGAAATAAAGTTATTATAAACTATTGTAATCATTACAGGCTCACTTAGATCTTTTGGTACATTATGTTAAATGACATCCATCTTACGTTTTAGAAAGCTGTCCGCTGGCTTTCGAAGAAACTTATCATCCCATAACTTAACATTCAACGGTTGAATTACAACCTTGATACATTCATTATCACCCCGAGACTGAATTAAGTCTTGTTCACAAAAAATTAACATCTAACAAATTTTTGCTCACACAGCAATTACTTTTTATCTGCGTTTCATTGATTTGAATTTTGAAAACGTTTCGTTTCTTTAGTTTTATCTCCGTTTTTTTTATAAATTTACTTTTTTCTCTGAAGCATATCGCACGTACTAAAAACTTTTTTCAATCATTAACTGTAAAAGAGAAGTATTAAATTCAAATAATTTTTTTTCAACAAAACATTATCACAAATCTTGACTAAAAAAAATCTTCATCAACATCAACTTCTTTAAAAAAAACATTAACTTTATTTACATTACAGTGACATCAATTATCATGATTTCAAGTGGCACTTAAAAAGTGCATTAAAAGGAAATAGTTTTTGTAGAAAAGAAAACTACAAAAATTAAAGGAAAACAATAATTGGTTCTGAGAAAAGTGATATAAAATCAAAATAATAAAAAAAAAATATTAAAAAAGTCAAATTTGCTATTTTTAACATCTAAAAGTTTTGGTAATTCTTGGAAAAATATGCTTTATTACGCTTTTCACAGCATTAAAACGCTGATGCATGGACAATCAATCAGCCAAATAGAAAACAACATAAAAAATAGAATTGTTAAAATTCACCTAAAGATAATAAAAGGGAAAATTGCCAAAAAAGCAATAATTTTATTATAAAAATTTTTATTTTCTTTCGTCAATAATTTTTTCTTTGCGCAATTAAACGTTTTCTTTTTGTTGGAAAAGTTAGATTTTGCACAAAATCTTCTCAAAGCTTGAACTAAAATAGACAAATTTAAGTTTCTTTCTAATTAAATTTAATTTAAGAAAAAAAAATTTTAAGTTTTAGTATTTTAAATTTTTAATCGCACTATTTCCCATAATAAATATTTTACATACATACATATGTAGTATTATTAAAAACAAATTTATTAAAAACAATTTTGAATTGAATATTGAGGGGTATAGCTAGTTCCTATGTGCATTTCACTGTTGCTAATGCAGATTAGCTGAATAGAAATTTTATCACAATTTACTAATTTACAAACACTATTTGAATGATTAAAAAAGCTTCGTTAATCCCGCTTATTTACAATTTTGTTAATAATCTTATAAGGTTTTGTTTAAGCTTTTATAAAACTGTTTTATTTTTTTAATTGGATTAGCTGAATGTTTAGTTTACAAATGTATTTATATTTTTTTTTGTATTTTATTTTATTCAATTAATAACAACATATTCATAATCATCATTTTTTTATCGCCACATTCGTGCTCTTCTTGCAACAAAAAAAATTCTTAAACGCAGTGTAATGAAATTAATAGAATAATTTTCATGTCACTGAATAATGGCTAAACCAAAAAAGATGTATAAAATAAAATTTCCTGCATTAAAACTTGTATTTTGGTTGGCAGCATATTGCCTGACTTCACAGCAACAAATGAAAGAGAAATTTATACTTGAAAAAAAAAAAATACAAAGACAACATAAATTTGCAAGAACAAAATGAAGCTGTTGTTATTACAGTTTCTTCATCAATAATTTACGCATAAATAAACTGGCAAGAATGTGATGTCAAATGCATAAGTTTTATAGTAAAGTTTATATGATGTTGTGGTGTGTATAAGTGTGTGAATTGTTAAGTTACACATCCACTCTAATAAATACATTCATATACATATGTATATGTATAAATGTAAAAAGCTGGTATATGTAAAATAAGTTTGCATAGATTATATAATTTAGGTATATTTTATTTTTTTTTGCCTAAAAACTTTGCATAAATTGCTTAAAGAAGTTTAATTTCAGAACCGAGCAGGCAGAAAATTGGCTTTTTATTTGCAAAAAGGAGTGATAGTCACTTCTTTGATATCACAAAAGTTTAAAAGAAACACAAAATAGACCACAAATTTATTTTTTAAGGACATTTCCTTACGTCCTTTTTGTGGTTTGAAATTATTTTGATTTGCATAAAAGGTCTTTTAAGAAATCGGTTTTTTGCCAGAGGCTTGAAAAATGTATGCAAACTTAAACGAAATAGAAATAAGGAACGTATTGCTGTTTGTATATTCCCCACAAGGATGAGTTTGAAAGTGGCCTGAGGACTTGTTAATTTTCTAATCAAATACTTTCAACTTAATTTTGTGTATAATATAGACGAATTAAGTTCTCGCAAATACTAAATTCTCGTTAAGGGCAACACGATTTTCAGCATCAACTAAATACCGTTTTCATTAATTTACAGTAGTTACACAACTACTTACAGGTAAATAAGCAAGTAATTTATTCTCTGAGTGGCGCCGTAGTAGAACGACTGCTTGCCATCCAGATTATCCGCAGTTCAGCCCCTGGCGAATCAAAATGGATATTTCTTTTTAATTGTGTGTGTGTCTGTGCTCGTTTAATTGTGTGGAATAGGTCAGTGTTTAAAGCACTTGACATCCAGCAGAACAACAATTTCAAAAACAGAGTTTAATACCCACAACAGCCATCTAATTGTGATTGTGTTTTTATATTATTTTTTTTTGTATTCAATGACATATTGACATTTTGAAGTCGTTATTTATAATTCGAGGTGGTAAGTACTTGCCTGCCCAACACATCTCCATGTTAAAGTAGAAGTAGTGAAAAGTATGCACTTCATGTGTTTATTGGACTTTTAACTCATTACTTGCCATCAAAGTTTTTGCTGAGGATTGCTTTTTAGGAGATAATAGTTTGCAGATACACTCCTTCGAAATAAATACTTCAGCTCTGGATCGACAATAGATACGGCCGTGTTTAATGCTCAACCCGACAAGAGATGAAAAAGTTTCGGCTCTCGGTTGACTAAATATGTTTAGTTGTAAAATAAACTGCATCATATATGAACATATGTTCTTAAAGAAAATTCTAACATTATTGGTCATCTACATAATTAATGGGCAAACACGATTTTTAGATTATTTTTGCAGCCGATTTTGACAAAATTTATGTATATAATTTTAAAGATATTTATTCACAAATGTGCACAATTTATATTTTTTTTTAATTCGTTTCAGTATTTTGGGAGCTACAAGCGCTTAAATTTGCCACTAATCCATTCACACTTATTGCACATGCTTCAAGTTGAAAAATTAACAAAGCATTAATGTATGTTTGTCCAATTTGCTTTTGCAAAGAAATGAGACAGAGCATTTTCTACACATAGACGGCTTTCCCACAGTCAAAGTTTACTTTTGACGGCTTCCCCACAGTCAAAGCTTACAACAACAATAAAGTTTAATTCAGTTGGGAGAAAGACAAAATAAGAAAATATTCGTCTGACTGAATTAAAACTTTCCAAAGCAAATTTTGACTGTGGAAAAGCTGTCATACTGTTTATTTAGAATACTTTTTGTTTTTGTATTTTATCGTATTTATTTTATGGAAATGCTTAATAGTTAATTACTATAATATGGTCGATTACGTCGGCCATATGAACTATTAGTCTAAGTTTAATGTCTAAAGGTCCCCCCAATGCGCAGCATTTATACTGCCTCATGTCCCAACATTGGAGAAGATTTTACTTTTTCCTGAGCTGATTATTGGTGGATGTCCTTAAGGGACATTGTGTTGGTTGTGGATTAAACTCAACTCAAAGGAAAAAGGAATTTTAGTATTTGTATTGATTATTATAAATATTACGATTCATAACAACATGGTAAACAATGTTCAACTAAAAATGAATGAACACGTTACACGACTCACGTTTTATACAAAATGAAATATGTAAATGCAAAAAATTTTAAAAGGTTCTTTCATACGAAGAAAAAGTTTATAAAGTTTTTATCGATTTTTAACTCTGTAAAAAAAACTTATTCTTTTATTATAGTAGAGCATGCAATACTCCTGTAAATATGTACATATATTAGTTCATATTTTTAGAATCATTTTTGTCCATTTGTTCAAGCAGTTACAGATGGAACTGGTGAATATTTATTTAGCAAACAAAAAATAATATTAAAAAACAAACTATATGTATTTTATTTTTATTGCAACAATATAATACAATTAAAATTAAAATATTCGATAAACTATTGCAATGTGATTGTTTTTTTTATAGAAACTATAATAACGTTGTAACTTGTTTTACAATTGTTATTTGTATATTTCGTAGAAGCGAAGGTCCTTATGCTACTTTCATAGAACACTTTTGTTGTATGCGGGCTTTAGTCCCGATCAGATAAAACAGCTGCAATTTACGATTGCAAGGTTATTTATGGTCTACCAAAGCGAATTTTGTTTGCAGGAATACATAGCGTTGCTTCCTCAAATCTGCAGGAGTTCAAGTTTAAGATTTGATGACACCGCTTAATAAATGTTATAAAAAACTTGCTTAATATACGAGTACAACTAATTTTTTATGCTTATAAATACAAAAGCATTAACATGTATTAAGTGCCGGAATTCTTTGATGCGCACATATCATACAACTTCGTGGTTTGTACGATACTGCTCTAATTAATTTCCAAAATATCCTGAATCATATTTAAATTAATTTTTTTTATTAAAAAAACCGCAATTCTATCAGCTGACACAAAATTTCTAAAGATATTTCAATAGGTGTTTCTGTTTTTTTAAATTTTTTTAATTGCATTCTGTAGCTTGCAACGTACTAATTAAATTCTTTGACAAAAAATGCCGCCGGTCTATTGAATTGTTTGTTTTTCATTTGTCGTTAGCATGTTTTAAGTAAACTTTATAAACATTTTATTTGCTCTGGTTATCGAATTTATTTCGTATATTTATCTATAAACCCAGAAAAAAATATATATTAACAAGCAAGCAACTTGTTGCGACTGGAGCAACAAGAAATTAATCATAATATTGGTGACTGACTGATTAAATAAAATGATTAGAAATCATTATTAGTTCTGTTTTAGTGAAAGAAATTAAAGATAAGGCAATATATGGCCAATATTAGCAATTAAACTTTCGGAATGTTTACACATTGATTGGAACACTTAGAGATTAAAAATATTTAATTTATTATTTTTTTAATATAAAACTTTAATATTTGTTTGTGTTTTAAATTTTTGAAAATAATTCATATATTAATTACAACTGTTTTCTTAAAACTCAAAGTCACCTCTTATACATTTCCCAAAAAAAAATAAAATAATTAATAAAATTAACACGATTTTTCAACAAACCAATTTTTACATGACACCAAGACAAAACACTGACTGTACTTGGCCACAGAAAGAAATTAAAAAGTATCAAAGCAGACAAGACAATTCCCTAAAAGAAACATTTATTTTTGAATAAAAAATAACACAAAACGAAATCTTGTGTTTATTCTTACGTTTTTACTTAACAAACAAATAACGATTACAAAAGGTAGTTTTTAAACAAGAAACACCTGATGAAAATGCTATTGACCTTTGACAAAGAGATGAGGTACTGAAAAAGGATCATCATACTGAAACAACAACAACAACAGCGGTTCTTTTTATATTTATCAAATAAATGTTTGAATGGAAAATAAATGGTATTACGTTTTCAACAAGTGTTTCAAAAAAAAGATTAAATGATGACTTAACGATGCCTTCGAAATTAAATACCTTTTAGAAAATAGTAGCTTTTTAAATAAAAGTATCTCACAAAAAAAAATTGTATAAAGCAGATGTACATAAAAAAGTATCTTCCATAAAAAAGTTTCTATTATAAAAAAGTTCATTTATAAAAAAATCACCATTATAAGAAAAGTATCTTTTATAAACAAGTACCTTTTATAAAAAAAGTAGCTTTTATAAATAAAGCACCTGTTATAAATAAAGTACCTTTTATAAATAAAGTACCTCTTATAAATAAAGTACATTTTACAAATAAAATACCTTTTAAAAAGTTCATTTAATAAAAAAATTTTATATTATAAAAAAATTTAATTTAAAAAAAAGTACTTTTTAAAAAAAGTAACATTAATAAAAAAGTATTTCTTATAAAAAAGTACCTGTTATACAAAATGTACTTTATATAAAAAAAGTTCCTTTTACAAAAAAAAAAATACCGTTTATAAAAAAGTACCTTTTACAGAGAAGTACCTTTTACAGATTAGTACCTTTTATAGAAAAGTATTTATTATGAAAAAATCTAAACTTTTATAAAGAAAAAGTATCTTTGATAAAATAATACCTATTACAAAAAAAGTACCTTTTACAAAAAATATTTTTTACAAACTATATTTTTGATAAAATTCCGTTTTTGTAAAAAGAAGCGACCAAAGATTATAGCAAAGATTTTTATTATCTCTCATACAGACATACATACATATGTATTTATTTACGTATCGTACTCGTCGTCGTATGGCTCTTCATTTTGTATAAAAAATTTAATAAAATGTGCAGCTTTGCCACTTTGATCAAAGGTCTGTGTCTAAAACGACACATGTTCGACACATATCTACTAAATAACAACGGAAACTCACAACTCTCAGTTACCAACTGCCATCTATAATATCCTTTTCAGCAGCTGGCAACCCTAATAAAGTTCGATTGTCATAAATAAGCGACACCATAAGATTATCTAAGAAGGAAAAGTAAATATGGTTTACCAATCATTAAAAAGAAAAATGTCCATGAATAACTTTTCATTGTAGTTATGTTATGTTAGACTATTCATTGTGTTCGATACGTTTAATTAAATGTCCTTGAAACAAAATTGTGTGTGTGTGTTTGTGTGTGTGCGTGTATGTGAGTAACTTTTTTAATCAAAATACAAAAAAACTTTCTAATGCTTTAGAAAAACTATTGTTTTTCGAATGTAAACAGAGTCAATGTTTGTAAATGTTGAAGAGCCCAGAGAACATTTTGTGTACCGTTGCGAATAAAAAAGATTTCCATCACCCTGCATTGAGGATGTCATAGAGATTCCTGATGATGTTGTAAGAGGCAAAGGAGAGTCCTCTGCACTTAGAGAAATGCTTCAAGTTGGCTACAGATAGTTTTGTAAAACCAGTCAGCTGGCTGAACTAATCTAGACGACTTAAGCACTTCATTCGCATTCGAATTTAAATTGGATTCTAAACGAAAACTGAAAAAAAAGTTATGTTAAATGCACGGCTATGAATAAAGAAAATGCTAGATTTCTTTAGTACTGACCAAATAGTTTTGCTGGGTTGTGTGTATCCTTCTGCAAATTAAGTATGAATGTATGAATGTATGTATGAATATGCAAACGTTTTAACTTATGTGTGAGACTACGTATGTACATAATCTCATATTTGTTTGTTAAAAATAAGTGCTGTTTTCTTTATTTTTTTAACATAAGAATGCACTTTAATATATTTTTCTATTAACAATATAATGCAGTTGTGTGTATAAAACCCCCCTTTTATATTTGCGACTTTCTCGTACACATGTGCATGTGTGTAGGACATACACATAATAATACGTATGTGGAGACTGGTTTTGTTTGCAATATCCTTGCTCTAAATGAAATCAATTTGTTTATTTTATTTTTGTTCACAACGTATAGACGCTCTCTTTTTCACTCTCTTTGACTTTTTCATAAAAAAAAAATCAGTAAATATTGTTTGACGTTTCCAGTTGTAATTTTTTCCCACATCTATCTTTTTTTTAGTGCCTATGTGGTTGTTTGCATAAGTGTTGGTGTAGGGAATAAAGTAAAAGTTTTTCCTTGTAATGGCTTTGTTATTGTGTTTGACTTTCCTTTTTGTTGTTGTAATTTTTCATCTACTTTATATATCGATTTTTTCGATTCCCACCCTCTGCTGAAAAGTATAAATAAGTAAAAGTCCTAGTGGGATTGTGGCAGTTCAGAGGCGAGTGCGAAAAAGTAACGGTTACTTTAAATGTATTGTATGGGTATGTATGGGTGAGTGTGTCTCAAATATGTGTGCTTATAATGTTTTTCTCCGTGTACATACTAGATATGGTCACAGCTCACGAAATTTTCGTGAATCTTTTAAAAGTTGCTTGATAAGTTTCAATGGAAATAATAACAAAATTGGTTTCGTCAATTCTTCTTAATATGACGTCCTCTTTTCTAAAATAAATTATAACTTTTTGTTTTATTAAAAAAAACAATTTAGCGTTCTTTTAAAATAAAATTTCGCCCTCGTGACGGATGAAATAATCATTTATAATAATTTGTTTTTTGTTTCAAATAAACTTTATAAAGCAAATTTTCATTGAAAAGTGCAAAAAAATATAAAATTCTTTGCTAGAAAAGAAAACGGCATTATTTTCGTCTTCATAAACATTTCGTGATAGCAAGATTTCATGATAGCGACTATTTTTTTTGCGTGGATAAAAAAAACCATATCATGCATTTTTTTAATCCTTGGAGTGCACGCTTGTGAGTGAAGAGTTACGCACGATCCCATCTCTATCTAATACGTATATGCTTACATAACTGCAGCATAAATTGAAAACATTAATTATTTGTTGTTGGTGTAAAAGTACAACAGCAGTGGTTGCCATTGTATTGAATCTGATTGCGACAAAAAATCAAAAACTATTCTTAGTGCAGTTAAAAAAAAAGTTTTACGGCAACAATCGTAGCATGTATGTATGGGTATTTTTATTGATGATTTTTTACATATTGGCTTGGGAGTTCAGCAAAATGTTCTTTGTCTCTCCCACACATACTCCCATAAAATGCAACATACATAAAAATAATTATAAATGGCAAAAAAGAGAATTTTTATAACCAAAATTCAGTTCAAGGGCTTTTTTTTCTTGTTTTGTTTTGCTTTGTCAAGATTAATTGAAAATCATTTTGAACTAGAAACATATTTTAGAATTTAAATTAAGCAGCAGCAGCAGCAACACTACGGATATTTTAATGAAGGAAAACACACAAAAAAAAAATAACAGTTTAGTTGGGAGAGAAAAAAAATGAAAAATATTCTAACGACTTTTCAATATGTATTTTAAGTTCGTTTTTTATTTGGTTTTGAACTAATTCAGCTGTCTAAATTGCTGTTGCTTTTTTAAATTTCAGAGTTGTATGTAATACATATAATTTTTTTGTGACAATAATTTTGCTGAGTAAAGATTTAATTCTATATGCAGTTTCGTATTGATTTTAATATTTACTCTAGAATTGAGTCTTATTGTTTAATTTGTGAGTGAATATTGCCCAAATTAAAATTTATAATTGTACGAGATGTACAATCACTCGAGGAGAGTGTTTAAAAATAATTATTTTTACGTCTAGAGAAATTAGACCGCGAAACTTAGCTTTGGAGGAAAAGCTATTATTTTAGAGTTTGGGAAAATTAAACAATACTATTTTGATGAATGGCAGACTAACGACATCACTAGAACTGCCATAGACCGGAGAAGACAGATTGAAGCCAAAGTAATTATCAATGGCAAGAGTTGGGGAGAGGTGAAGGGTTGGCATAGAGAGATGTTCAAATATTTTATATAAGTCAACACTGCAACCTACTTTTAAAAAGCTAACTTTTTGATAATGTATTTATTAAAATAGCAAATAGGCGAATATAGCTTAGGTTTACCGGACACTACCCTCTCAGGCGACACCAGTTTGTCATAGATAATTCTGAGACTAAACTATACAGACTCTGCGAAACGTAAGAGGAAACGCCAGAGCACATTCTCTGTGCTTGTCCGGTAGTGGCGACGCGTAGAATGAAGTTTCTCGGAGGCATCCTTATGACTCCAAGTGATATATGCAATATCTCACCGTGTAGGATAATTGCCTTTATTCGTGGCCTTAATATACTTTAGTGACGACTAGGGCTGCACAAACGATCTTTTGGGTCGCGGTGCCTGTGGCCTTCGCATAATAATAATAACTAGTGTATCCAGCGGACGGTTCAATCGACTGCATTCTAGAAATTTACATAAATACGAGTACATACGATAATATGAATTCTTTGTTTGCCCCTCCAGAATGAATTTCAATGTATTTTAAAGTAATATTTGGGACAATTAGTGCATATAAAGTGAATCTAGAACAATAATTTTAAAAAATATATTTAACTTTTTCAGTTTAATCTTATTTCTTATTGAGGAATTAGTACAATTTTTAAATATAAAATTTTCCAGGAACATGTACTTTGATGCGGCGCATTGTAGTCAATCAAGAAGACGATTTAAAATTTTTTGTAACTTAAAGCGATTATTTTACTTTAAAAAAAACTTTTTATGCATTCCACATTGTTAAACTAAACACAAGCAGCTAAAATAATCCTATAAAAAGAATTGGCAATAAACATTAACTGCGGTCATTTAAATGGCCGATTAGAGACAATTAAAAATCTATTTGTTTTATTTAAGCTTTCTTTCTATTGATGGTCCCCCTTTTCAAACCAAAAGAAAACCTTTTTAGTTCGCCAAATATTTTATGCTTAAGCTTAACGCTTGTCAAAGAGGCATTCTTAAAATACAATTTGAAATGTTTTCTTATGCAGCAAAATAAATATACATATTGACTTCTCCTTATGTCCAAGTCGATAAGTATTTTAGAAATATGAAAGGGGAGCACGTATTTAGTTTGAAAACCACCCTTGGTGAAAATAACTTAGGATAAAATCTTATCCTTAATAACTGTCAATATTGGCAACACTTGAATACTTTTAAACATTTCATTTGGTAGATTTTTATAAAAATAACAGGGTAGTTTCAGAGTTTAACAACATGTTTGCGGTAGCTTTTGGCCAACAAAAACAGAAAAAAATGTAGCACAAGAAACAAACAAATAATAACTAATGAGCCACACGTACTTTAGTGTGTGTGTGTGTGTGTGAACAAAGTTTTGTACTTACACACACACACACGCACACGCAAGAATTTTTACAATGGAATATATATTGCACGATACTCAATAATATGAGCACTCGTATATATGTGGATTGTGGGTGTTGATGGGTGTTAGAATCCAATTATTTTCTTTAATATGATAAGAATATGTTTGCGTTTGTATGTACCAGCAATTTTTGGCAGGATATCAAAAGTTTGCAAATATATATTCATGTTAATGATTCTTTTATATGATTTTCCGTTAACTTTTCACATTATAACTGATTCGAATCACATAAAAGATTAATATTTAATGTAAATGTATATGGAATCGATCGTCATTGCCTCTGTGACTCACATTTTCTATGTATGCGAAATGCAAAATAAAATTTTGTTAATTGTTGATGATTTCGTTTAACAACTCAAATCTTCAGGTTTTCTAAAGATTCGGGTTAAGGTTTTCGAATGGGATGGACTATTTGCATGTTTATTATTTTCCAGATATGAATTCAATAGAAAAGTTGCTAACAGCTCTAAGGAATTTTTAAATTTAAATATAAAGCAGCATTGAAAAAATATATATAAAGAACCCTTTTTTATCATGCTCATAATTTAATTTGAGTGCCTGTGATTTTATTACAATGTGTTGGCATTTGTCTCTGTATTGTCTATGCTTTTGGGTTACATGGCATATCCTTTTTCTTGCTATCTTTTTCGTGAATAATTTATTACACTAACACAGGCTATATTTACTCGGTTTCCAAGTGTTTCTGTATTATAACCCGCTAGTTCGTTTGCTAAAATTTTTAATAACTTTTAACTAAATAAGTTTTTTCGTCAACAACGTGAGAGTGTTTAAATAATTTTCCTAAAGTTACATGGACCAAACAGTAAATGGACCCGTCTAAATTATGTGATATCACACCTGGAGCAAGACTTTTTCGTTAGACAAAAATTTAACATGAATAACGATCAAGTGAGGAAGCGTTATTGAAAAGCTTTGGTTGCCGAATTGGAAATGTTAAATGCGAGAATTCACTGAATTAAAATGTTTCAATTTACACCTTGTAGATATAATTTATAATCTTTTGACTACACTTGTCAAGAACTGCAGCACATGTCTTCAGCTTCTTTTTGGCTTAACTTTTTTTCTAAATAGAAAGAAACACCCGAAAAATTTTACAAACAGCACATTTTTGAGCATTAATATTTTATTTATATTTTTATGCCTTTGCTACCATCATCCACCCCCTTCTTTAGAAATATTTATTTGTTTTTCGCCAGCCTCTTGTTTGCTTCAATTCAGCTCTGCTGAATGTGTGTTTGAGGGTGGGGAATGTCTATGCCGTTTATCTTTGTATAGACATCTCAACTGCCAGCTTTTGGGGGAATTTTTTTCTTTCTTCTTTTTCTCTTAACGATTTATGTTTATTTTCTTAAAACTGTTGTATTACTTCTATATCTTTTAAACTGTCAAATCATGTGTTTTAAATCGATTTTATTGTCAGTGTAGGGAATTTGCTAGAAAAGATTTTATTTTTGCTGTTTACATTTATGCGTTTGTTGTGTAAAAATATCTAATAAAAACAATTTCTTTTTGTTTTATTTTCTCTGTTATACATACTAAGCTTTCCTTTTCATTTATTTATTTGTTTCGACTTTTTTCAAAGCTTTAAGCATCTTTTATATTTGTGTTCATAGTCTTGTGTTGGCTAAGAGCATAAACATTCTTAGTCCTGATTAGTGTCAATTAAATAGCAAAGCCTAAAAGCACTTGGCAAAATGGCATTATCAAATGGCACTTAAGAGAGAAATCAGTGATTACAACATTACTTTAGGGTTTTTCTACAAAATATATTTCACAATATTGAAAATAGTTTAATATCGTTTTTAGTTTTGTAAATAATTTTTTATAAATAATGATAAAAACTTAGAAAATTTTACTAATATGTATTATCAAATGTTAACAAAAGTTTTATTTCATTTCAATTCATTAGAAATTGCAGCGTCAGTTGTTGTTTTAAAAACATTCCAAGGGCATGAAATCATTGACTTATAATAAAAAAATTATTTGATATCAAGTTTTGAATAATTATTTTTGCAGCAAATTTTTATTGTTTTTGTAACGCTTTCAATAAATAAATGTGATATGGACCTTAAATCGAAATAAACAAAACAAAAATGAAAACTTTCTTCATGATATAATTTAAATAGCAATAAATTGTAGCAAGAACAATATAGACGATGGCGAAATAACTATTTATAGATATAGAAATAACAGATTCCCTGTAGAATTCGTATTAAGATAAAGAACGAAGCTTTAAAGCCATTTAACAGGAAGAATTTTTATTTGAACTGAATTATAATCAAAGCAATTTGAAATCAATCTAGAAATACAGTATGCTTTTGACAAGAAAATTCAATGCGGCTTTCGCTGAACTACAAGCAATTTTGAAGTCTCAAAAAAAGCCTTGACTTTTTGGAAATTATTTAAGAAATACTTCTCTACCATCTGACCTTACTATTTGTCTACGTGATCGTGACAATTTTTATTGTTTTCACTATCCAGGTACTTGAATACGTTGCATTAACTGCAATTTGCAACATAATGAAAAAGGTTTAAAGTTGGCTAAAATAATCATCGGAACTGCAAATAAAGCACTAAGAATTAAAAAATTGCATGATTTTGAAACAAATTACTTAAATTAGAAATCATAAAAATCGATAAAAATCATGTAAATTCTCATTTAAAAAGTTAAAAATTCAGATAAACTCAAAAAGCCTCAATTTAGTAAAAAAAAATAAATAGAGAAATTCTAAAAAAATTGCTGACTTTAAGCCAGCTTCAAAGCTACTACAACAATACAGAAGGACCGAAATTCCGAAATCAATCACTTTATCGCATATGTAAAGAAAATACAGAAAACCAATATTGAAAATTGCTTCAAAGTCTGCAAAACTATGAATACACAAGAAGACTCGCACAAAAGCCCTTCAGAGCAAAATAATTAAAATCCAGGAAATTTGTTAAAATCAGAAAATAAAAAGATTTTTATTTAAAAATTGACCGAATTTGAAGTTTTTCAGTAATTAAAATTAAATTGCAAGTTTTGAAATCTATAAAATAAAGACGAGAGGCGTCTTTGGGGGGGGGGCACTATAAACCTTAGCTATGCCCATGCATGCATGTATATGTACATACTTCATGTATTAAATAGTAATGCAATTTAATTTAGCATTTAGTTCTTTCTAATGTAGAACATTTCAGTATAATTTTTTACCTATTTAGCATTTTTCTTACCTACTTTCATTTTCTGAGAGCATTGATAAAGAGAAAATAAAATAAAAATAAGCATCCCAAAAGTATAGTTTAAAAATGTTCACAAAAATAGAACAAATAAGAATAAAACAATAGCAAAAACAATGCATCACCGCACACATAGCTCCAACTGTAAAAGTATCGTTGTTTTACGCTTTTTTATCCTCTTACTCACAACATCGTTTAAAGAACACAGTTCTAATAACTTTGGGCACGATCAGAGCCCTTTCGTCATTAAAAACTAATTTTTAATAGATATTCTAAGTAAAAAAAATATATTTAGATGCATGTATGCAGATTTGAATCATCACGATTGCGATTAGAGCGGTAACCGCATGATAGTTTAACATACATTTATTTACAGCTTTTAAAAAAAATCTAGAAACATCGATAACGCTTGGAATTTCTATTTAAATTCTATTGAAGTTTCGATCGATACCGAATGCCGCAATTCGGTCCCTGTCTTGAGCAGTAAAGATGAATTTATTTTATTTCTTTAAAATATTTTGTAGAAAAAAATTATAAATGTTTTAAGTGCATCTAGAAAATTTATATAAAAATCACTGAGTATTTTTAGTGAATGAGAGCTTGGAAAGCAGAAAAGGGCACTTAGTAAAAGTGTGTTCAAAATATTCTTTTTCCTCAAGAGCAAAGAAATGTTAATGGAAACACATTTTTTTAAATTATTAATTTTTATGCCTGCAGAAATACCTAATTACACATTTAAATAAACACAAAAGTATTCGCTTTATAAAATGAAGCATGTTATTTCTTTTTGTTTATATATAATATTTATATATAAATAATATATGTATATATAAATATATATACATATACATATGTATATACAAACAGCATCAAGGTAATTGAAACTGAAAAGTCGAGAGAGAATAAAAAACACAAACAACGACAGTAGCAGCCTTTTAATAAAATACCTTTGAGCAGCAAAATTAAAAAACAAAAAGATGTGAAGAAAGGGAAAAATAAAAGAAAATCGTAAAAAATAATAACCAGGATACTGACCTTTTTTCTATATTCTAAAAGCGACTGAACGACGAAGACGACAACGAAAATTTTTTTTTCAGCAGCATAAAATACCGGAATAATGATAAATTTAACTTTACACTTTTGAGGCACACACACAAACACACAGTTATGCATGGGTGTGTGTGAGTGTATGAATGCGAGAGCTTTTTTCCTTTAGAAGGAGAGCGGGTCCTTGTTGTTCTTGTCTAGTGTATCCAATTTGTTTTTCTTTAACTGCGTGCTTGCGTGAGCGAGCTGTGTGTGTGAGCGGGAGGGGGGTCTAGAATAGAAAAACTGTTTGTTTTTTTTTTCTTTCCTCTTAATATTTTCCTTTGTTCCTTATTTTTATTTTTTACTCAGAGAGAAAAACAGTTTGTGGGGATATTTTTGTAGCACTTGCTTGCTTACTTTAAGGACTTTTTTGCAATAGAGCGAGAGCTTAAATAAAAGTTAGAGCTCAGGCGCTGTATTAAGCAGCTTATTATGGCTTTTTCCTCTTGCTATTAAAATTTTATTTAAAGAAAGATTTATTTCGATTTAACTTTTTTTGGGTGGAGATTTTTTCAACGGAATTTTATTTTTATTCACATAATTTATATTTTCTTTTAAATTCATTCAACATTTTCTCAGAGATAATTACACTTAGAACTTTTCCATTTCCCTTAACGAACGTTTAGTTATTATAAATTGATTTTATTATTCTTTTCACTTCTTCGTTAGCTTGTTATTCGTACTTAGATTATTTTTGTTGTTGGTTTTTTTTCGATTTTGTTTTTCGTAACGCAACTTGTACTTTAACTTCTTGGCACTCACACACTTTCGGCCTAAACAGACCAGCCAAACATCCAGCGTCCAAAGTATAATGGTTGCTGCTAGTTGCTTTTTTTGTTGTTTTATTATTATTTTATTACATTAAGATTTTTGTCCAGTTTGGCTTGTGGGCCAATGTAAGCCAGCCAAGTCGCACAAATGGCCATATAAGTTAAACACACACAAAATATCTTGTTGTTTTTGTTGTATTGAATGTTGATTGGTATAAATATGTTTTGTTGTTGTTGTATACATACGTATGTTTGAAACTCAACTGTGGATACTTGCTTAGGAACCGGTTTTTGCACTTTTTTCACCAAAGATTTATTTTCTTTTTTTTTGTGGTGGCTGCAAAATTTCTGTTGACAAGAACACTATTTCTGCTCCCAAATACGAAATTATTTTAATTTTTTCTTTTCCTTCTTCTTGATTATCAACAAAGGGAATTTCTTGTAAAAATTCCTTGCTTTTTTTATTTCACTTCTTACATTTTTTTATTATCTTTCATTAATTCACTTTAGTTTAAATTATATTATTAATTGTTGTACCGTTAGACTGATTAAAAACTTATTAACAAATTGTTTTATCAAACATAAGAACACCAACAATTTGTTTTGATTTTTTTCCTCTCTTCTTTTTTTGATTTAATGAAATATATATATAAAAAACAGCAAATATTTCATCACTCAACCGTCATTATTTTAAATTCGAACCGTCCGCAACAACATCAAAAACTCAACTGGCTTTTTAACGAATTGCTAAACTCTACAGGGAAATTTGCTCCCCTTTACTAAAAGCACGTAGAATAGAGAATTTCTAAATAGTGTTTCAATTCCACTTGCGCATGCATTTAATAAGAGAACAGCTCTTTGTTAAAGCACTAATAAAAACATTTACTAATATTTGAATCCCTAAAAACAAAACTAAATGTTTATAAGAACAGCATAAAAAAGAGAAATTTCCCCAACAGGTATGCAACCTCCAATTTCTCAAAACTAGTTTAATGAGGCTTTAGAGTCAGTGATGGAAAGTGAATATTTCAATTGTTGATGATGAGTTTGAAAATTATTTTTATTAAAGATTAATTTAAGTAATTTATAATATATTTATAAAGCAAAATTATTTTCTTATACACATCAAATTGATGTAGTGCTAAATATGAGGGTAGAAATGGCTTTCCGGAGGTTACATTGTGTCCCACATATTATTTGATTCTTAATATATTTCAAATATTAAAGGCTGTTTACATATTATTTAACGCACCTTGGAGGGGAAATGGGTAGACAATTTATTATAATTTATAATTAAAACAAAAACAAAATTTTAGAATTTAGGTTTTTGTCTTAAATGTAATTTTACGAAAGAAAGAATTCGTTCGACATTTTAGGGAACTGTTATGAAGTTGACGAAAATTGCGTTATGTATTATATGATTACTTTCTTAATAAATACAATTATTTGCTTGCAAATTATAAATCTTTCGAGTTTCTTAATCCACAGCAATATATGAATACACACACATATTAGAGCCCTGCACAAGAATACTTAAACATGTGCTTAAAATATTTGTTTCATTTGTAACACTTCCGCAATATTGTGAAAAGCACAATTGGAAAATATTTATTTTATTTGTGGACTGTGCAGAGACTGTATCCTACAAGTTGAAACAAAATGTTCTTTCATTAGTGATTCTTTGTAAATATGTATGTACATCGCAGCATTAATATTACGGAATTGTTTCAAAGGAAACAAATGTTTTAAGCAAATGTTTAAGTGTGTTTTTGCAGGGCTCTATTACATACATATATACATACATACATACTTATGTTCATATATAAATGCTTGCGTGCACTATTTTCGTATATTTTATATGAAAAGCACTTAGTTTTCAAATAATATCTTCACAAATTTGCTTGACGAAACGACTGTGAATTTTCAAAAAATTATTTAAACTAAAATTCCAATTATCCACCTCTGCCATCAATAAAAATAAATGAGCACAGGTATCCAACAGTCATCAATAAAAAGAGAAATTTGCACATATTTTTCTGGGAAATTTTCAAAAATTATTTTAATTAGAAAATCTTAGTAAAAGCCGGTAGACAATTAATTTTTCCGCAGTAAAAATTATCCCAATAACGCAATAATAAATAAATGACATAAATATAACTTATTTCACGAGTAACTTCATACATAGTAAAAAATATTAGAAATATCTATAAAAATTCAAAATGCATAAATTCCAGAATCCTACTTTTCTTATTAAGTTTCATTAGCACCCGCACATATTATTTTAAATTCCCTTTAATTTGATCTTGTCTGCCTAATATGAAGTTTCTGTTGTTGATTTGTTATTTTGTGTTGTGTTTACTTTTTGTGTTTGTAAATTTACATTGAGATTAAGATTCCGTTTCAACTCCAAGATGTTTCCATGTAATTTCGTAAATGTTACAAAAACAGGGCTGTTTCGTTAGTAGTCAGAGTTCGGAAATTAATTTATAATATTAGGTTAGCAAAACTTGTTTTTTATTTTATATTCTAAAGTCGTAATATAGAAAGTGATATTAAGCTGGTGTAATATTAAAATTGTGATTAATAATTATGACTAGCAATTAAGATTAAAATTACGGTATGCGTATTTGTTCGTGGGGCTGTTCAAATATTAAGAAAACATTTTTTAATGCGTTACGTAGCTCTGCGGGGGTAGGGAGGGTGTAAAAATGACAATACGCAACATGTTGAACAGCCCCTTTGCTACTTTTCCTACGAAAATTGTTTATGTTGGTGAAAAATAAAACAAAAAAGGAGGGAGAAATAACTTGTTGTGGCATAAAAACTCAAAGTTTGCCTTATTGGTGCTGGGATCTATAGGCTGGGAACAGGGACACTCAATCTGATAGAAGTCTGAATACTCGAAAGAATGGTAATTTCAGCAGCAGGTTCTTTATATTTTAAAGCCCTTGGCATTTCTTCTATATTTAAAAAAAAATTTTATTTTCAGGCTTAAAGAATTTCAAAATTTGTATGTACATATTTATTCTTATAATTTAATTAGTTGTTTATATAACTACATATATTCTTCATAGCACGTTGTGAATAAAGGGGTAAAAAACGGGTAACAATAAAAACCCCCACATTTAAACCTCCACCTTTACCTTTACCTTTAAATCAATACATGTAGTGATGCCTTGTAATTGCAGTTGTTTTATTCTATTTTATTCTATTTTTTTTTTAATTTTCAAAGCATACTTCATGTATGTTTATTTTTTATTTATTTATTCGTTATCCGCATCGCCAGAAAGTCAAACTGGTAGAATGCTAAATAAGTAAAAAAAAGTATGCTAAAATTCTCTATAAGAAAAAACCTGAAGGACAAATTAGATTTTATTGTTATTAAATACATGAAAAATCTACATAGTTTTAAGGGGATATCCTCAAGATACATGTCGTCTTTGTTTTAATTTTTTTTCGGTGTTTTTTAATTGCAGCACTTTTTTAAATTTGCAATTTTTTATCACAACTTTTTCCCAGACATCTGTGACTTGGCTTCTAAGAGCGTAATTGCGGCTTCGCGATCGCTCCTAATGACAAAAGAGGTCAAAGGATCATACACAAAGATAGAATTGTCCACACATATGTATATTTTCGGATGTAAAATAATCCTTTAAAACTTATTAGAATTACATATATGTTAGTTTTATTACAAAATTATTTATTGCAGCCATTTAAATGATTTCATATACAACCTCGGCCAGCAGTTTTGGGAAAACTCCTTTTTCAGAAACAAAATCCTCAATATTAGTGTGCAAAAACATACATAAGTTTGTGTGTATTTATCTGCCTTAACAAACCACAACAAACCGTCAACACATGCACACATAAAATCCAAAGCTTCTGCACAAGTAGTTAAACGAAAAAAAAATCGCAAAAAAAAAAGAAACGTCGAATTTGGTTTATTTAAGAAAATATGGTGCACACAAACCAACTGGGACTACAACTGACTGAATAGTGGCTGGACCTTAAAAATGGTAATTTAACACTTGACTAAGATTTTGATTTCGACTATTGCAGGCATATAAACACATGGACACAGTCAAAAATTACAACAGCAAGAATGAATTACAATTTAGAGTCTATAACAAGTAAAATTGTAAATATGTATGTGTGTGTGTATGCAGTGCGAAATGGGTGGCCCAACATGGATAAAAACGACACAGATTCCTAACACATATTAACGCAATTGCGTGCAGATTCATACTTCAATAACCTTGCCACAGAAAAAGATGTAATTTAATAAACTTTTTTTGTTATTTTTCGGCAACATACGAAATACGCTGAGTTTTTATTTCCGTTCTATTTTGTAATCTGAATGCTTTTATCTAAGCTTGGAAATTTTCCCCCAATTCTCTGGAGTGTCAGGGAAAGTTATTGGGTGTAATTCGTAAGCTTAGTATTTGATTTAATTAAATAAAAAATTTAGTCACACAACGATGTCTCTTATTACCTTTATTTTAAATTTTTGTTTCAGTAAACCTTTCACAATTAAGGAATGTGAACATTCTTTTCTCTGGGGAGATGAAGGCTGAAGGAAGATACCGAAGAGGTCTGCTTCTATCAAATTTCTCTTTTATATAATTTTTTTTTCAACGTTTTTAAATTGTTAATGTCATATATCTTTTGTTATAGTGGGAATTTACCCAAAACTTTCCAACGGAAATTAGTGGCATTCCCAACCAGGAACTCTCGTTTGACAAATCATAGTGGCAACCATTCAACAATTACAAGTTCTCAACACAACTGTAATTACTAGAAGTTCCTCCGTCTGACATAACAAGTACATTTGGTATGTTGTTTAGCGCAAACCCAGTGATATATAGAGTACAGCAGCAGTCTTTTGTTTTAATTCGGTGAACGTTGCTTCATTTTTTATTTATTTTTTTTTCATCATTTCAACTGCAAATTAAAATTTTCTTTGCTTTTGGTGGCGAAATTATGTATGTATATGTGTATATGAGTTTATCTCACAGTGTTTGTTAACATGGCTTAAAAAAAACATACACAAGTGCACTGGGTCACGTGCTAGAAGAGAAAACTAGAAAGAGATAAAAAAAACAATGCAATTTTATATTCAAATTTAACAATGTTGCTTTTGCATGTCCACAGTTATTTTTGGAAGCTAAGAAAACTATGTTTTCTTAAATTTTCTTCATGAAGTTTTCATTTTATAATTAGAGACTTAAATACAGAATTTTTTTGAAGAGTTGTTTAAATTATTTATCATTATAATTATAATTTTTTGTTTGCTTTTATATAGGAAATATTATCTTAAGAAACGCAGAATGATTCTTTACTGCGTGGCTGGTAGTTCATTGCCGCCGTTTTCCCTTCTTAATTTAAATAAACCTCTTTGATATCCCACTCAACTTTAAACGTTTTTTACTACAAAGCGAATCTGTTTTTAATAAAATGTCTTTGACCTTCTCACGCTCGCCAACTAGTTGCGTTACCATTTAGACACTTCTTTCTCTTAATTGACTGTTAGATGGATGTCGCTGTTTCCTTAGAATTAAACGTGCATCGCGTAATTTATACCACAGATTTATGACATAAAATTACACATCAGATGACCCTCTTCCATACTTTTATACTAAAGGAAATTGAGGTTTAACACAAAAGCATAGTTGTTGAAATTATTTAATTCTAAGCTAAATAAATAAAAACACAGGTAGTCCTAGTGTAGCACGGCTTTACTGTAGCCAGTGTTACTAACTCAGTTGTTTTACCACTAATTTTAGCGGTTTTTATTTTTGAATAGTGCGAAAAATTAATTTTTAGTCTAATTATCTGTATACACTCACATAATCGATTTACTTATTATTTATGCTAATCAAAACGTAGATGTCGTTTAGGCCCAATTTATAGAAGGAATTATATTCATGAATAAAATTCATGATGTTTTTTGTTGCTGTTGTTGCGTTGCGTTTTTCGTTGTAAGCCTCAAAGGAAGTTTTAGTGGTACTAGATGGTCGAATTGGGTGAAATAAAATTCAGAGTGTTGGCAAAACTGAATGTAGCACGGACTGAGAATTAATAAAATTCCCCGTATAACCAGGTTTTTAATTTTCCTTTATCTATCTATTATATAAATAGGCAAAGAGAAATTTTTAGATCCCTTTTCTCTTTTGTTTGCCAACCGATTTTTTTAATTCTTTTACCAAATTGTAAACATTTTTGAGCTTTAGTGACCCCACTATATATTTTTTAAATCGGTTCAGTATTAAAGGAATAAAAGCGTCCTAAAGTTGACTTTACTACAAATGCTAAAAATACACACGTACACACACTTACTTATGTACTATAAGTATTGGTTCAAGTAAATAAAAACATAAGCAAAGCAATGAGAATGCTTAAGCGTACCTAAATAAGTGTATTATTTTTCTCTTCAAATGAGTACACTTGAAAAAGAAAAAGAGATCAGAATTGAAAGAGATGAGAATAAAATATGGATGCAGATTGTACATGTTCATTACGTATGGATGTGTAAGCTTCAAGCAAAAACTTAACAAAATAAATATACATGTTTGTATGCAATTTAATTCTGTTTATTGTTTTTTTCATGGAGAAGGGAATGAGATTTTTTTATGTAGATTTTTCTCTTTAAATATATACAATTAAAATAAACTGGCGGTCGAATCTCGAACACTATGCAAACTCTAGTTTCTATAAAACTACATGATAAAAAACTTTGCGAAATGCTTACTCGTTTAGCTTGAGATTATTAATAGCAGTTTTTAAAATTTTAATGCATTTGTTATTTCTCTTCGAATGTAGGAAATATCAAATAATCAGACAAGAGAGTTCTATTCTATTTCGTACTAACAACTCCAATAAAATATATTAATGCCTTGAGGCCCGCTTCAAACATTTTTTAACGTGCAAAACTGTTTTTAAGCTTGAAGCTTGTGAACAAGTATTTGCCAGCAATCTAATAGAAAAAAGCAGACTTAATCTTATTTTTATTTTAAAATTGGTTTGATTCCGAAGAAACTTGTAATTTTTCATTTTCTTTGATATGAGTGTAACCAAACAAACAGTTTATATTCTCATTTAAATAATTTATTCAAAACAATATATTAATACCTTTTACATATTGTACAATTTAGCTTATCTCTTCATGCTAGTCTTTTTTTTGTATACTAAGGACTCAGATAACAAAAAAAATCATTTCATTTTACATGATATACGGGTGTTACCTGTATACTAATGACTATGCTGCCAGGCTGTGACAGCTTTAAAAGTAACTAGTTTTGTTTTTTCATTTTTTTAATTTAATAAATTTATATGATGATAGTAAAATAGTATTTTTCAATCAGAGAGATAAAAACAATATACCAAAAACAGCGCAAATTATTTAACCACAAGCACTACAACATTTGGAAAATAACATAATTTTACAAATAAATACACATTTGTCTCGTTTACATACACCCTGCAGTTCAGGGATTGTCACTTGAGTTTAAAGTTCAAAGAGCAAGAGAAACAAGGGTATTTTTAATTAGTAATGCATCCATACCCCTATTTCCCAATACGATACCGATATCCATATTCTAAAAAAATATCGACGATAATGATACAGATTCGCGTATTGAATTTTAATTCAAGGTAAAATTAGCAAAACTCAAGTAACGTATTTGTAAAGTATTTATATTTGTAATATAATTTAATTTAAAATACATGCGTAAGAGATTATAGGTATTTACAATTTATATTAACATGATTTTTGTTTGAAAAATTTCAAATTTCACGGAAACATACGATTACGAAACATTGTGTTTGATCATTGTCGTTGCAATTCGTACTTTCTCGGGAAGAGCGTAGACAGGATTTTAAAGGAGTGCACATATATATAATCTTAAATTAAATATTCTGTTTTTCTTCCATATAAAATGAGTTCTTTATTCAACAATTAAGTTTTAGTTGTTAATACAGTCCCAGCAAACAATTTATAAGTTTTTCGAAGCAGATAATCCGTGTGTAAGTCTTTTCTTTAATTACATACTTCCATCTTTCGCTTGCCGGAAGCACGTTGTATTTCAAGGACTTTTAAATAATTACTAATAAATTTTCATTTTTAACTGTGGACAACTAACTCCCTTTATAAAAATCATGTTTCTTGGAAGCAGATTTCTGAACGGAAGTATTGCTTCACCCCCCTTACAAACCTGTTTACACGCACCCCCAATTAACAGCTGAAACACCTAAAAAAATTACTAAAATATTTTTATATCAAAATACCTCCAACCCCAAACATCAACTGCTAAATACTCGTACATGAAAACCACCATACCGACAGAACCGAAAATAAAAAGCAACGAAAAAAAACAGCAGCCTTATTTCGCTCATTCTAAAACGGAAATGTATAAAGCACTAAAACGGAAGTTGATGTGAAATTTAATTTGCAAACAAAGGTTACCAGAAGCATCAGCATCAGTATCAGCAGTTGAAGCATTTAGCAGAAGATACAGTTGAACTGTCAGTTTATTAAGTGAGGGTTGGATTTTAATGAAACAAAATTGAAAAATTGTAACGCAATTTTGTTTTATACATTTTTTAAATTATTTTTTATGGAATTTATTTACTGGAAATATTTTAAAATGTTATAGAGGAAGAAACATATTTCGTTTTTGAGCCTTAGCATAAAAATATATGAATGTTTGTACATAAATATGTGCATTGTTTTTCATTTATAGTTTGAAATATGTCGAGTTTTAGCAATATTTTTCACTGCAAAAATTTATATCGAATTGAATTTTTTATTCCCATTTGTTTTGTTTTGCAGTTTTATTTGTAAAATGGTTTTGTAAATTATTTAATGTGGTTTATTCCCTTGAGTTAAGTCATGTTTTGATGTTTTTTTGTTGTTCTTATTTTGTTTAAATTACATAATGAGCTTCATGTATTATTGCTGTTAATGCTTGCAAAAAAAATATTTAAAAAAATAAATACATGAATTTAAAGCTTAACTGTTTGGAAGGTACTAATGCGAAAAGTCAGTTGTGATTATTAAATAAGTACCATCAGAATGACTTAAAAATAATAATAATAATAATAAAACCTGGGACAAAAAATTACACATATTTGAAAATATTTTTATTATTAATATTATGATTAAAGCAAAATTTTTATAAGTGAACTCAAGGAGAATTAGTAACGTAATTAGCAGAGATTCTCCCTGTCAAACAGCTCATTTAAAATATACAGACAAATTTTGTTAATGTTGTTTAACATTGAACGACAGAAGGATAACGAACAGATTTATTTGAATTTTTTATTAATACACTCACCTCGTTAAACTTAAAGTTAATTTAAGAAAACAAAAAATTTTTTGTAAAGGAATTTCTATTTGTTATATTAATTTTATTGTAATTTTAAGTTTTGGAAGAACAATTTTTGGTATTGAATTTAAAGAAGAATATTTGTTTGGGTAAATTTTTGAAAGTGAAACTATTAATTAACCAGCCAAAAATAAGAATACCAAAAGTTTAAGTAATTTACATCATCAGCTGCTTATGCTTTTAAATCGATATTAATGTAAATATTAAAATATAAAAACATATAAAAATCTGTGCTAAAATAACGTAAGAAATACTGATATACAAGTCTTCAAATATTACAGCAAGAAGCTAAAATATAAATTTTATTCATTTTACATAATTTTCATAAGATCATTTCTTTAACAACAAATTATTGTAAGAGAATTCTCTTTAACACTTGTTCTATTGTAGCGATGAGTAAAGAGAAATAGATATTTCTCATTTCTGCAGGAAGTTTTAGCTTGGTAATATTTGGCTGATAACAAAATTATTCTGAAAAACTTTGCAGGTTAAGTATTGATCTAAGTTGGTAGTATTATTTTTTTTTTGTATTTTTTCTTGTTCTTTTGAAAAAAAAAATATAAATCAAATAAAAGTAAAAACAAAATGAAATTAAAAAAAAATTAAAATACTTACGAATTTTCTATACTTCGATTTGAAAAAAATTAAAACAACTGAAGTGAAAAAAACAAAAAGTTAACAATATTAAAAAATATAGCATAATTATTTTAAAGGAAAAAAATCACAAAAAATATATTTAAAGAGTAAATGAAAAAAATAGAAAAAAATTTTAAATCGAGCAAAACAATTAAATAAAATTAAATTAAATAAATAGAAATAAAAAAGACAAAGAAAAAAATTAAAGTAAAGTAAAACGTTATTGCATACGCTAAGCTAACATGTAACAAAATATATTAAAATAATTAAAATCAAACGATGGAATGAGATAAAATAAAGCAGAATAAAATATAACAAAACAAAATATTATTAAACAAAATTCTTTGTTTTTTTATTTTGTTTAATAAAATAAATTAAATTAAAATAAAATAAAATAAATTAAAATAAAATAAAATAAAAAAATAAAAATTAAAATGTAAAAAAACACAATGAAAAAATGAAATAAAATAAAATAAAATAAAACAAAATAAAATAAAATACATTAAAGTAAATTTAAATAAAATAAATTAGATTGAAGTAAATTAAATTAAAATAAAATATAATATAATAAAAACATAAAATAATAAAATAAAATGTATAAACGTAATAAAATGAAAAGGAAATAATTTAAAATAAATAAAAATAAAATAAAATAAAAAAAAATTTAAAAATCAATAAAAATTTATGTAAAATAAATTAAAATAAAACAACATAAAATGAAACAAAATAAAATAATACAAAATAAACAAAAAAAAAACAACAAATGAAATACAATACAAAACAATAAAACGAAAAAAAAAAACAATTCAAATTACAAAACAAAATAAAGTAAGTTAAAATCATATATAATATAAAATATGAAATAAAGAAAACTTAAATAACACAAAATACAAAAACATCAAATGAAAAAATGAAAAAAAAAACAATAAAATAAAACAAAACTATGAGAAAAGAAAATAGAATTATATAAACTAAATAATATTATAAAATAAAAGAAAATTAAATAAAATAATAACAAATAAGATAAAACTAAGAAATATAAATTTAAATAAATTAAAACAGTACAATAAAATAAAATAAATTCTAATAGAATACAACAAAACATTACTAAATATTATAAAACAAAAACAAAATTTTTATAAAATAAACGTAAAATTAAAAAATATAACAAAATAAAATATAAAAAAATAAAGTAGAATAAAATAAATTTAAAAAAATAAGATAAACTAAAATGAAGCAAACTAAAGTATAACCAAACAAATCTTATCAATCTATTATAAAATAAAGTAAAATAAAATAAAAAAAGATAAAATTAAGCAGAGTAAAATAAAACAAAATATAACAAAATTGTACAAAACAATATAGTAAACAAGATAAAACAAAATAACATCAACTAAAAATAATAAATACTAAATAATAAAATAAATCAAAGCAGATTAAATTACACTAAAATAAAATGAAATAAATTAAATAAAATTAAGTAAAATTAAATAAAATAAAACAAAATAAAAAAAAGCTAAATAAAATTAAATGAAGGAAAATAAAACAAAATGAAATAAATTAAAATAAAATGAAATAACGTTGGAGGAAATAAAATTTAAAAATACATTAAAATAAAATAAAACAAAATAAAATAATATAAAGTTAAGTTGAACAAAAAAAATTATAAATAAAATAAAATAAAAATTTTAAAATAAAACATAATAATATAAATTAAAATAAAATAAACCGTAAAACAATAAGATAAAATATAATAGAATAGACAAAACAAAACAAAACAAAAAATTATGAAACAAAATAAAAAATAAAATAGTATGAAATTAAGTAATATATATTAAAATTAAATTAAAAAAATCAAATAATATTACAAAAAATAAAGCAATAAACGTATAATAATATAAAATTAAAAATTAAATAAAAAAATATATTAAATAGTGTACAATTACATTAAACAAAGGTAACTTAACTAAAAAGAAATAACTAACAAATCGAAATAGAAAAATAAATAATATTAAATAAAAAAAATTAAATACAAACTTTTAATTGAATAAAATTAAACTCGGCATGGCAAAAGCTACTAAAAAACGATAAAAGGTTTTAAAATGTATAAAGGCAGTTTAGAAATAATACAAATTTTTTCTCGGATTAAAAACAGTGAAGCTCGAAAAAGGATAATAGCCATAATAAAAGCGGCATAAAAATATTTAAAAAATTAAAAGTAAATTGAAAGTATTAAAACTTTCATTAACATAAATATAAAATATATACATAAAATAATAAATGTATTCAAATAAGAAATGAAATATATATAATAAAATGAAACAAAGAAAAATGTTGGCGAAAATTAAAATAAATCGCAAATATAGATAGATATTTATATATATAACGAAAAATATTAAAAATAATATAAATACATTTTTTTACTTTGAAATATAACAAATACAACGAAAACGTAATATCACAAACTAGAGAAACAAATTAAATGAAAAACAGCAAAAAATAACAAATTTGGTAAGAATATATAATTTATTAAAACCACAAAAAAATAATTATATTAAAATAAAATTAACAAAAATATAAAATTTTATTAATTTTGGAAGATAAATAAAATAAAATAAAATAAGTAAAAAATATATAAAAAACAAAACTAAAATATATTAAAATAAAAAGATTCAATGATTACAAAATTATTAAACGCCACATTTAATTGCATAATTTTGCATCCAGTAAAATTACAATAATCAAACAAATTTTATAATTTCAATTGAGCACGAAAATTCGGAGACGAAAGTGCGTGACAACAATTTGTCTGTTTGTTAGCAAACAACATTTTGGGATTTGAAAATTATGTTTAAAACCCCTACAGCAAATTTCACAGCTGCAAACCGATATTACTTAATATAGATATTCTGATGGGGCTTGAAATCAAACCCGCAATCTTCAGACTATCAATAGTTTCAAGATGTTAAATTTTAAGCACATTAGAGTGTCCTTTTGCCAAAACTTATTTGTACTTTATATGCATTTTAAGGCATATTTTCTTTAAAATACATTTCAAACCCAATTAAGGGTTTTAATTAAATAATCATTGAAGTTTAGAACTGAAAATTAAAACTATAAAATGAAAGACTATAAAATTAAATAAAAATAATAAAAAAAAATTAACAAAAACCTTTCAGTTTTTAAGTATATCAAATATTAAGGCACTTGGGTTTAAATAAAAAATAATATTATAAACAAAATGTTTAATACTACAAAACCTTCAACTAAAAGGACAAAAAAATAGACACTAAAAAAATTATATTTTAAATTAAACAAACAAAACAAAAAAATAATAACTAAGAATTAAATGAAACATAAAAATACAATTCAATTGAAAAATTTGTTTCATGGAATATTATCAAGATTTTAGAAAATGAAAACAAAACTGTGGGTAATAATTTATATTGAAACCAAAAATTAATTTTCGTATTTTATTGTTGTTTCCAATTCAGTTCTTACTCACAATTTTGTTTTTATTTTCTAAAAACAACCAGTAATACATATAAAAAAATATCTAAAAATAAAGTTAATGGGTTCTTAAAATGTTGCAATGAAAATATTTAATTATAAAAACAACCAGTAATACATATAAAAAAATATCTAAAAATAAAGTTAATGGGTTCTTAAAATGTTGCAATGAAAATATTTAATTATAAAATAAATAAATACAATTTTTATGCAACTAAATTGTACAATGAAGTGAAATAATTTGTACTTTGAAATACCGAAATTTAAAAAAAAAAATATGTTACAAAAATATGCAATTTAGTTTTAATAAAAAGTCAAGGTCAATCACTGAATTTGTACGAAACTGAAACAATTTGTATTTTCCATTCGATTCGGATTTGCTTCTTAAGCTTTCCAAGGTTTAAAAAAAGGCGCCACAATTAATTGTGTATTCTTTGAACACACATAATTAATATAATAAATATTTATTTATCGCTCCTAAAACAAATTGTTTGTAATATTTCTTTTAACTATTCAAATATTTTTGAAACATTATACAAAATGAAATAAAAATCGCAGCATTTTTCAGTTGTTAACTTTTTTTAGAAAAACTAAACACGCTTTCGTTTTCACTTTCGTACAAATTTGATTTATCAGACAGAGAAAATTATTCCTGAAATATTTAATAAACATAAATAAAAAAAATTTAAAACAAGTTGTATAGAAGCTGAGTAAATATAAAACAATATCTACGATCTCCCGGCGGCACATAGTTTTTCCTAGAATTATTTCGTGGAAATGATTCCTTGTGTGCTGAAATTAAAATAATAAATTTAACATATTTTTTTTTAATTATAAAATTTCCAATTTTATAGATACATAGTAAAAATGCATACTTAAATTTAATTTTGTTTAATTAATAATTATATTATAAAAAATTAACACAGGGGCTATTCACATATTACGTAACTCACTGAGGGAGAGAATGGTGTTGAAATTTTTTTATGGATTTCACTATTTAAAATGTAAAATTTGAGAAATTATTTACGAAAGACGGTGGGGTCGGCGCAGTTGTCTCAGAACGCCTAAAATAGCGTTACGTAATATGTAAACAACCCTTTGAAAAAAAGAAAATTTTTAAACAAATTTTCAATATTTTACAAAATAGTTGGTTTAATACTCAAATTACCAAAGACAAAAGCTAAATAAACAAAAATTCCAAAGGCTTGATCTCAGCAGCTAAGGACGCTGGAAAAATAATATGGAATATGGAATAATTAATCATTAGAGATGGAAATCTCCGAAATTATTTCATCTTGTAAAACTGCATAGAAGTAATTTTCGTATTCTAATGTGTTCAATAATTCGTTTAAATAATAGATATTCCTAGTCACTAGTATGTACTGTCGGAAGTGGTAAAATTTAACAAAGAACACTGATGAGGTGGTGTAGCGACCTCAAAATCTGTACTGAATTATTCTGCTAGTCTAATGATTGAAAATGTTTCAATATCATTTTTCTAGTAAAATATAAATTGAAGCTATCAAAAATTTCTTAATAAAAAAGAAATTGATTTGGATTTGAATTCGAGCCAAACAATAGCTTTCAACTTAAACCCAAACATTTCAAAGAAATCACGTATAAATATTAATATTCCAAAAAAATATATATTTAAAAAAATGAAACATTTCTAAGCGTTTAAAATTTTCATGAAAAAGTTATAATTAAAAGTAATTTCTTAGTATTTTTTGCATGAATAAAAGCTTCGAAAAAGAAACAAATGTTTAAGGACAAATTGGTGGACTTACCTTATTATGTGCTTAAAGAATCTTCCATAAGTTCTTACATATCAATTCTTAAAGCTTCCAGGATTGCATGTTTTATGCAGGATTGATTCAGCTTAAAAGAGTTTTGTAACCGAAATTCTCCGTCAGTACATCGGCATGTGAAATAATGTTCGATAACTAAAATAGTGAAGATATGCAGAACTGCAGATTTTCTTTAAGCTTATTTAATACAAGCGATTTGAAATTAGCTGTGATGGAAATGGAAAATGTTGCCTAAATATTAAACATGACTTTTAAAATGTTTTCATTAGTCAATAACATCCAGGCGTGCAATTTTGTAGGCTCATATTGTTGTTCTTGTGGTCCTTACGCAGGTTCTTAAAGTTGTCACATGAATAAGATTTTTTTTATCGTTTGTCTGACGTTAGCGACTAAAATTTAGTCTATTAAAAAAATGGTGTAGTAGTGGAAGAACTCTCTTTAAATATGTTGGACTCTCTGTTGATTCAAATTTCAAGGACTATGTAGACGTCGCCAGGGAAAATGAATAAATTTCAACATAGAATATTTTAAATTAATTTATGAATTTCATATTTTTTAACAGTTTTTTTTATCATCACTTTTCACTTAAATTTTTTTAAAACTTCGACCTCCCCTTCCGTTTCCCGAAAGGGGAGGCCGTTTTGGGCAGCACACCAAATTTCTTTTAAATTTTTCTTGCTATTTTTCGTTGTTACTAGAATCGTTGCACAACTGATACTAATGTTGACTTAGAATATCGGCCAAGTATTTATACTGAATTTTTGCGTACTGATACGTGACGAAATAAGCCACCACCAAATCGCTTATAGATCTTATTAAAAATCCAATTCATTTGCATGACCCATAAAAAAACTACGCAATAATACAATACAATACAGAAAGAATACTTTAAAACTAAACACAAATTTTTTTTACTAATCGTAATCGGAAATAATTTAAGGGTGATTTTCTTCATTTTATTGTTTGAAAATTGAACAAATGTTCAAGTATGCGGGCTTAGTTTACAAAAGCAGGGGAATTTAAATGCACATCTTGGAAAGCAATGGCATTTAACGTTGCAGTTAAGATAATTTTTACACGCCATTAAATGAAAATGTGAAATTCGGGTGAGTTTCATGAAATGAAAATTCTATTCTCACACATTTTCCATTTAGTGGTGCAACTGGTGGGAAAAATAGTTTTATTAAGCTGACTTCAGCGCAAAGTCACATCAGCGTTACAAGGGTTAATCCAGTTTTGTTTGATTTGAAACAAAGTAGAAAATCTTTTACGATTTTTATGTTAAATAATTTGTCTGAGCTTAAAAAAATTTCCCACACTGTGTAAATCATATCCTTTTTTTAAGAATTAACACTCAACGATAGTGTGAGAGGACAGATGGTGAATGGATTAGAAAGCTTAACTGTTTTCTCATTCTGCTATTGTGCGTTACTTTTGAGAGCAGTGTTGCAGCGTCACTATTGTCAAGTAGCCGCATTAAATTTGATTAAGTTGTGCAGCCATTTTATTATTTTACTTCGACGAAGGAAGGTGCTGCTTTTTGCATTAGAATGATAATTTTTCTATGCCTTGGTCACTTAAACAGTACACTATAATAAACACCATACTGGCCAAAAATTCACGATGTTCATGACTTTAAAGAATCTGGGCTCGAACTCAAGCTCTTAGCTATTATTTGCATTGACCACTTCAGCCAACAGCGCTTAACAGTGAAAATAATAAATTTTTCGAAAATTTGGTGATTTTATGTGCTATTATAAATTAGAAATGGGATCGTGAGTAACTTTTCACTCACGCTTATGGACGCTCACGATAAAAAATGTTGCCCATGAACGCTAACGCACGACCTTACGCTCACGTGAGTGAATAAAAAAGTTAGCCACAATCACGAAAACTCACGCTCACGAAATACTCACAAAAACAATTTAAATAATTTAAGAAAAATTTAAAAATTAAATGAAAAAATTACAATAAAGCAAACATAAACAAAGGATAATCACGCCAAAAATCTACTCAAGCACGCTCACTCACAGTAAAAATTTTTTATACTCACGTTCACGGAAGATCACGTGACAGAAAAAGTAATCAAGATCATGCGTAAGCACGGAATCACAATAATCACGTGAGCGGTGGCCATTTCTATTCGAAATCAAGACTGATTACTAAATGCTCAGTGTGAATATGAAAGTTGATAATTACGAGTCGGCAGCCAGAAATCTCTAAAGTCTAGAGAGCAACCACTAGTGCTGGCGTATTCTCAGGGCTTAAATAGCAGCTCGTAAGGAAGTAAAAAACGGACACTTGGCAGATTCCCCCCGACTTACAAAAAGTATTAGTGATAACTTAACCAAATATTAACGCTGATGTAGTATTCAGTTGTATAGAAATTCCATTTCATTCTGCCAATTCTCTATGCTACTGATAACGTGCTTTGTTTCCGGTAAACTGGGCCAACAGATACAATTTACGAATCTTACTGGCTCTGCGAATCGTATAGAAGTAAATAATTGTCGTATTTGTTTTAATGCAAAGTGATTATTATTAAAAATAAAATTCGTAACGTCTTTAGTCAGAAAGAATTGGTTAAGAGACAATATTCCAAAGGAACAAATATTTTATTTTATTCACTCCACCACTGAAGTGGAGGTCTTAGGCTCGCTAACATCAACAGGTTATTTGTTATTGTGTCCGCATTATTGAAATCGCGACATACATAATTTAAATATGTATGAATCCATAAATATGGAACTCCATGTTGAGATTCAAATGACTTTGTCAATTTACGTGTGTATTTCAAATATTTATTATTGCAAACTTGTTCAATCAAACTTAAAATACTTAAATGTCTGCCGTTTACTTTGTGCATTCCTTTTAGTCAACTTGAAATCATAAACAATTTTTTTCCAGCGGCCAAAATGAAAACTTGTTTCTTAATTTCGTTTTATTAATCCTGATACGCAAGCACTTACGCGAGGTGTGTACAATCAATATCGTAGTTGTATTTTGTTAACATCTGAAAGTGGGTTTTTGCGTAAAAATCCGCTAAAATATTTTAACAATATTTTTTTTCGTCGATTATATGATTAGAGATGAAAATGTGTGTCATGCTGCTGATGTTGCTTTTTCACAATATATGTAGATATTTATATGTATGTATGTATGTACATATTTCCTACTGTAGTTGCAAGTTTGGGTGTGAGTATGTGCTTTTTCACTTTTCATCATTTTGATGATCCACAAAAATAATAAAACTTTCATTCATGAAAAAACCAGTTGCCGGTAATCTGTTGCTTTGTTTGCATTAAATACTCGTACTTATTTATATTTTTATTTTTGTAATATTTATTAAGGTCGAGTTTTTAAAATGAAGTTTAACAGTTTAAGCTCAATAGAGTGATGGGCCTCAATGGTTTAGTTGAAATTTTGGATTTTTTGTGTATATTATGTATTTATTAGAAATAACAGATATTATTTATGGAACACAATTTCATTTATGTGATTGCTGCGGATGGTTTAATAGTAGTTTATCCCGTCAGTCCAATTTCACAAGAATTTCGTTTACAGTTTCCGGTTCTTCTCTTATGAATGGCTGGGACGATATTAACCTTGAGATTGACAATTGTTTCTCGATTATTCGCTTAGCATCGATATTTACCGACATCACACAAGAAAAATTATAAATGGACCGAATCGCAGCCCGGAGGCAACCAACTGACATCATCAAAACGCCTGATATGATTTTTCGATACTTTTCGGCCGAATTCGGTGTCCGTTAATAAGCATCCAATATTACCTGTTCATGATACTGAGTGATACTGAACATTTCGGACAGTAGAGCACCTATCAGCGACGAAATAACTTTAAAATGCTACATGTGCTTGGACTACCCCCGTATTATTATTATTTTTGGTCGAATCACAAAAACTTTCTGATTCTTAAAAAAAGGAGGCAGCAGCTAAACTTGAAAATGTTAAAGAAACGAATGCAGAAAAAGCTAATTATTCTGAAAGGACGACATGATCGGATTGGCAGACCACTCTCTGTGCCGCTACGCAATAAAAAACCATGTAACAATTAAAAACACGACACTTGTACGCATCCTTCGATTAATGCATGTAGTGGTGCCTTGTTGTTGGTCTTGTGTTTATTCTAAGAAATAAGAATTTTTGGTGAATAACTTTGAGGAATATATTAGTGGTATTTATTTTACTTGTTCGTTATCAGTTTTGCCAAAAAATTAAATTGATAGAATTCTCTGGCCCGTATTCATAAAAAATAATTTGTATTTGAAATGTATTTGAAGACAAATTTTTCATAAAAATTTTACTTAAAATACATTTCTAATTCAAATTGTTTTTTATGAATACGGCAGTATATGTTGAAAAAAAAATTTCAAAATGCTCTACAGGAGAAAATTTTAATGATAAATTATGGGAGTTTTGGTGCAGGTGCTCAAATTGTATGTGATACCAAATATTTTCAAAGGAACGCCATAAAAATAATAGGTATTTTAACCGTTTGAGGAGGGGAGTACCCATTTTCCCACTACCTGGATCCATGCCTGATATACAATATACATACATAGCTGAGCAACATAGTTCTAGCCGGCTGTCCACAAGATACCGTCTGTTTTTTTTCGTTCCTTGTTAGTTTGGCACTGTTTTGATTTTTTTCTTTTCTAAAATTTTTAAACAAGACTGTTAAAAAGAAGTTTAAAAATGTCCATCTAAGTTATTTGTACACTCACAATATTATTACAGTATCGGACTGTACGTTATTCAAAAAGTAATCTGTTCAGTCATTTTTAAAAGAATAAGCATTTAAAATTGTAAGCAATTTTATTTTTAACTGATTCTAACATTCATTCAAAAAACTAAGGACATATTAATACGGATTTTCGGTTACTTTCAATATTGTCCGATTTCCAGTGCTGTTTTTTTTCTTTGCTTTATTTGATTTGTTTGAGATTTCCTCTCCTACACAAACAAAGGAAAAATCTTTTATTTTTACGGCTTAAGTCAATTAATTTTTTAACATTAAAAATTAAATAAACTTTTGGTTCAATTTAAATGAAAAATGAGTAGACCTGTTTTTAAGTAAACTTTCATTTATTTTAAATTACAATTTCAGTTAATTTTACGTACAGAATATTTTGAATGTAAATGATACCATATATCCGACTTTAAGATTGCATTTAGATAAGCTTGGAAGTTATTTTTATGCAATAACTTTCACACGTTTCTTTTCGTTAGTTTTCTATTATAATTTAGTTTCGCAAAAATTCCCAGGAAAAATTGAAAAAAAATTTTTGTAACTCATTTGCTGCCGATTGATAACCAAACGACCGAAAACTAGAAGCTCAAGCTGTTCAATATGCGGGCAAAATGTTTATAAAATTTTTAAGCCACCCCTTAAAAATTTAACAGGCAGTGGTATTTTTTTCTTAATTATTCGGCAGCCATTTAGTCAATTAATGATCGAATATAGATTTTGTGCCACGCGTTCGTAAAAAAATGTGACATCATACGGGTTAGCAGACTTCTACAGTGGCCTCTGTGTTGTGTGTGAGTTGCACTCACTCATAAACTCATACAAACATTTATTTCGCCCAATTTCTCATTTGACTTACAAGGATGTGAATACATACTCACATCCTTGAAATGTATGTACTCGTAGTTTAATAGCAACTATTATTATTGATAGTTTTGTTGTTTAGCGTTCGTTGATGCTTCTGTTGATGACATTTGACAGTTATAAAGGTAGTTCGAAACAATGCATCCCTCCCATCAAAGGCCAATTTAGTTCGGCCAAATAATCACTCTCTGTGATGATGATGATGATTATCTTACATTAGGGGTAAAGTAAAGGTTTTCAATTTCACTCTATTAAAGTTGAATGAATATATGATTGTCACACATAAAAAATTGCAAATACAAACATAAGTTTTAGCATAAATTAAACATGACAATGAGGAGTATTATTTAATAAATCAAATAAAATAAGGGAAATATATTAAATTATTCTATTGTTATATTATTTCAAATAATACGGAATAAGTTGTTGCTTTTTGTGGGTAAACTGTGGTGTATGTCTGCAATTCATTGGGGCTTGTGCCAAATCATCAGTAGACCTGCAACCAAAATATGTATGTATGTATATGTGTTTATTGAAGTACGCTTGATTCTACAGCAACAAAAACAACTGGCATTTTGTTTGTGCTATTTTCACCCTTAATGTCGAAAATAGCTGACAGGAACATAAAGAAATAATAGACCTGTTCATTTACATAAAATTCTTAAGAATTTGTAGCAATTGTTAATAGAAAGTGTTTATTAACTCCAAAAGTTTTCAAGGAGAGATCGTCAAAAGAGAGAAACAAATTGAGATACAAGAAATTCTTGCAAATTCTTAATAGTAAAATGTTTGCTCTTAAGAATTTTTCAAACTGCTGTTTGAAATGATTTCTCCTAATATTTTTTAGGAGTGATCAAAAGTTTTTAAGTTGAGTATTTTTTAGTTTAAATAAAAAATGGGCACTGATGAAGAAACTGTTAAGAAAAATAAACACAACCGTACGATTTCCATCTTACTTTACGTTTACAAATCAAGTTTCCCAAAAGAAGGTGCAAATGAAAATATTTTACGAAATTTGAGAAAGTGTAAGTAGGTAAATGTATTGATCTAATAGAAAACCAATTTTAGTTTAACTTAATATCAACAGGAACAAAATTAGATATTTAAATCAATTGAATTAAGGATCTAGTACATCACGGTCAGAGGATGTTGCAGCAAATGTTGGTGATTTCTGTAAATTTAATGTATTTCCTATTTAAAAATTAATAACTTTTCATAGATCTGCTGATAGTTTTAGTATTCTCTATATTATGAGCAGCTCTAATATCGGAACTTTACACTTTCGTTTGATAATTTTGAGATCAATTTTACAAAATTTATTTTTAATCTCTCCTTGATGAATTCTGATGGAAAAGTAAATGAACAAAGCTATTAAATTATCTTAAAATACAAAGCAAACTTAACAAAATTATTTAAATTATTTATTTTTCCTTTTCGTTACTAGTTCTTCATTTATTAAAAATATGAATGCAGCGAAATCTACCAGGTGAATTTGAAGGCACAGCTGACTCATTGTGTTGTATCATTGTTCATTGTCAAATTGTGCTTTTTGGTACATTTTTCTGGTTTCAAATTCGCCTTGAACTGTTTATTTTGACATCCAAGAATGATATTTCCCAAGGTGAATGCTTTTGCGACTACCTGTGAAAATTAATGTGAAAACAAATTTATATAAATAAACATTATAATATAAACAAAATTTGACAATTCAGGTGAAATAAGTTTCTAATGAGCTGCCGAAGTGAGTGTAAAGTACATTTATAAATATTTAACCATATTTTCAAAGGTTTCAAACTTTGAATCTTTATACAAAAACATAAAATAAATAAATGTGAACTACTTAATATGTAAACAGGACAAGAAAATGAATAATAATTCTTGCAAAACCAGTCATCAACTTTTGGGTGGTCCAGCCGCGTATCAAGATTTATCTTCGTGAGATCTTTTGATGGGCGAGGTGGTACGAAATTTTTTTGAATCATCTACATAGAAATAATAGATATTATAATCATTTTGGTTAAAGTGTTTGGTTCTCTCCCTTTGGATCCGCATCTGGGTTAGTCCGATATCTACTTTTTCCTATCTGTTTCATTTTAGTGTCCGTGTTTACGAAATTATGTAAAAAACACTCTTTTTTTTAGAAAATTCCAAGAAAATTCTTATTATTTTATTAATTCTTTAAGATACACAATTTATTTACGCACAAAAAAATTCAGAGAAAATTAACAAATAAGTTCTCGTTCTCGAAGAGAAGAAACAACAGCATTTTATTGTTTTCTTGCTGTTCATTTATCAAAATCTTCTGAGCTACAGCAAATGTTTTGCTTCGTTTTCTAATACACATTTTGTGCAAATGAATATTTTTCAAATGTTGTTAAAAAAATAAATGAATTTCATTTTAAAAAAATTGAAAAAAATGAAAAACACCGAAACAAAACTCATACTTCACATAATCAAAGGTAAATGTTTTCCTTCATTCAACTACTTGTGATAATCATTCATCCAACAAACCAACAAACAAAAAACAAAAATAACAGCAACTACAAGAGTAAAGATACAGTGGTGGTCAAAACATTCGGATTTTAAGAAATTTGGCAAAAAGTAAAAATTAATTAACAAGAGGAAGCAATAGAAGAAACACAAAATAAATTTTTAATTAAAAAAATTATCTAGTTAAAATTTAATATTTAGCTCTTGATTGTCTAACAAAATTAAGCATAGTTTATTTGGGCCAGACCAGATCATCGGGAAGAGGACTGCACAAAAATAGTCGCATGACCGTTCAACTTTTACTGCACAACTTTTAAATTTGTCGGAGAGAGGGGAAAGAGGTGTGGTATTTGCTGCTTGTACTCGTGAAGCTCGTTTTTTTTGTGCCATTCATAATTATAAGCACGAAGATAGACGCATGTTATTATTTGATTTTTCTTTTCATTCTTTGCTTCGCTGTGAAAATATGTATATACAAAAATTAGTTGAAAAAAATTTCACTCTGTGAACATTAAGGCAACTTAAAAAGAGAATTGAAAAAAAGTTGAGCAGCAAGAGTTGAAGTGCGTAAACCGGGACTTAGCGCCAGTTACTATAATTCTCCTTTCTTCCTTGCACATCAAGAGAACACAAGATCATATTTTCTTTTTCTCTTGATGTCTGTTTGTTTGCTCCTTCTTATACTCTGAAATTTGAAAATAGTTTTTTTGCTTTAGAGAAATCTTTTTTAATTTTATTAACGCCTTTAATGCACGTTGACGGTGAGGCCTCTTTTCACACGTCATGGAACCAGCACGATTTAAACATATTACACATTTTTTCCCTCAGGACAGCTAAACACAAACTATTATGCGAATGAAAAACTATATAAGAAAACCTTTCTTACACATTAAAATCTAATTGGTCCTCAGTTAAATTAAATTTCCAATTTTTGGATATTCAGCCATAATTATTTTTCAATCATTTTCAGCCTCCAACGTTGTAATTGTTCAAATTGCACAACCAGGTGCAAATTGTATGGATCGCATAATAAAATCATATTGTTGTACAAATTTCTTTTTTCTTTTTGTTTTCTAATTTGTTTCTTCGAATGAACTCATAAATAACATGAAGGATATTAGGAAATTCGTTTGTTTAAAATGCAATTTCAGTAGATAATTTTTTGGCCACCACTGTACATACAAGTAACTAACAATCAGCATCTTTGAACAGGTGTATCAAGTTATTTTTCGTTTAAATTTGTGTTTTTTTTTTGTAAATAAATTTCGCTGCTTTTTCTTTTGATTGATAACGAACAACAAAGCTGCATGTACACACACACAAACACATACGTTGAAGTATGTCTTATTGTTTTCTTTCAATGCATCTTCTTAAGTGTTGTATTGCAACTCCACTTTATTGTGCTCCCGCATTAAATTGCCCGCCCAACTGTTTAAATGTTCGGTGTGCATTTTTGTTTGTACATCTCGTTTAAAGTTTGTTAAACGATGCATCCGAACGGTTAAGCCAAGTGTTTTTGTAATACATTTTTACAACAAATACAACAAAAGATCAAGCACTTTATGTAGTAATGACGCAAACAAACGTAACACAATCATTTAAGAGTTTTTATTATTGTTGTTTGTTTGATCTTCATTACCTGATAAGTTCTGTTAGACAATATGTGCAAACAAAAAGAAAACTATTGAAGAAATTTTGTTTTGTTTAGTTTTTTTATGCTGTTGTTGTCATACTACATAATAACAACAACAAGTTTGTAAACTAGCAAGTAAATTTAAATAGAAAACTTAATAAAGGCATTCACAAAGGTGCATTAACTGTTGGAATTGTTGTAGGCACTAAAGTCTAAAACAATTACTAGAATCATTATTTGTGAAAAATATTATAATCAACAATAGATCAACAATACTTGGGAAGAAGTAAGAAAATATAAAAACCTCCAAAATGTTTTGAGAAACCTCGGAAAACAGATCAATCTTTAATTTAGAGATTTCTCATCATTTAGGCGTTTCTTATCTTCATACAAGCCAAGTCGCTGCAATATGCTTTCAAATACACATGTACATACCTATGAATGTCTTATTGCCCCAAAAATTTAATATCATATCTGCCACACTTATCATAAAATTCCAATAAATTAATAGGGGGGACAATAACAAGCAATTTTAAAATATTTCAAATATTTTCGCCACCACAAAGTCTGTGCATTTTCTTAACAATAAATTACAATTACTGACGACAGTACGAGACCATAAAATTCAATAGAAGCGGACGCAATAGCATACACTGTGCAAAACCACGCAACACAAGAAGCAAAAAGTATCAAACACACAAAAAAATAATAAAGTTAAACTCACCGTTTAAGTCGGCAACCAACAGTGAGTTTTAACAAGTAAGAGACCGTGTGAGTATATGTATGGCAGCAGTACCAGAAGCAATTTCCACGTGCAACATATAAAAAAAGTATTTTTTTTTATGAAGTGTCATATGTTGTTTGCGACATCCAACAGTTGTGATCCCACAAAACCAACCAAAAATTACACGCAAGTTTCATGTTTTTCAGCAAAATGTTTGTAAGTGATGAAGAAATTATATTTTTTTTATGGGAGGTATCCTGCTCCTCTATCCCCCATGGCGATGTTAATTAAAGACAAATGCTGTAATATGCTCTGATGTTGCACTCAAGGAGTAAATTATATTTAACAAACTGTGATGTCAAAATTTATAATTGCAGTATTATTCATTTTGTTAGCACATAAAATCATTTAATTTTATTGGAAGTAAGAAAAGTCATTTCAACAGAAGTGTTGGACAAGTAAATGTTGATGATGTCGTAATAAGCATTAAAATTTAATTGTGTCTCGTCTAGTAGTTTTATTCGATTTTAAACTAAGTGATTACTATTCATATATGAGGTCTGCAATAAGGAAAAGGATTTCTATTGACATTTGATATGTCGCCATCAGTGACTACTATAATTTCCCTTGAATCCTGGCTCGTTCATCTCTCAAAGAGAGGTTGGGTTCTAAGACACACTGGCTCCAGGGGAATACTCAGGCAGATAAATTTAACGCCTGTACAAGCTTATGGAGATATACATAAGTCTTTCCTGCAAACTCAGGCTTCCGCGCAACCGAGTGCAATTTTAACAACAAAAAAATGGAAAATTTAGAAAAATGTTAAAAATTTATTTTAAGAAATTTTAAATTTTCAAAGAACTGAAAATTTAATTATTTGCGATTCCAAAAAAAAAAATCACAATAAAATCTAGAATACAAATACAAGATTTTGTTAAAAAAATCTAAAACTCTTGAAAATTTAAACAAAAACCTGAAATTTTTAAAAATATTGATATTTTGATTTGTAAAATAATTTCTGAAATAACAAAACAAAATTTTTAAATTCAAAAACACTCGAGATGTTTTCAGAAAAATAATTAAAATCAACCTAAAATATTAATTTTGAAAAATATTTTAATTGAGGATTATGTAAAATTAGAAATTAATGAAAATTTTGTAAATTAAACAAAGCTCAAAAGATTTATTCAAAAATTCATAAGAACCGGAAAAATCAACGAAAATCCAAACGAAAATCGAAATTCCGAGAGATATTAAAATATTGATTTACACCAACAACAAAATATAAAGTAAATGCTTGATACAGAGTTCTTATGGAAATTCAAAGTCCTAGAAGAATTGTGAGTAAAAAATTTGCTATTAAAAAAAATTAGTACATAAACGGTTCAGCCACGTCCAACAAGTTCACGAAAAATTATAGATAGGTACCGCTCACGTGATTAGCAAATCGTTATTAGTTTTTTGTTTCAATGATGTGAGCGTTCATGAACGTGAACATAAAAAAATTAAATGTGAGTGAGCGTGCGTGATTGTGGCATGATTTTTATTTGCTTTATTGTAGTTTTTTACATTAAATTTTTATTTTTTCTTAAATTAGTTTTTTTTTCAGATTATTTTGTGAGCGTGAGTTTTCGTGATCGTGACTAACTTTTTTTCCACTCACGTGAGCGTGCATTAATGAGAACCAAAAATATGAGGTCATGAGTAAACTTTGTTTATCATTAGCGTGCATGAGCGTAAATGATCACGATCCCGTCTCTACCAAAATCTATCATTTACACAAAATTCACAAAAAAAATTTCGTTAATACCTGAATTTGAGTTTCAGTAAGATTAAATCTATTAATATTACATTAATAATTTTTTAACATTTAAAAATTCGTTTCTTTATTCACTAAACAAACAGCATATGCATATTTTAATATGGTGTAGGGTATAAGAGATTCGCCAAAGACGAATATTTCGTTCCAATTTGTTAAATTTGTGATTTATCATGCCAGAAAAATGTTTGTTGTTTTCAAGTAAAAACTTTCTTTACATAAAAATTCTCATATTCTTTTGATCGCTTAACCACATTTATCAACTGGAGTTCATCCTTTTGCGAAGACTGGTGACGATGACACGCCATTTACCGAACTTGATGTATCTGGTGACTTTTTCTTCTTTATGTTGGTGATTTTAAATGCTTCTTTACAATGTTACAGCAATTGTTTTGGAACACCTTTCAACGTGATGTTGCAGATTTGCCAAAATAACAAAACAAAAAACAAACAAAAAACAAAATAAATACCTATTAAGCAATGGACAGCAGAAGTCATTTCGGAACCCATTCGTTTGTACATATTGCATGTACATATTTATGTGCATTTCGTATGTGCAACAATAGATACTTGCATACCAGTCTTTTGCGCCATTAACGGATCTGACAAATCCGTAAATAAGAAGACAAGAAGAAATGAATGTAGCAACAAAAATTGTAACAGCAAAATATATGGCGTTAACAAAGCAGAACGTTTTCCGCCCAGTTTACTTGCGGTTGTTTTGGTTGCAGTGTAAAACTGTATAAATTTGTGCCTGTTGTTTTTGGTGTTGCATACGTTTGTTTGTATGTATGTATGTACATATCTATGTATGAAGTCAGTTAATACCATATCCTATGGATATATTTGTTATACTCTCTACACATGTATGGATAAACATAAATAAGTGTACAAATTTTGCAAATAAATTGAATATTATTTTGCTTTTCATACTCGGTGCTATTTTCAAACCACTATTTTGGTTAATTTATTGTTTTTATTCAAAAATAATCAGTGAAAGTCCCTTTTGGATAATGATAGAAAAATATGCATCTATTGTATCAATATACATACATGAGTTTTTTTAACATCACTATTTTACTTATTTGTTTGCATTTCTCAAATGGGGTTTCTTGTAAGAAACTGCCCATATTGCATCCACTTTGGGACCGCCAATAGCTTTTCAAGCTCTTGCTTGATACAGATAACTGCGCGGCCATGTAACAAGTTAATTAATGCAAGTTGCAGTTTACAAAAAGTTTTAATATATTCAAAGGCTTCCAAATTCACGCTGTTATAATCAGGAAAATATTACAGAAATTTTGTTTAAAATAAAAAAATTATAAAAACTTAACTTACCAAAAATAACACAAATTTATTAGCATCAGTTTAGTGTGAATAAACATTATTTTAAATTGCTAAAAATTTTAGAAAAAAATTGGATAAATAAAAATAACCTTTTTCAATATATACTTAAAGACTTAGGCTCCTACGCCAGTTTGTGTGGCCTGTTTTATATATGAAAACCTATTTTCAGATACTTTTTGCGCTTGCAACAATAATTGTTGACGTAATAACCTTTTAAATAATAAATGTTGTTTATAAAATTATATAAATTAACTGCTTACCATTAGTTTCAATTGCATTTCAATACAATATCGATTCATGACTTCATTTTGACAACAGATACATAAAACAGTTCATTATTTTCTTACTTTTAAAACAATTGTGATCTTTAACAAACAATCAATTGAATGGGATTTGTCAATAACTGAAAATAAAGAAATTTATCATTAATTTTAATAAACTGAACTAAAAATAAAACAAGACAAGATACAAAAGTACACCAAAACAATAACAAACTGTATGCATGCATATGCATGCATACGAGTACATGTGTATTTACATACATATTTTGAAGGCATATATCAACATTCGAGCTCGTATTCAGTTAGCAAATGTTAAGACTTGTATGTACACGTACATTATTCAATTGCAGTCGTTCATCAAAATTGAAGCTTGTGAATTCAAATCATCTGGTAAATCAGTTAGATACATAGATAGATGAAGGAGTCGATATTGTAGTCAATATAATTTTATGTAGCAAGAGTTTAGCAGTTGTAGTCATATTCGTTACTCACATAATAAAAATTGTCCACGCGTATTAAGCCACCCACTAGTGACTTGAATTACAATTGAGACGTTAAGCTGCAGCAAAAAGTAGCAAAGCTATATCTTCTAAGCCAAATCATACATACTTTGGCTTTCTTCAAGTTTGTACAATCAAAATATCAGGCTTAAGAGATCAAATGATTCGAATAATAAAAAAGCTATAGATTCCCAGTGAAAAAAGAGACTCCAAAGTATTCAAAAAGATCCTCATACTATGACAAAGAAATTATAATTTTATATAATGTGTAAATGTATACTGAAATGATTAATTTGGCTCAAGTTCAAACCCGAGTTTATCCGGTTATTTATTCTCATTATTTTATTTCATTTTTATTAGAAAATTTTTTGAATAAATTCATTATTTTTATTAAGAGAGTACTATATATGGAACAATTTGTACTATTCATCAGACTAGCAGAACGGATCAGTACTGATTTCGAGGTCGCTACACCATCTCAGTAGCGTTCTTTGTTCAATTTTACCACTTTTGACGGTGGATATAATTAATTTTATTATATAATTTCTTATGATTTTTATATATGTATGTAGACTTGTCATTGGAAGTTCTTGTTTGTGTTGCCAATTTATTGGATTGTAAGTCATGTTCACAATGCTAAGAAACCCCTATTTTCTTAAGTGTTATAAATCTTAGTAGCCGGAAAGTATACATTATATCTACATATATGAAAATTGAATTACGATTTCTTTTAGGAGATTTCGGATAAATTCACAAAGAGTGTTTCTTCAATAAAATAAAATTCAGGATATCAGTCCAACACCCAGAGATTAGTCATCATCATTTACACCTTTATAAGGAAATAATTTTATAAATTTCCATTAAATTAAGGAAAGTGTCCCCAAATCGAGAATTTTGTTCGTCTTTTGGGCGTTTTTCGGAGTTATGTTATATGTTAATATGTTATTTCTGCTAAATCTTTTTTTGTTGTAAAAAGAGAAGTAACACTCAGGCAATTCGTATCCCTACCAACAAGTAGGTGTGTTACCTTCTTTGGAAAAGTGAGACAAGACCCTTTTCGCTGTCATGCCGAACTTTCTTTGTATATCAGGGTTGAAAAAAACTGTTAATTAGTGGGAATTTTGCCAAAATTTCATAACTTAATATTTGAAACGAAATTCAATTGAATATTCTAAGATCTATGCTGGAAATATGAAATATATTTTTGTATTAATTTGTTATTGTAAAGAAAAGAAATATTTAGGGGGTTCTTGGGAATGTAAAATCGAAAATTGAAAAAAAAAAATTGAGAAAAAAACTTTCACTGATGTCATTGGCTTTCCGATACATAACAGAAGCTGTCAGTTCAACTACAACAACCTCAGAACGTAACCCAATTATTCTTGCAACTTGACAATTTGACGTCAGAATTCTTTTAAAAGTCAAACAGCTCTTTCCTTATCTTAAAACAATAATTAAAAAATTAAATTTAAATAATTGCTCTTACAAATCACACACTTTCTATGTAAAGAAGAATAATTCTTTTCGCCATTCCATCCACCAAGTTCACGGTTAAAGGCAATGAACCTTATCTGCTAATATAATATTAAACACTTCATATTTCATCCTTCGCTTAACGTTCCAATTGTGGCTATAATTACTTTTCGCTTTTGCCATTGCAACGTTCCAAGTCAAATTGCCTCGTAGTTGTGGCATTCGACGTAATCGTATGTTATGCGCGTACGTGCTGTTTGCATAGTGTGACATGAAACATTATTTTTAGATAAATTTTTTATGGTTTTTTTCAAACTTTCCATTTTTTTCGTTGTTTCTTCTACAGCTGCTTGTTGTTTGGTTGTTTGGAGTTGAGTTTTTTGTGGCATACGATACCAAAAAATCAGGCAGCAAAAACGGTCCAACTTTACTAATCATGTTATAATTTCCCGTGAGTATTGATTGTGGTCTTCCAATGAATTGCTTAACTTAAACAAAAATAAAAAGTAAATATATATACAAAATTCGCTTTTCAAAAAGAAACAAAAACAAAAAGGAGAAATAAACAACAACCCACCATCTTAAACTTCATTAAAATATCTGGCTAATGATCATTATCGGCATCTTGGCTTGTCAGAGGGAGCCATGTAGTAACCAACCAACATGATTATCTTTATCCCGGTTTTATGTGACCACACAGATAAAGTAAACAATGTGATGTAGACACTGGTACACAGCAAAATTCATATCAAATATTTTATAGGTGGGAATATAAAATTGCTTAAAGACGGTGGTTATTGAAAGGAGAAAGAGTAAACAAAAATGTTTAGCTGGATTTTGGAATTCGGAATTGTTTGGGCGACTGAAGAAGTTGAAGGATTTTATTTCGATGTGACTCTTTCGAAAGCTAGAGTTGTTGATTTAAGGAGCTGTTCACATATTACGTATCGCATCTAAGAGGAGAGTAAAAATTATTCTAATTTTTCGACCTTTTTATTGATATTTCATTAAAAACCTTCTCCAAACTTAAGGTCAACAATAACAAAATTAAAACTTAATTAAATTAAATTATATATCCTGAAATTTTTCAAATGCGCTGCGAAGGAAGGAGACGATAAAGTTGGCCAATACATGATGCTACGTAATACATGAACAGCCCCTTAGAACAATAACTAAACAAAAACCTTCATTACGACCAACTGTCGTAATTAGTATTTACAGGAGATCGCGTTTAGTGTTTTATATCTTAATTGTAGTGTACGATCGAGTGCACTTGTTCAGACCGAAGCCGAACTTCAGTATATTTTTTAGACCGAACCAAAACTCGAAACCAAAATTTTTATTTAATTTACATTTTTTTATTTATTCAATAAAAACAAACTTAACACACATAAAAACAGTAAGAGTTTCAAAAAGCTTTGTTTGTTGATGGGTTTTAGCTAATGAAACTAAAATTTTTGAAATTCCCTGAAATAAGATAACGAGACATGTTTCGAGTAATAAATTTTTTATACAAACAATTATTAACGTAATATTATTTAAATATCGCTGAAGAAGCCTTTCATTGAAAAGGCTAAATATTGGACAAAACAATTTATTTGTACATCGTTAATTGTTGACCTTGAGCTTGCAGATTTTTAATAAGAAATTAATAAAAAGGTGGAAAAATTAAAATAATCTTTTACACATAAAAATCTTTTATTTTGACTTGAAAACTTTTGTACTTTTTGCACTCTAATATTTTACAGGTTTTGATTTTTGCGTATCTCTGATGATACACAATCCCTGTACATATAAAAAATGTATCCAAAATTCGGTGTTAGGCGAAAATTTCTGCGAACGCCGCACATCAACCGAACTTAAGTTTTTGACGAACTCCGACACCGAACGCTTTGTCGGAATCTATTTCATTGTGCTCATTTCTGAGACAAAACAAGCGCACTTCTGTTTTGATTAAATCCTAAAATCATAGAAAGTTTATGTTTCCAGTAAAAAAAAGGACATTTTAGAAGATCAAGCATTTCTCTTCGTCTTTTCGAGAAATTATTAGTACACAATATTTTAAGAACGGAACCGTGTATCCAGTTTACTTGATCTGCTTGAAATATATAACAGAGAGTTTGAAACTGAAACCTTATTCTCTAACTATCGACTTGAAGTTTTGTTGAGTCCCGAAGAAAAAAAATTATTTTCCACAATAAAAGCAATTGCTTTTTTTTCTGTCCCTTACCACAGTTGCAGTCTTTTTGATTTTGCCACATACAACGGCAATGGAAAAATATTTAGGCAGATATAATATAAACAAAAAGCAAAAGGTATGACTTCTGCACACACGTTTTTAATGTGCATACTTATTTAGGTGTTTGTTGCAAGTAACATATTCCTGTTGATCTCATAACAAAGAAGTGGCAGGAAAGTTGTATTAGTCGTATGTAGTTAGTAGTCGCAATGTTTTCCATTAAATTTACTGATGGCAAAATACTGGTGAATGAAGTACGAGTATGAGCTGTATGTTCCCATTCATACACACAATGTTCCCATGGGGTGGCTTTTGTTTGCTTGGGAGAACGAAACAAAACAAAAACAAAAAGTCAAAAGCAGCAAATGAAACAATATTAAAGATACAAAAAAAAGCATTAGCGGTGTTCAGTGCAAATGGTCTTGTTAAAGTGCAAAAGCAAAATATCGCAGCTTTCGTGTATTTTGATGTGGGATTTCATTAAAAAAAACTACGATATTTTGCTTTTACAATTTTACAAAATCATTTTCATCAGACTCTGAACCCCGCTATTATGGGATAATAAAAAAATGTAAAAAATAACAACATGAAATTTTTAGGACACATCAAGGTTGTTTTAATCTCTTAAATAATATAAAATATAAAAATATAAATATAAAGGAATTTTGTAAATATATAATTAATATTTACGGCCTGTCCCACCACGACGAACGATATCGTTCTTTTGCAAAAACAAAATTTTAGAAATTGTTTTGTTTTAAAAATGATATCGTTCGACATCGGAGTTAAATTTTATTTTTTTAGCTTGATTTTCAAAGTTTTACTTCTTTGAGAATTTGTTGAAAAGATTTGGAACAAAAAAACCCATAATGATCCGTCGTACCTTGGCTGCTGCAAGCAGGGAAAAATTATTTTTTCGATCTGAGAGACGCACTAATATAGAAATTGAGTTAACAAAAATATCGAAAGCCTTCAAGGAATATATTTTTATGCAGAAGAAGCCCTTTGCCCCATTTCAGCGAACAAAATATTTTATTCAATACGTTTGACTCATTCACATAAAAAACATTTGGGCATCCAACTAAAGTCTCATTATTTTATTTCTCTGCGGCAATAAATGTTGTATACTGCACAACTTAACCTCAGTTCTGTTCGCTTTGTTGTCGATATATCCTAAAATATATTTATGAAATTCTACTGAAATAATATTTCAAAATTAGCTTACCTGTTCGTCTTTGTTTCTCTTATTTTATAATTAGTTTTTCAGCTGCTTTCATTATACAATAATCTATGTTCTGCTTAAAACTTTCTTCAGTTGGTCTGTTTTGAAAAGATATGACCACTAAAAAATTAAAAATTTCACTCTTTGGATTTCCTGAATAGCTGCGTATGTCTTAAATCACTCTTTTCGGGAGAGAAAAAAAAATGTGGAGTCAGCATAACTGTTTTGAAGATATTTCTTTTATATTTGAAACCTCTAATCTATAGGAAATTATTATTTCATACTTTATAAGGATAAATTTTCGATTTAAAATAAGTTGAAATTTTTTTTAACAAAAAGTAAAAAAATTTTATAAATATTTTGGAAAAGAAAATGCAGATAAACGTTGCCTTCCAGAGCTAGATTTATATCCACTTGTTTTGGCTTTTAGGCTCAAAAATACTAAATTAATTTTTCTCTTTTTAAAAAACTTTTTAGGTTTTCGTTTAATTTTTTACAATGAGTTTTATTTTTATATAATTTTCTTAGCGTTTTGCTAATATCAAACTAAAGCAGGTGAGATTTATAAAATTTTAATCAATATTTGTTTTAACCTTTTGTAACTTAAAAATACAATATACATTTGTATTTTTATTTCATAAAAAAGCATTTATTGTACATAATCTTTTATATTACAATATATACTTTTTTACACCTTTTTATATTTCCTAACAAGTTTAGGTTAAGACATGAATTGTAACAATTAGCAAACCTTAAACTCATTGTGAATTACTGCCTTTCTGTTAATGAAAACTGCTTGAAAATAGTTGCTATAATTTGTACTAAAACTAGCTTAACAGCTAAGGAGTTGTAAAGCATTTTAAGAGATACAAGAGAGATAAGCAATTCGGTTTCTTATTTCTCTCTCTCTAATTTAGATCCTCAATTCAGCCCTAAATAATTCTAAGCCCTAGACAAGCCACTTCTAAAATTTCTCCACAGCATTTGTTCAATTTGCTTTCCATAAAATACGAATTCATGGAAGAGGGTTTTGCTGAAAAAATCCCTTGAAACAAGAAGTTTTGGTCTTATTGTTTCTTTAAGTTTAAATTGAAACGATTTCGGTAAAATTTTAAAATTTCTCCTATAACAGAAACAGAAACAAAAAACAGTTTTTAATACTCGAATCTTACAATTTTATCAGTAAAAAAATTGTGTATCTAAAACTAGTTTCAAAAGTTTTCATTCAAAATTTCCCTTTCACGAAATCGTCAAATGGTGCTTCTTATGTTAATAAAATCTTGCAAAATTGAAAATTTTAAGCGAGTACAACTAGTAAAATTTGTTATATGAAAAAAATTCCTATTAAGAAAAATTCCTATTGAGAATTTTACAAAAGAATTTTACAACTTTTTAAAAATTTCTCTTATTGGTAGAAATTTTCGTACAAAATTATTTTTATTTTTTCAATATTTTTAAAATTTCTGTATCAAATTTTTGCAGTGCAGTTAAGAAAGAAATATTGGAACAATTTATTCAAATAATAAAAGTAATAAATTCTTCCAATATTACTTTCTTAATAAAATAATATATTTTTTATATTTTTATATTTTTAATTTAAAAGAAATTGAAACTCAATCAAATATTTTCAGGAAAAATAATTATTTGCTTATTTCCTCAAATATTTGTTCTATCTGTTTGTATCTTTCTTCCTGTAGCGGCACCGCCACAACTTAATCAATTTATATACTTCTTTATTTTATTATTATAATTTATTTTTTGTATTTAATAAAAAATTTTACCTTTAAGATACCAAAAACACCACACAATTTTCTTGTTCATAATTTTTCTTTTCTTTTTTTAACTCTGCTCAACCGATGAACTCATTATAGATGACTTTGAAAACGTCAGGAATATTCCACTACGTCACATCACATGAAATATAAATTTTATATGCTTGTGGGTGCTTAAAGAAATCCTTCAGGATAATATACTGATTTGAGGAAATATTCTCTTTATTTCTACCGCACATATAATCACGTGACTGCGATGTAGTGGCTGATTCACAACGATGACTTTGGCGAAGAAAATGATTTATTTATTTTATTTTTAAGACACTCACCTGTAAAGCAATGAAAGAGAAATATTATTATTAGAATTATTATGGAAATTATATTGATGGTTTTTAAAACATATATACATATGAAAGAAGAAGCTAACAAAAGGTTTATTTACGGCATATGGAGCGTATGATTAATTTAATTTATTTAATAAATAGTAAATTTTTCTGTTACGTTTTTTAATTAAAAACACTTTTTAATATATTTTTTATTTAAATAACCGGAGTTTTGAATGAACCCTCATTAACTTCCACCAGAAAAGCCTTTTGCCGCCATCTAGAACTTTTTAAAATTTTTCTTCGTCAATCAAACCATTTATTGGTGGACAATATGTATCGAGCTAAAGAGTTATTGTTGAATAATCGCCACAATTACTTTGCTATTTTGTTTATAATTTTCCTTAAGCGATCTTTTGATTCTGTCACCGTTCCCATAATAAATTTATTTTTGACTTACTTAAAGCTTTTCAATACAACTTCTTTTATATTGAGGTAACTAAGTTTTATTTATAGTTAAACAAAAAATATTTGCTTACTTGTGCCAAAATTGTTTTTGAAATTTATATTATTTTCGTGCTTTTAAATTCTTATATCTTTATGTACAAAGTAAGCACAACATTTTTCATTAAGTTGTTTTAAAACTTTGAATTGAAATTTGAGCATTGAAAGCATCAGGTTAACAGGTGCTGACAGTCATATTCTTATTATTTTTATATACGTATAAAAAGTTTAGTGCTCAAGAATTAAGTTTTTTTTTAATTTTACACATTTGTTCCTTAATTCTTTTTTTTTATTTTAAGTTTCTTTTCAGTTTGCATTTTGCGGAAAAAAATGGGAAAAATACGTTGATAACAATAAGATACTTAGTGAATTCAACCAAAACCTCATTAAATGTTTATTCAAGCATATGGGTACAGTACGACAAAATAGACAGACAGGCAGACATGCAGACGGAGCGACAAACAGATAAACGTAAAGACAGACAGTCCCAGAAACAAACACCCTTTCATTCATTTGTGCGATAAATTGTGTGTTTAAGGAATAGTAGAATAATAGCAAACACTTCAATCAATGCCATATTATTATGCCATTTTAAACATTGAAGAAAACGAATTGGCTCTTGAAACGCCAGCAAATAGTAAGAAAAAAAAACACATTTTAAGAATAAATAAACCAGAATGTTTTATAAAAAAGTGAAAAATGGTAAAAAACTGTAATCCTAAAAGATCAGTTTATTGCACATTTCTTTAAACTTTTTTGCCCACATTTTATTTGTATTTTTATGTAGAATATTCCTTTTAAGCCAGCGTTTTATTATTATTGTTGTTGTTGTTGTTCACTGTACTTCCGTTTGGTCCTGGTTGTTGTAGGTTTCGGCCTAATTTGCATATTTATCATAAGAACCTCAGTATCATATCATTTTGTTGTTTGTCCTTGCACTCACACAAACACAAATGCACTTACATATATTCACGCACAGTGGGTTGTAACCGTTGAAAACTTGGAAATTAAAGAAACTTGGAATTTGAAAACTACTTAATTTATACTTGAGTCTTTGTAAGTTTTTAACAAGTTCATTTTATTGTTAAATTCCAATTTCTTTTTATATTCTAGTAAAATGGAAAAAATCCACTTCGCTCTAGAAATGGGCATTATGAGCAAATTTTCTCTCGCGCTTTTATTTCAAAAGAAAATACAATTCCAAATAATATTTAATTCAATGAAATCATTTATTAATTTAATAATTTTGTGACTTTTTGAAACGGCAGTTATTCTAAAAAATCAGGGATTGAAAATAATTATTATTTTTGAATTCCATAAAGCGAAACGGCAAGAATTTGTCTATTCGATATTTTTAATAAAGTAATTTGTTATTGTTAACTAACGAATAAGGCCCGTATTCATAAAAAAAAATTTTTTTAAATGTATTTTAAGAAATATTTTTCATACAAATTTTCCTTAAAATACATTTCAAACACAAATTATTTTTCTTACGAATACGACCATAATAATCTAAAGAGATTTTTATTTCTTGATTTTTTTCAAAAAAGCCAGCACATAAAAGATATTTTTTGACCCACATTTTTTCGATCAAAAACAAAAGTTAAAGATTGATTCTTGATTTTATAAGCAAAAAAATTTAAAATTTTAGGTTTGTTTTTTCGATCGGAAAAATTTAACTCTTATTTACCACTGTACATAACAAAAGGAATAAAAGTTTAAACTGAAAACCAAGTTGCTGGTTTTACTTTTCTCCAACAAATATATAAAGTGCAGCATAATATTTTCTCTATTTCTTATCTGGTAATACATTCGATTCCTTTTCTTTTTATATTATTCGTCATCAAAAAGTATTTGTGGATATTTTTGGGTTGACAAGTGAACGTGGAAAAGTGTTTTTGTGTGCGTGATTTAATATAAAATGATATTTGTTGCAAGGACATTTTTATATGCAAATAATATGAAGGATTTGCTGGCAATAACTTCCTTGATTATTTTTTTATTTTTTTGAGTCAACTTAAAAATGAAAGTAAGAGAAATATATTTTAAAATATTATAAAATATACATACATATGTGCGTATTTATAAAAATTACCAAAGATTTATATTAACATTTACAAGGCTACAATAGCACGAGAACTTTTTCTACAAAATTTATTCGTTGTACTGTTGTGGCAATTTAAATAAAACTATTAAACATTTTATAACTCAAATGATTTTCAGAATTAAGAATTAGGCAAAAATATAAAAATTCTTATTTTGTTACAATTTTGAACTAAAAAAATTTACCGATTTTGATGGAAATTGCAGAGTTATAATGAAAATATTATTGATTTATCATGGAATTTATCATGCATCAGTAGATATCAATGAAAAGACAACATTTTCGTAAGGAAATTAAAAGTGATATGGAATATACTTTGTATTAAAATTAAGTTCGAGTGACTGTAAAAATCCATTAATTAAATATTATATATGAAGTAGCCAATAGTTTTATGCAGGGACCGTCCTTGTTATGATCTTTTATCAAAAAAGCAAATATATATATAATAGATATTTATAACAGTTAAAATTTGACTAATATTTTTTTGGTCAAAAATTGCAGTTAAAAATCGATTTTTATTTTTTCGCTCAGAAGTTAGAGTTAAAATTTTACCGACACTTTAATTAAAAAATAACAGTTAAACTGATTGATTAAATTGATCGGAAAAATAATGGTCAAATATTAACTTTTATTTTTATTGGAAAATGAAGAGTTAAGTTTTAATAATTATTTTTGACCAAAAAAGAATTAAAAACAAATTTTTACTATTATTCACATTTTTGAATTAAAAAAATTAAGTGAAATTTCAACAGTTATTTTAATTTTTAATTTTAACTATTATTTTTGACCGAAGAAATAAAAACAAACAAGCTTTAACTTTATTATTATTTTTGAACTCAAAAATTCAGTAAAATTTAATTTTTTTTTGCCGGAAAAAATAGAAAACAAATTTTTACTTTTATTCCTGTTTTTTAACATAAAAACTTCAGTCAAATTATTTTTCGCCGAAAAATTAAAAAAACAAAAACTTTTATTTCTATTTTTTAACTCAAAAAATTCAGTTAAATTTAAAGTTATTTTTGTCGAAACAATAGAAAACAAATTTTAACTTTTATTCTTATTTTTGAACTAAAAAAATTCAGTCAAATTTTAACTATTATTTTAATATATAGCTTTTCGACCTTCTCTTAATATATTTATATTATTCTTACAATTGAGCTGGAGGCCACTTTTTTATAAAAAACAGCCAAATTTATTTTTTCACAATATTTCGATACCCTTTGGGTAACTTCTTCAGGAGAAAAAAATCGTTAAACACTTCAAATAACAATAAATAAACAAATTACAAATCAACAACTTACTTTTCCTTTGTTTATTTATTTTTATTTAAATTGCTTAACGATTTTTTTCCTCTTAAAGAAGTTTCCCAAAGGGTAGCGAAATATTGAGAAAAAAAAAATTTGGCTGTTTTTTTTATAAAAAGTGACCTCAAGCTCAATTAGAAGTATAATATAAGTATTTTAACTATTACATTTTACCGAAAAAAATATCGTTCAAAAAATATTGCTGATATTTTATAGCATATCACGGCCTATTGCCACTAGTGTTTTATTTTTGCAAATAGACAACATTTAGAAGAACTCTTTCATTAATTTTATTCCGAAATAAATACATGTTTTTAACACAATTTAGTACATCTCCAATATTTGAAATTTTTGGCCGAAGCTCTATTTGTATTAAAATATTTCCAATAAACCTAAACAAACTTAAAACAAAACTGACAAAAACTGTTGCACATTCGCAATAAAACGACTTTTAAAAACATTTTGGCATAAATGAAAGAAAAATCAAGAAATATATATTTTTTATATAAAAAACACTTACCATTTTTTTAAATCACTTTTGTAGTTTTTCACAGTGGCGGTATTCAGAGTTTGGTGCAAATGCTCTTGCGCAAGTGCAAATGCAAAATATCGTAGCTTTTTTGTAAAAGCCAACAACAAAATACACAGTGTTGCCGTTAAATTTCACAAAAAAGCTACGATATTTTATATTATCTCTTTCGCAAGACCATTTGCACCGAACCTTGAATACCGCCAATATAAAAATCACTTTGACTTTAAATTTTTAATTTTCACTTTCCACAAAAAATAAAATTACACTTGAAATATTTTGTCAACATCTTATTTTAATTATTCAAATCAAATCTAACGTTCTTAACACCAGCTCGGTTTGTTTAAAACTGATTTTGAAATAATTAGTGATTTGATTTGATCATTTTGCAATCGCTTCTAAAGAATGAGCGAAAATGCATGTTCGTTCTTTGCAACAACTTGTCATAAAATTTGCTGAGGTTTTCAAAATATTTATTTAAAACTAAATTATAATTACACACATATACATACATATGTATGTATGTATGTATGTATGCATATCAAAATCAAAAGACAGAATGTAGTTGCATTTACATGCTTAAGAAAACATAAATACAGTAATGTTTGAATATATAGCAGTGCTAAACATGACACATAGAGGAACATTAGAAGCATTCTTCAGAACATATTTGTATACTTTGTATTGCAGTCGAGTGTAAATAATATTTGCCACTGCGGAATATACTGACGTGCTTAAGCAAAAGGCAGTAAAGAACCAAAAATAAAGTTAGAGAAGTTAGAGTTTCCGATATTTATAAGCTAAATTAACCACATAATGCTTTTATAATAATAATTTTTATTTATTAATAGATTTTTATTCTTATATATAATATTGTTGTCAGAATGTTTGTGTTTAAACTCCTCCGAGCCGGCTTTACCGATTTTCATGAAATTTTTTATGTGTATTTGATAGGTACGAGAAAAGGTTGTAAAGTATATAAAATTTTAATATCATTTCTCATCGGATTTAATAGAAATTTGGGAAGCCAGTAAATACTTTTCAATTGGCTATGCCCACTTATTCCCATATATATATATAAAATTCCTATTTACCATAATTAATTCTACACAAATTTTTTTCTATGTAGATTCTGTTTAAACTTGATAATAATGATCTATTAACCTGGAAAAATAACCAAAATTTTCACTAACTCTCCGCAGTGTGGGTGTTTTTTACGTCTTTTAGAAAAGTTCACTAAACTCTTCTTAAACAGCAATATGGTGGGCTAAAATGACCTACAACAATTTTGCAAACACATCAAAGCTTAAAATTTAACTTAAACAACAAAAATAAATCAAAACTTAAAATGCCTGAATAAAGGCCTCATTAGCTTTTACTTTTCGTTGGACAGTGTATCTAAAGGCATGAATTTTCTAAATGTCTACAAAATGTGTTTTTTAAATAAAAATATAGCGAAAAAGTAACAACACATACAGTTTTTCAATTGAACAGAAACAAAACAGCTGGTTCGTAACAGAACAGAATGTACTCGTGCAAACTAATTCTGCCTTGAGTTTTAAGTTTTGACTTATTTCCGCCGTTCAAGTTGCACTTGGAGCTTTGGTGTCTTCATAGACTGACAGTAAACTTTTATGATAAAAATGTGTATAAAACATTTTAACCCCCTCTATCCCTGTTTAAGGATATTGTCTGCTCTTTTTTTAAAGGGGCAATAATGACCCATAAATAGAAGAGATAGAGGCTTAGAATGACTCACAAAAAAATTTGTTTTAAAATTCTACAATAAGTTTTCAAAGACTCCAAAGCTCAATAATAAATTTGAAGGCCATAAATAAGCAAAAACTTAAAATGTCGGAATATATGCGAAAATAACCCTCAAACACATATTTTGGTTCCCTGTACTAGAATCTTTCGATGTTGTATCGAGATTTTATTGTACAGTGTAATTAAGATGCCCAAACTAATTGACGAACTGATGTTAACTTTTGTAAACTAAAAAGCAGTCAAATACGATTTACTGCCTTGTACTCAAAAGCAAAGCATTTAAACAATGAAAAATAATATTAACATGTTTCTCTTTACATAAATAAAAAAATACACATAACAAATTAAAAAAATTAGCTATCGAATCTTTGAGTAATTAAAAAGGTAGTAATTATATTTTTCATTAAATAAAAGCAGTACATTTCGAATTTTTTTACTTGTTTAAATTGAGCAACAGATATACTGCTTTTATACTTGGGAAATGTAAGCAATTTGGTATGTATATTCCATAAAATTAAAAGTTTTTTATATATGCGAAATAACATTTTGTAGTTGAGCTTAAGTCATATTCTTCAAAATTGTCAAACCTCTTAAATACGGTTTGTAGTCTACTGATAATTTGGCATAAGCACCAATTAAATGCAGGCTCACAGACTAGCTCAACCCACAACAAATGCAAACCTTTTGAAATTAAATTGGGAGAATATCTCAAATAATAGATTTAAAATATTAAAATTAATTTTTTGGTGAAGGGTGTGAAAACTTTAAAATTTAAAAAAGGCAGCTTAGTGAAGTTTACTGCATTTCTCCCAAGCAAGGCAGAATAGCTGCTATTAATCTACTCTACTGCTTTATTTTATTATTTCGATCCTTTTTTTCTCACTATAGTTTGATGAATTTTCGTTTTCGACTTCAAAATGTTATACTATATTAAAGTTGTCGCAAATTTTTTATATTTTCTTTAAATGTTTTTTAAGGTATTATATTTAAAAAGTATGAAATGAAATTTTTGTAATGCTTATAATAAACGCAATGCTATTTTTGTTTGCATCACTGCTCGCACGCCAACATGTAATTTGAATGTTGTTGCATATTTTTACTTTTGTTATATAAACCGACAAACACAGTTGACAGTTTTTATACAAAAAATGTTATACACATGCATACTTAAATACATTCATATATTTATCTATTTATTTATGTATTGAGTATATTATTTAAATATTAGTACATACAAACACATACACATTTAATTAACAGTATGAATGAATTGCATGTAAAACATTTATGAACTTAATCATTGCATTTATATAAAAAAAACTTATTGAAAATTAAGTCTGTGGTTTTCATATAGAACGACATAAGTTCTAAAATAAATGTTTTCAGGAGAAAGGAGTTGTCAAATATTAAAAATATGTCGAACTTTTCTTAGCAGTTGCGTATGAAAATATTTGTTAAGGAAATGTTTCGTTTGCTAGCATATTACGTGTGGGAAAGAGAGCATTGGTTTTATGATCGGTACGCGGCGTTATGTTTTGTTCACATTTACTTTGCTTTTTGCAAATAATAAGCAAAAAAACAGTAATAATGGAATGTTGCCATCAACATGTTTGTCGGTGTGAGCGCAAATGAAAAACAAAAGAGAATTTCAGATGGTTTTCTTCAAATTTCCGCCCGTCAAAATTCGCACAAAGTGTAAAATGACAAGTAGAATTGTATTATTGAAAAAAATACAGAAGTTAATTTGCTTTGCCCCAAAAAAATCCCTATTGATTTCTGATATTCTGACAGATTTTAAGCTCATGAAAAGAGCGTTTAAAATAAAGAAAAGCGTCATTAAAAATTCAAAATCGGATTAAGTCTACTTAAGCTGTTATACATGAAAACCATTGAAGTAAAAATCACAAAGTAGCTAATTTGGTGGCATGTTTTATATTATAATTATAATTAAAAGAATGTTAATAATTTTTTTAATTAAATTTTTAATTTTTATTTTTAATTTTTTTTAATTTTTTTAATAAAATAAAAGTTTAATTTAAAATTTAAATTTTCTCTTTGGGATACTGTCTTATGTCCTATTTTTTCTGACTAAAGCTATTACAAACTTTTGCTTATAAAAATTTGATTTCGGCCTTGTATATTGAATACAACAATAAAATATGCACATTTATGTTTCTTATCAATATAAATTTGTTTAAAAAATCGATTTTCTAATTAATTTAGAAAGAGTAAAAGTTAAACTTTTAAAAGCTCCTTTAGGTATACTTCCTTCACAGAGTGTTAAAAAACAAATTTACATATTTATATTAAAGGTATCAACTTGAGCAAATTTTCGCTCAAGATCATGCACGCTCCAATGAGCGTAAAAAAATTTGTCACTATCAGGAAAACTCCCGCTAAATGAAATTATTAATTTTAAGAAATAGCTGGCAAGAAAATTTTTTTTATAAATTCCGTATGGAGTTATTTCTTGCAAGCAATCATATTGCCTAATATTAAGTACACAATTTTACCTGGATCCCTTAAATCAAAACTAGGGGCTAATTACGACATTCGGTATCGAATGAAATTTACATTTAAATTCAAAATTTTTTATGGGATTTCTTTTGATATCCCCTGTATTTAAAAATAGGTTAAAAGAATTTTTGAAAATTGTTAATAATTTTTTTTATGTACGTGTGTATTTTATTGTACAGTCAGATATTAACATACTTTTTAGCTTCACACAAATATTTAATTACATTTTTTAAAAATTCTTGTAACGGCAACAACAAATTTGTCTTGCTGAATTTTATTTTAGCAACCGGAAACCATTATTAAATAACAAAATGCAAAAAGGAAAAAAAAGACAACGAATCTACTGATAAGAATTATAATAAAATAATTAGGGACAAACAAAAAAATGTATAGAGGAATATTATGAACATACATACATACACACTCGTAGATGGTTTAAAAAAATTATAATAAACTGAAATTTTTTTTAAATGTGCTGTGCTGAGTGCACACCAGGTAACCATTAAAGCAAACATGGCATGTTGCTTCGACTGTTGTTGCGTGTGTAGCTTCGATGCTCATGGAAGTATGCGTTACAGATTTTAAAAAATCGCTTATCACAAATGTGATAAAATTTAAACATTTTAAGATACTTCGAAAAATATAAGACGAAGTCGGAAAAGATAAAAGACCTGAAAAATAGAAAAGCCCAATTATGAAAACTGATATAAGAAAAAAGCGCTAAAAGCTCGAAAGTAAGAAAAATAGCTGTAATGTCAACAAAATCATATAAAATTCTGAACGAATGTGACACAATGTAATACAATGGGCGTAGCCTAAGAAGAGCTTCCCTAGAAATAAATTATCTAAAAGCATTTTAAATCGAATATAGTATTGGCGTAAGTTTTTAATTACTTATTGCCAAAATATAAAATCGCCAAATCGAATAAATCGATTAAGTCGTAAAAAATCAATTATAAGACGTAGGAAAACAAAATTAGAAAAATGTTGAAACGGTATCTCCAAAATAAAATACATTTTTACGTACAACTTTTTTCGGGGCTCAATTTAATAAAGCATAGAGCAAATAACATTCTTTGAGTTGTTTTGTATGGAAATAAAACTTAGTGCAGACTGAAGCAACAACAAAAAACACGAAGTCTTGTCAACAACCTTCCGTACGGCAAAAATTGAAATGTAGCCGTACTAATCTGTCTACTTAGGCGTATCTACACAATGAACACATGCGTGTTTTGTTTACTTACATACTTATTCACAAAAAAATCCGGCTGCACAATAGTGGATATATAATTTTATAAATTAATAATAAAATGAGTTTTTTTGTGCCCTCGGCGTTTGATAACAAAGCAGAAGCGGTCAAATTTGAACCCACACAAAATACAAACATAATAAATAAATCAAAGTCTAAGAAAAACAAAAGGAAGAATAAAAAGAAAAACAAAAATAATGATTCCACTGAGAGCACCGTCATTCCTCAAGGCAGAGGACCATTGGCACCAAAATTTATGGATAGTGAAGATGAAACAATGGCCGACTTTACTAAGGTCAAGAAGGGTAAAGTAGGGAAAAATAAAAAGCAGCTGCAGCAAAAACTAAAAACCACACCGGCTTTGAGTAAAGCCATACAAGACGCTATAGCATTAGCCAAAAACGAACAGAACGACGATGATATGGATGATGATACACCACCAAATATTACACCTACCAATTCTTTTGAAGTAAAACTCAAGGAACAGCTAAAGGGCGGACGCTTTCGTTTCCTCAATGAACAACTTTACACCATGAACAGCAAGAAGGCTGAAAATCTCTTTAAACAAGATTCCGAAGCTTTTAAGGCCTACCACGACGGCTATCGTCACCAAGTAGAAAAATGGCCCTTAAATCCGTTAGATCGCATTATAAAAATGATTAAAAAATTACCAAAATCCTTGGAAATAGCCGATTTTGGCTGCGGTGAAGGTAAACTGGCTAAGTCTGTGCCCCACAAAGTGATCTCCATTGATTTGGTGAGTTGTCGTGATGACATTATTGCTTGCGATATGGCAGAAACACCTTTCGCCACACAATCATTTGATGTGGCCGTCTATTGTCTTTCCTTAATGGGTACTAATTTAAAAGATTACCTCTTGGAAGCTAACCGTGTTCTAAAAATTAACGGCTTAGTTTATATTGCTGAAATACAATCACGTTTTGATAATGTTAAAGATTTCATTAACAAATTAGATTCATTTGGTTTCGATTTAGTGCGCCAAGATGTGGGACAAAAAGTGTTTTATTTCTTCCAATTTAAAAAAGTTCGCAATGTAGCCAAAGTGGCGAAAGTACCACAGTTAGCTTTAAAGCCATGTCTGTATAGAAAAAGGTAAGCAGATAAGGGCATCCTCATGCCGTCGTTTTATTTAATTACCTACATATATTCCATGTGCATATGTATATTAATTTAAAAACCGCTTAAATAAAAGATATTTAAGAAAAATCTTCAAAAGAAACCACGTCAATAATTAATTTCCATAGAAACTAGTTTATGTCAGTTCGTTTTGACTAATCTAATAGAAGTATTTTAAGAATGAATATATCTTAAAACATTCTAACTCGGCTTAAAAAAAGATTACCTGCTTTCTTACAAAATAAGTTCGAATTTTAGAATTATTTAAAAGTTCCAAAATTACACATTTCTCCATAAGAAACAAGTATTTATTTATAAGGGTTGAATTAAAATCTCGAATATCCAATAGGTACAACATTTCGATTTATTCCATTCTTTAAAAACATTTTTCTTGAAAATCATTTCACGTTTTACAATCGAATATTAATATTAGTAATTTTTATTTTCTATTGAACACTAAGAAATCAACTTTCATTGTTTTCACCTTTATTTAGAGAAATATCACTTTGACTAGTTTGGGAATCTAAAGGCTCTTTAAGGCCTCCCACCACTTGACTTATTTTATCTTTTTGCTTATCTTCATTTTGTCCATTGGAGGATGCTGCATCCTCATTCTCCTTCAAAATAGGACTTTGTTTTAATTTAGCTCCTTTTCTAGGAGGTATAGTTTGCAATATGGCATCAGCCCAACTTTTTCCTTCTGCCACCCGAACTAGAATTTCAAAAACTTAAAGGAAACAAATTAATTTACTAAAAATTAAGACGAAAATTTCAATATTCACCATGATATGTAGTTAATACTGCTCTTGTTTTCATATCTACGTATTCACCCAATGGTAAACGGGCAGTTCGTAGACCTTCCGCCATAGCTTTATCATGACAATAGTTTTTATGATGATTATGATCAACTAGACCACCTATACAATACACATTTGTAGGGATTAGAGTTTCTAATACCGTATCCGATTCACTTGTTAAATACACCAATTCTGTATTGGGTTGAAAAACTTTTAAATGATCCTCATCAAAATGATACGCAACTTGCCAATTTTCCCATCCATCATTTTTCATTAGACATTTATGAATATTTCCATTAGATTTTATACCCGTGAAATGTAATTGCAACATCTTATCAGACCTCCGGTTCAAAGTGTAAATACGCAAGCACTGTTTCACACATTTGGCTACATCTCGGTCGCTCATCATATCATCGCAATCCAAATCGATTGCAATACGTAGTGAATTCTCGCCGTCAGCAACCGCCTGTTGTTTTTTCTTTAGCTCCTTGCGTGAGGGTCCTGTACGTATTGGCAGCCCTTTCTCTGCAGCCTCTTTACGTTTTTGCTTTTGCCTTTCTTTTTCTTTCCGGCGTCGTTCTTTGCGTAATTGCTCATACTGGGCCAATTTTTTCTGTTTTTTTAACTGATTCTTACTAAACGGAGTCGGAGCAGTAAATCCGGGATTATTTTGTAAGGCAGTTGGTATTATAGAAATTTTTCTTTCGGCACTTTGATTTCCTTTTAATCTTTTTTCAGCCGGTGGGCTACTTTCAAGTGTCTCCATTGTGGATGATGTAAAAAATTCTGGTGCTGATCAGCGTTGCCAGAATGATGATTTTATCATATTTTTGATGATTTTTTAACCAAAATATGATTTGATGATTTTATTCTCAAATTATGATTTCTATCTAGTTTATAAAAATTATAATTTTTTATTTCTAGTGTGTACAACTTTCATTGTAACTGTCACAGATCACTGCAAATGAATTTATTAAAAATTGTGTGAAATTTCATCAATATTAAAACGATATGATTTCAACGATGTTTTAAAAAAACCTCTCATGTCTTGACCCTTTGAAAATTGTATATAGAAAAGTTAATTTCTTGACCGGCTTAATACACAATATACCATATATAATTAGTCAAAAAGATATTCAAAATTTAGAGAACTCCGTTTTATAAAATTCAATGATTTTTTTCCAACTCATAATCTTAGCTGTGAAGAATTTTCGTCAAAGTTTTCAAAAACAACTCGTGCTGATAACATACTTGTTTTTCCAGTCCTATCAAAATTTGTTCAAAACTTAATATGTATTTCTATTTCCTCAGTAAACGTTGAACGAATATTCCCAACAGTCAATTTAAACAAAAATAAATACAGAAATAAATTAGACAACAGCACTTTTGAAGGTATTTTATATGCAAAAAATTACTTAGCAATAAAACACTGTTCCTGCTATCATTTAAAAATAGACCAAGATAATATTAAGAATCTGAAACCTTGTATGTATAATAATAATAGTTCTTAAAAAAAATTTTCGCTGTACATGTACTATAAATAAAAATTTGTATTAAAAAAAATGATTACTTTTCTCCATAAAATACATATGATTTATTTCGACATTTGATGATTTTCCTCAAGGCCTCTGGCAACGCTGATGCCTTAAAACACGTGAAAAAACAATCGTTTTATTATTGTTTGCAAAGGAACAAGGTGGAATAGAGCACGAAAATATTATAGGGTCTTTTAAATTAAATTTTAAATTAAAATTTTAATCAGTTGCTGATAATTGTGACAAATTTCACCACGCTATTATAACAACTAAAATGTGTTTGCCGCGCCCCCTTGCCAAACATAAATGTGACGCTAAATAAAAATATTACTTTTTAACACCTTTTATGTTTTGAATGGAATTAATGCATCCGCTATAAAGCTGACGTGCTAATCTATCATCTGCAAAAAGAATCAACGAAATTCGATGAAGGGTTCGCGAGATATTAAAGGAAGCAATTTGAACAAAACATGCAATATAAGATAATTTATCGCTGCGTGAGCTTGAAAAGTTTCGCTAATAACTTCTTTGATTTTCAAGCTAGGGACACCAAATTCGGCATATTTGTAAAGAAGGACGCCATGATTTGTCTGGATATTATACGAATTTTCTAGGTCAATCATTTGAGGAGAAACACTGCTCAGGAGTATAAAATGCTATTTTTCATGATTAGCGCGGGCCACCGGGCGGGCCTAAGGTGAGCCACCTTGTAGCCAAGGTCCCAATCTATCATATGGTAAAACATTTATTCAAATATCTCAAACGGTTAACGAGTTACAGCCTTTTAAACAACTCAATTAGCAAAAATCCACCTTCTGCTCAATTCTGTTGACCTGGTGTTTTACAAAAAAAATACAATTATTTATTTTTTATTTTTTCTTGCTAAAAAACTCTTTTACGTTTGGCTCAATATCTCAGTTGTTTTTAGAGATAATTTCATGAAAATTGATGGCCTGATAGAGCATATAAGCGAGAATAATTTGGAATTAAAATTTGTTTGCCACGCCCATTTGCCAAACATGAAAGTGGGCGTTAAATAAAAATAACACATTTTAAACACTTTTCTTTTTGTTTTGAATTGAATGAATAAATCTGCTTTAAAGCTGACGTCCTAATCTATCATCTGTAAAAAAATCAACGAAATTCGATGAAGGGTTCGCGAGATATTAAAGGAAGCAATTTGAACAAAACATGCAATATAAGATAATTTATCGCTGCGTGAGCTTGAAAAGTTTCGCTAATAACTTCTTTGATTTTCAAGCTAGGGACACCAAATTCGGCATATTTGTAAAGAAGGACGCCGTGATTTGTCTGGATATTATACGAATTTTCTAGGTCAATCATTTGAGGAGAAACACTGCTCAGAAGTATAAAATGCTATTTTTCATGATTAGCGCGGGCCACCGGGCGGGCCTAAGGTGAGCCACCTTGTAGCCAAGGTCCCAATCTATCATATGGTAAAACATTTATTCAAATATCTCAAACGGTTAACGAGTTACAGCCTTTTAAACAACTCAATTAGCAAAAATCCACCTTCTGCTCAATTCTGTTGACCTGGTGTTTTACAAAAAAAATACAATTATTTATTTTTTATTTTTTCATGCTAAAAAACTCTTTTACGTTTGGCTCAATATCTCAGTTGTTTTTAGAGATAATTTCATGAAAATTGATGGCCTGATAGAGCATATAAGCGAGAATAATTTGGAATTAAAATTTGTTTGCCACGCCCATTTGCCAAACATGAAAGTGGGCGTTAAATAAAAATAACACATTTTAAACACTTTTCTTTTTGTTTTGAATTGAATGAATAAATCTGCTTTAAAGCTGACGTCCTAATCTATCATCTGTAAAAAAATCAACGAAATTCGATGAAGGGTTCGCGAGATATTAAAGGAAGCAATTTGAACAAAACATGCAATATAAGATAATTTATCGCTGCGTGAGCTTGAAAAGTTTCGCTAATAACTTCTTTGATTTTCAAGCTAGGGACACCAAATTCGGCATATTTGTAAAGAAGGACGCCGTGATTTGTCTGGATATTATACGAATTTTCTAGGTCAATCATTTAAGGAGAAACACTGCTCAGAAGTATAAAATGCTATTTTTCATGATTAGCGCGGGCCACCGGGCGGGCCTAAGGTGAGCCACCTTGTAGCCAAGGTCCCAATCTATCATATGGTAAAACATTTATTCAAATATCTCAAACGGTTAACGAGTTACAGCCTTTTAAACAACTCAATTAGCAAAAATCCACCTTCTGCTCAATTCTGTTGACCTGGTGTTTTACAAAAAAAATACAATTATTTATTTTTTATTTTTTCTTGCTAAAAAACTCTTTTACGTTTGGCTCAATATCTCAGTTGTTTTTAGAGATAATTTCATGAAAATTGATGGCCTGATAGAGCATATAAGCGAGAATAATTTGGAATTAAAATTTGTTTGCCACGCCCATTTGCCAAACATGAAAGTGGGCGTTAAATAAAAATAACACATTTTAAACACTTTTCTTTTTGTTTTGAATTGAATGAATAAATCTGCTTTAAAGCTGACGTCCTAATCTATCATCTGTAAAAAAATCAACGAAATTCGATGAAGGGTTCGCGAGATATTAAAGGAAGCAATTTGAACAAAACATGCAATATAAGATAATTTATCGCTGCGTGAGCTTGAAAAGTTTCGCTAATAACTTCTTTGATTTTCAAGCTAGGGACACCAAATTCGGCATATTTGTAAAGAAGGACGCCGTGATTTGTCTGGATATTATACGAATTTTCTAGGTCAATCATTTGAGGAGAAACACTGCTCAGAAGTATAAAATGCTATTTTTCATGATTAGCGCGGGCCACCGGGCGGGCCTAAGGTGAGCCACCTTGTAGCCAAGGTCCCAATCTATCATATGGTAAAACATTTATTCAAATATCTCAAACGGTTAACGAGTTACAGCCTTTTAAACAACTCAATTAGCAAAAATCCACCTTCTGCTCAATTCTGTTGACCTGGTGTTTTACAAAAAAAATACAATTATTTATTTTTTATTTTTTCATGCTAAAAAACTCTTTTACGTTTGGCTCAATATCTCAGTTGTTTTTAGAGATAATTTCATGAAAATTGATGGCCTGATAGAGCATATAAGCGAGAATAATTTGGAATTAAAATTTGTTTGCCACGCCCATTTGCCAAACATGAAAGTGGGCGTTAAATAAAAATAACACATTTTAAACACTTTTCTTTTTGTTTTGAATTGAATGAATAAATCTGCTTTAAAGCTGACGTCCTAATCTATCATCTGTAAAAAAATCAACGAAATTCGATGAAGGGTTCGCGAGATATTAAAGGAAGCAATTTGAACAAAACATGCAATATAAGATAATTTATCGCTGCGTGAGCTTGAAAAGTTTCGCTAATAACTTCTTTGATTTTCAAGCTAGGGACACCAAATTCGGCATATTTGTAAAGAAGGACGCCGTGATTTGTCTGGATATTATACGAATTTTCTAGGTCAATCATTTGAGGAGAAACACTGCTCAGAAGTATAAAATGCTATTTTTCATGATTAGCGCGGGCCACCGGGCGGGCCTAAGGTGAGCCACCTTGTAGCCAAGGTCCCAATCTATCATATGGTAAAACATTTATTCAAATATCTCAAACGGTTAACGAGTTACAGCCTTTTAAACAACTCAATTAGCAAAAATCCACCTTCTGCTCAATTCTGTTGACCTGGTGTTTTACAAAAAAAATACAATTATTTATTTTTTATTTTTTCATGCTAAAAAACTCTTTTACGTTTGGCTCAATATCTCAGTTGTTTTTAGAGATAATTTCATGAAAATTGATGGCCTGATAGAGCATATAAGCGAGAATAATTTGGAATTAAAATTTGTTTGCCACGCCCATTTGCCAAACATGAAAGTGGGCGTTAAATAAAAATAACACATTTTAAACACTTTTCTTTTTGTTTTGAATTGAATGAATAAATCTGCTTTAAAGCTGACGTCCTAATCTATCATCTGTAAAAAAATCAACGAAATTCGATGAAGGGTTCGCGAGATATTAAAGGAAGCAATTTGAACAAAACATGCAATATAAGATAATTTATCGCTGCGTGAGCTTGAAAAGTTTCGCTAATAACTTCTTTGATTTTCAAGCTAGGGACACCAAATTCGGCATATTTGTAAAGAAGGACGCCGTGATTTGTCTGGATATTATACGAATTTTCTAGGTCAATCATTTGAGGAGAAACACTGCTCAGAAGTATAAAATGCTATTTTTCATGATTAGCGCGGGCCACCGGGCGGGCCTAAGGTGAGCCACCTTGTAGCCAAGGTCCCAATCTATCATATGGTAAAACATTTATTCAAATATCTCAAACGGTTAACGAGTTACAGCCTTTTAAACAACTCAATTAGCAAAAATCCACCTTCTGCTCAATTCTGTTGACCTGGTGTTTTACAAAAAAAATACAATTATTTATTTTTTATTTTTTCATGCTAAAAAACTCTTTTACGTTTGGCTCAATATCTCAGTTGTTTTTAGAGATAATTTCATGAAAATTGATGGCCTGATAGAGCATATAAGCGAGAATAATTTGGAATTAAAATTTGTTTGCCACGCCCATTTGCCAAACATGAAAGTGGGCGTTAAATAAAAATAACACATTTTAAACACTTTTCTTTTTGTTTTGAATTGAATGAATAAATCTGCTTTAAAGCTGACGTCCTAATCTATCATCTGTAAAAAAAATCAACGAAATTCGATGAAGGGTTCGCGAGATATTAAAGGAAGCAATTTGAACAAAACATGCAATATAAGATAATTTATCGCTGCGTGAGCTTGAAAAGTTTCGCTAATAACTTCTTTGATTTTCAAGCTAGGGACACCAAATTCGGCATATTTGTAAAGAAGGACGCCGTGATTTGTCTGGATATTATACGAATTTTGTAGGTCAATCATTTGAGGAGAAACACTGCTCAGAAGTATAAAATGCTATTTTTCATGATTAGCGCGGGCCACCGGGCGGGCCTAAGGTGAGCCACCTTGTAGCCAAGGTCCCAATCTATCATATGGTAAAACATTTATTCAAATATCTCAAACGGTTAACGAGTTACAGCCTTTTAAACAACTCAATTAGCAAAAATCCACCTTCTGCTCAATTCTGTTGACCTGGTGTTTTACAAAAAAAATACAATTATTTATTTTTTATTTTTTCATGCTAAAAAACTCTTTTACGTTTGGCTCAATATCTCAGTTGTTTTTAGAGATAATTTCATGAAAATTGATGGCCTGATAGAGCATATAAGCGAGAATAATTTGGAATTAAAATTTGTTTGCCACGCCCATTTGCCAAACATGAAAGTGGGCGTTAAATAAAAATAACACATTTTAAACACTTTTCTTTTTGTTTTGAATTGAATGAATAAATCTGCTTTAAAGCTGACGTCCTAATCTATCATCTGTAAAAAAATCAACGAAATTCGATGAAGGGTTCGCGAGATATTAAAGGAAGCAATTTGAACAAAACATGCAATATAAGATAATTTATCGCTGCGTGAGCTTGAAAAGTTTCGCTAATAACTTCTTTGATTTTCAAGCTAGGGACACCAAATTCGGCATATTTGTAAAGAAGGACGCCGTGATTTGTCTGGATATTATACGAATTTTCTAGGTCAATCATTTAAGGAGAAACACTGCTCAGAAGTATAAAATGCTATTTTTCATGATTAGCGCGGGCCACCGGGCGGGCCTAAGGTGAGCCACCTTGTAGCCAAGGTCCCAATCTATCATATGGTAAAACATTTATTCAAATATCTCAAACGGTTAACGAGTTACAGCCTTTTAAACAACTCAATTAGCAAAAATCCACCTTCTGCTCAATTCTGTTGACCTGGTGTTTTACAAAAAAAATACAATTATTTATTTTTTATTTTTTCATGCTAAAAAACTCTTTTACGTTTGGCTCAATATCTCAGTTGTTTTTAGAGATAATTTCATGAAAATTGATGGCCTGATAGAGCATATAAGCGAGAATAATTTGGAATTAAAATTTGTTTGCCACGCCCATTTGCCAAACATGAAAGTGGGCGTTAAATAAAAATAACACATTTTAAACACTTTTCTTTTTGTTTTGAATTGAATGAATAAATCTGCTTTAAAGCTGACGTCCTAATCTATCATCTGTAAAAAAATCAACGAAATTCGATGAAGGGTTCGCGAGATATTAAAGGAAGCAATTTGAACAAAACATGCAATATAAGATAATTTATCGCTGCGTGAGCTTGAAAAGTTTCGCTAATAACTTCTTTGATTTTCAAGCTAGGGACACCAAATTCGGCATATTTGTAAAGAAGGACGCCGTGATTTGTCTGGATATTATACGAATTTTCTAGGTCAATCATTTGAGGAGAAACACTGCTCAGAAGTATAAAATGCTATTTTTCATGATTAGCGCGGGCCACCGGGCGGGCCTAAGGTGAGCCACCTTGTAGCCAAGGTCCCAATCTATCATATGGTAAAACATTTATTCAAATATCTCAAACGGTTAACGAGTTACAGCCTTTTAAACAACTCAATTAGCAAAAATCCACCTTCTGCTCAATTCTGTTGACCTGGTGTTTTACAAAAAAAATACAATTATTTATTTTTTATTTTTTCATGCTAAAAAACTCTTTTACGTTTGGCTCAATATCTCAGTTGTTTTTAGAGATAATTTCATGAAAATTGATGGCCTGATAGAGCATATAAGCGAGAATAATTTGGAATTAAAATTTGTTTGCCACGCCCATTTGCCAAACATGAAAGTGGGCGTTAAATAAAAATAACACATTTTAAACACTTTTCTTTTTGTTTTGAATTGAATGAATAAATCTGCTTTAAAGCTGACGTCCTAATCTATCATCTGTAAAAAAATCAACGAAATTCGATGAAGGGTTCGCGAGATATTAAAGGAAGCAATTTGAACAAAACATGCAATATAAGATAATTTATCGCTGCGTGAGCTTGAAAAGTTTCGCTAATAACTTCTTTGATTTTCAAGCTAGGGACACCAAATTCGGCATATTTGTAAAGAAGGACGCCGTGATTTGTCTGGATATTATACGAATTTTCTAGGTCAATCATTTGAGGAGAAACACTGCTCAGAAGTATAAAATGCTATTTTTCATGATTAGCGCGGGCCACCGGGCGGGCCTAAGGTGAGCCACCTTGTAGCCAAGGTCCCAATCTATCATATGGTAAAACATTTATTCAAATATCTCAAACGGTTAACGAGTTACAGCCTTTTAAACAACTCAATTAGCAAAAATCCACCTTCTGCTCAATTCTGTTGACCTGGTGTTTTACAAAAAAAATACAATTATTTATTTTTTATTTTTTCATGCTAAAAAACTCTTTTACGTTTGGCTCAATATCTCAGTTGTTTTTAGAGATAATTTCATGAAAATTGATGGCCTGATAGAGCATATAAGCGAGAATAATTTGGAATTAAAATTTGTTTGCCACGCCCATTTGCCAAACATGAAAGTGGGCGTTAAATAAAAATAACACATTTTAAACACTTTTCTTTTTGTTTTGAATTGAATGAATAAATCTGCTTTAAAGCTGACGTCCTAATCTATCATCTGTAAAAAAATCAACGAAATTCGATGAAGGGTTCGCGAGATATTAAAGGAAGCAATTTGAACAAAACATGCAATATAAGATAATTTATCGCTGCGTGAGCTTGAAAAGTTTCGCTAATAACTTCTTTGATTTTCAAGCTAGGGACACCAAATTCGGCATATTTGTAAAGAAGGACGCCGTGATTTGTCTGGATATTATACGAATTTTCTAGGTCAATCATTTGAGGAGAAACACTGCTCAGAAGTATAAAATGCTATTTTTCATGATTAGCGCGGGCCACCGGGCGGGCCTAAGGTGAGCCACCTTGTAGCCAAGGTCCCAATCTATCATATGGTAAAACATTTATTCAAATATCTCAAACGGTTAACGAGTTACAGCCTTTTAAACAACTCAATTAGCAAAAATCCACCTTCTGCTCAATTCTGTTGACCTGGTGTTTTACAAAAAAAATACAATTATTTATTTTTTATTTTTTCATGCTAAAAAACTCTTTTACGTTTGGCTCAATATCTCAGTTGTTTTTAGAGATAATTTCATGAAAATTGATGGCCTGATAGAGCATATAAGCGAGAATAATTTGGAATTAAAATTTGTTTGCCACGCCCATTTGCCAAACATGAAAGTGGGCGTTAAATAAAAATAACACATTTTAAACACTTTTCTTTTTGTTTTGAATTGAATGAATAAATCTGCTTTAAAGCTGACGTCCTAATCTATCATCTGTAAAAAAATCAACGAAATTCGATGAAGGGTTCGCGAGATATTAAAGGAAGCAATTTGAACAAAACATGCAATATAAGATAATTTATCGCTGCGTGAGCTTGAAAAGTTTCGCTAATAACTTCTTTGATTTTCAAGCTAGGGACACCAAATTCGGCATATTTGTAAAGAAGGACGCCGTGATTTGTCTGGATATTATACGAATTTTCTAGGTCAATCATTTGAGGAGAAACACTGCTCAGAAGTATAAAATGCTATTTTTCATGATTAGCGCGGGCCACCGGGCGGGCCTAAGGTGAGCCACCTTGTAGCCAAGGTCCCAATCTATCATATGGTAAAACATTTATTCAAATATCTCAAACGGTTAACGAGTTACAGCCTTTTAAACAACTCAATTAGCAAAAATCCACCTTCTGCTCAATTCTGTTGACCTGGTGTTTTACAAAAAAAATACAATTATTTATTTTTTATTTTTTCATGCTAAAAAACTCTTTTACGTTTGGCTCAATATCTCAGTTGTTTTTAGAGATAATTTCATGAAAATTGATGGCCTGATAGAGCATATAAGCGAGAATAATTTGGAATTAAAATTTGTTTGCCACGCCCATTTGCCAAACATGAAAGTGGGCGTTAAATAAAAATAACACATTTTAAACACTTTTCTTTTTGTTTTGAATTGAATGAATAAATCTGCTTTAAAGCTGACGTCCTAATCTATCATCTGTAAAAAAATCAACGAAATTCGATGAAGGGTTCGCGAGATATTAAAGGAAGCAATTTGAACAAAACATGCAATATAAGATAATTTATCGCTGCGTGAGCTTGAAAAGTTTCGCTAATAACTTCTTTGATTTTCAAGCTAGGGACACCAAATTCGGCATATTTGTAAAGAAGGACGCCGTGATTTGTCTGGATATTATACGAATTTTCTAGGTCAATCATTTGAGGAGAAACACTGCTCAGAAGTATAAAATGCTATTTTTCATGATTAGCGCGGGCCACCGGGCGGGCCTAAGGTGAGCCACCTTGTAGCCAAGGTCCCAATCTATCATATGGTAAAACATTTATTCAAATATCTCAAACGGTTAACGAGTTACAGCCTTTTAAACAACTCAATTAGCAAAAATCCACCTTCTGCTCAATTCTGTTGACCTGGTGTTTTACAAAAAAAATACAATTATTTATTTTTTATTTTTTCATGCTAAAAAACTCTTTTACGTTTGGCTCAATATCTCAGTTGTTTTTAGAGATAATTTCATGAAAATTGATGGCCTGATAGAGCATATAAGCGAGAATAATTTGGAATTAAAATTTGTTTGCCACGCCCATTTGCCAAACATGAAAGTGGGCGTTAAATAAAAATAACACATTTTAAACACTTTTCTTTTTGTTTTGAATTGAATGAATAAATCTGCTTTAAAGCTGACGTCCTAATCTATCATCTGTAAAAAAATCAACGAAATTCGATGAAGGGTTCGCGAGATATTAAAGGAAGCAATTTGAACAAAACATGCAATATAAGATAATTTATCGCTGCGTGAGCTTGAAAAGTTTCGCTAATAACTTCTTTGATTTTCAAGCTAGGGACACCAAATTCGGCATATTTGTAAAGAAGGACGCCGTGATTTGTCTGGATATTATACGAATTTTCTAGGTCAATCATTTAAGGAGAAACACTGCTCAGAAGTATAAAATGCTATTTTTCATGATTAGCGCGGGCCACCGGGCGGGCCTAAGGTGAGCCACCTTGTAGCCAAGGTCCCAATCTATCATATGGTAAAACATTTATTCAAATATCTCAAACGGTTAACGAGTTACAGCCTTTTAAACAACTCAATTAGCAAAAATCCACCTTCTGCTCAATTCTGTTGACCTGGTGTTTTACAAAAAAAATACAATTATTTATTTTTTATTTTTTCATGCTAAAAAACTCTTTTACGTTTGGCTCAATATCTCAGTTGTTTTTAGAGATAATTTCATGAAAATTGATGGCCTGATAGAGCATATAAGCGAGAATAATTTGGAATTAAAATTTGTTTGCCACGCCCATTTGCCAAACATGAAAGTGGGCGTTAAATAAAAATAACACATTTTAAACACTTTTCTTTTTGTTTTGAATTGAATGAATAAATCTGCTTTAAAGCTGACGTCCTAATCTATCATCTGTAAAAAAATCAACGAAATTCGATGAAGGGTTCGCGAGATATTAAAGGAAGCAATTTGAACAAAACATGCAATATAAGATAATTTATCGCTGCGTGAGCTTGAAAAGTTTCGCTAATAACTTCTTTGATTTTCAAGCTAGGGACACCAAATTCGGCATATTTGTAAAGAAGGACGCCGTGATTTGTCTGGATATTATACGAATTTTCTAGGTCAATCATTTGAGGAGAAACACTGCTCAGAAGTATAAAATGCTATTTTTCATGATTAGCGCGGGCCACCGGGCGGGCCTAAGGTGAGCCACCTTGTAGCCAAGGTCCCAATCTATCATATGGTAAAACATTTATTCAAATATCTCGAACGGTTAACGAGTTACAGCCTTTTAAACAACTCAATTAGCAAAAATCCACCTTCTGCTCAATTCTGTTGACCTGGTGTTTTACAAAAAAAATACAATTATTTATTTTTTATTTTTTCATGCTAAAAAACTCTTTTACGTTTGGCTCAATATCTCAGTTGTTTTTAGAGATAATTTCATGAAAATTGATGGCCTGATAGAGCATATAAGCGAGAATAATTTGGAATTAAAATTTGTTTGCCACGCCCATTTGCCAAACATGAAAGTGGGCGTTAAATAAAAATAACACATTTTAAACACTTTTCTTTTTGTTTTGAATTGAATGAATAAATCTGCTTTAAAGCTGACGTCCTAATCTATCATCTGTAAAAAAATCAACGAAATTCGATGAAGGGTTCGCGAGATATTAAAGGAAGCAATTTGAACAAAACATGCAATATAAGATAATTTATCGCTGCGTGAGCTTGAAAAGTTTCGCTAATAACTTCTTTGATTTTCAAGCTAGGGACACCAAATTCGGCATATTTGTAAAGAAGGACGCCGTGATTTGTCTGGATATTATACGAATTTTCTAGGTCAATCATTTGAGGAGAAACACTGCTCAGAAGTATAAAATGCTATTTTTCATGATTAGCGCGGGCCACCGGGCGGGCCTAAGGTGAGCCACCTTGTAGCCAAGGTCCCAATCTATCATATGGTAAAACATTTATTCAAATATCTCGAACGGTTAACGAGTTACAGCCTTTTAAACAACTCAATTAGCAAAAATCCACCTTCTGCTCAATTCTGTTGACCTGGTGTTTTACAAAAAAAATACAATTATTTATTTTTTATTTTTTCATGCTAAAAAACTCTTTTACGTTTGGCTCAATATCTCAGTTGTTTTTAGAGATAATTTCATGAAAATTGATGGCCTGATAGAGCATATAAGCGAGAATAATTTGGAATTAAAATTTGTTTGCCACGCCCATTTGCCAAACATGAAAGTGGGCGTTAAATAAAAATAACACATTTTAAACACTTTTCTTTTTGTTTTGAATTGAATGAATAAATCTGCTTTAAAGCTGACGTCCTAATCTATCATCTGTAAAAAAATCAACGAAATTCGATGAAGGGTTCGCGAGATATTAAAGGAAGCAATTTGAACAAAACATGCAATATAAGATAATTTATCGCTGCGTGAGCTTGAAAAGTTTCGCTAATAACTTCTTTGATTTTCAAGCTAGGGACACCAAATTCGGCATATTTGTAAAGAAGGACGCCGTGATTTGTCTGGATATTATACGAATTTTCTAGGTCAATCATTTGAGGAGAAACACTGCTCAGAAGTATAAAATGCTATTTTTCATGATTAGCGCGGGCCACCGGGCGGGCCTAAGGTGAGCCACCTTGTAGCCAAGGTCCCAATCTATCATATGGTAAAACATTTATTCAAATATCTCAAATGGTTAACGAGTTACAGCCTTTTAAACAACTCAATTAGCAAAAATCCACCTTCTGCTCAATTCTGTTGACCTGGTGTTTTACAAAAAAATACAATTTTTTTTTTTTCATGCTAAAAAAACTCTTTTACGTTTTGATCAATCTCAGTTGGTTTTACAGATAATTTTGTGAAATTTGATATTATGTACTTTAATTTTTTGGAGGAAATAAAAAGGGTCAGTCATCATTAAGGAGATTTGTAACAATTGATTTTATTTTCATAATCCTGGAAGGATTTAAAGCAGAAAATGGCGAATTTTTAATTAGTAAATATCCCGGGCATCTAAAAGGCAAGGAAAACTAAAAAAAATACGCGTACTTTTTATATTAATTTTTATTGGCAATAATTTGTTTAACATGATTTTTTTATAATTTAATAAATTTATTTAATGTATAACTTACATATTTATTATAATTGTGTAAAGTAAAGAAGATCTAATATCTCTATTACTTTAATATATTTTTCGGCTTAAAAAATTGCTTTCGTTTATATTTAAATATTTTTTTTTTGTAACAAAATCACATAAAAATCTATAAAAAAAATTTACAAAATTGTTTAAGAATCGTTTGTTCTCTTTTGTTATCAAACAAATAAACAAATTATTATGTTTGTCAAATGTTTGGAGGGCTAAAGAAGACTTGGCTTATTTTTTTCAATGCGTTTTTTTTAAATAAATGATGTATAATACCAATTTTCTTATATCTAAATAAAAATTATATCTAAAAGTTTAGCGTAATAATTAAGCTGGAATACAGTATATTTAAATTTATATGTATGTATGTATTTAAGTGTGATTTCTTGTATATGTATGTATGTTTAATAATAATAATAATATTTCAAATATTTTAAAAATTCTGGTTCCATACAATATGAAATGTAGACTTTTAAAGCAACATTTCTTTTTTACTTCGAGTGTAATTGAGTTTTGTTGTGGTTTTTGTTTTAAGATTGACTAAAATTAAGGTTTTTAAGGAGCAATAGAGCCTGGTCACTTCTGTTGACCGGGTGTATTATAAAATAAATTTTTTTTTATTTGTTCGTTAAAAAATTTTTTTACGGTTTGCTCAAGTTGTTTTTACAGACAATATCGTGAAATTTGATGGGCTGCTAGAGAATATATGTAAGCCAGAATATTTTGCAATCAAAATTTTGTTGCCACATCCACTTCCCAGACATGAAAGTGATCATTGAATAAAAATAATATACTTTAATAATAAAAGCACCAACTTTTCTTTATGTTTAAAAGAAATTAATGCATCTGCCATAAAGCTGACGTGCTAATCTATCACCTGTTAAAGAAATCGACGAAATACGTTGAATGATTGGCGAAATATCAAATGTCGAAATTTATACGAAACATGCAATTTATGGTAATTTTCCGCTGCACAACCTTTAAAAACTTTAATAATAATTTCTTTGTTTTTCAAGCTAGGTACACCAAATTCGGCATATTTGTATATAAGGACACCGGGATTTTTCTCAATATTATATGAATTTTTTAGTTCAATCATTTAAGGAGAAACACAGCTCAGAAGTATAAAATGCTATTTTTCATGATTAACGCGGGCCACCAGGCGGGCCTAAGGTGAGCCACCTTGTAGCCAAGGTCCCAATCTATCATATGGTAAAACATTTATTCAAATATCTCAAATGGTTAACGAGTTACAGCCTTTTAAACAACTCAATTAGCAAAAATCCACCTTCTGCTCAATTCTGTTGACCTGGTGTTTTACAAAAAAATACAATTTTTTATTTTTTCATGCTAAAAAACTCTTCTACGTTTGGCTCAATATCTCAGTTGTTTTTAGAGATAATTTCATGAAAAATGATGGGCTGATAGAGCATATAAGCGAGAATAATTTGGAATTAAAATTTGTTTGCCACGCCTATTTGCCAAACATGAAAGTGGGCGTTAAATAAAAATAACACATTTTAAACACTTTTCTATTTGTTTTGAATGGAATGAATATATCTGCTTTAAAGCTGACGTCCTAATCTATCATCTGTAAAAAATAACCAACGAAATATGTTGAACGTTTCCCGAGACATTTAAATCTTAAGAAATTAATTGGACTTTAATGTTTTTGCCATTTTTTTAAGAATTTTAGTTTTATATTTTTCTTTGTTTTTTGTTTTTCTTTTTAAATAATATATTTTATGAAAAATATTTATACTAGTTTTGTTTTTTGTTTAATATGAAATTTTGTAAATATTTTTTTTAAATATTAATATTCGTTTAACAACTACTAAAGTAATTAAAAATTGTCTACAAAACTACGTTTTATTAATATTTCAATTATTTTATTTATGATTTTTTGTTTAATAATTTTTTTCACATTTTTTTATTTTCTTTTTCATACTTGCCATTTTTTACGGTTTCTCATTTCGTTTAAAATTATCATACGGTTTTGTTTCAATAGAAATAAATACAAATGTTTGTGGTAAAAAATTCAAAGTAATTAAAGTTGACTGACTCTCATCATTTAAGTGACTTTTTTTACCTTTTTCAGTTTGTTTACTTTTTTCAATAAATTTACAAATAACAAATATCACCAATCTCTTTTTGTGTGTTTTATTTAAATTAAAATAAAAAAATATTTATTTAAAAAAATCATTTACATCATAAAATAAGTTCTGCTTTTTTATAATTGTTTTCTTAAAATATTTTTTTTATAAATTATGTAAAATATTGCATATTGTTGTTTTAAAAATTTAACTAAAAAGTTAATGTAGTTTTTTTTGTGATTTTCGTAATAGCTGGTAGGGAAATGTATGTAGGACTGGTTGATATTTTTTATATTTTTTGTAAGTTTTTTTTTCTTCACTTACATAAATAAGTACATTAATAAACCAATTTTAAAAAAATTTTAAAAAATCAGATTTTTTTTATTCATGCTTAAAATAATTTAAAAAAAAACAAAGGATATGTGGCAAATACTCTTCTACACAAATAAAAAATTAACTTAATTCTGATTGTGCATGCATATTCACAATGTCGAAAGCATTCATTCTTACATTCATTTATACAAATACAAATTAAACAAAAAGTTTAGAATTTGTAATTTAGAAAATGTAATTGCACGAAAGAACGAAAGCTTTCGACATTTGTGGAAGAGGCAATCAGTTATTGGTTTTTTAAATTAAAGCAACAACAAAATTACGAAGGGCCTAATTTTGTAAAACGCAAGGCTTGCGATAATAAACTTTATATATAAAAATCATAAGCAGCATTTTAGACAAAAAGAATTTGAATATGTTTTGTTTTTGTAATTCGAATTTTTCCCATATATGGGAAATAAGGCCCTCCTCAAATTCTTATTTCAGTTTAACAAAATATATGAAAACTGTCTGAAATTTTGCTTGTGCTCACAAGAGTATTCGGTTTAACGGCGGAATTAATTGAAATTAATGGACCATGGTAAACACTTTTGGTTGACATTACATCATAAGTACATCTTACATTTGGAAAATTTTCGGCTGCGTCCGCGAACATAATGCCATGAAATCATAATTTTTTTGTTTTAATATCCATTCGAAAACGCAATGAAACGTTCAGGAATCAGAGTTGACGAGCTCAGTGTATCTAACAGCTGATCTACTGGCGTCCCCATGCTGCAATTGCTGAAAATACAAATTTGTAAGTCATACGTTTTATTTTGAACACTTTCGAACAAAACAAATAAAACATTCGTTACGTTTAAAAAAAGCACATTCATAATTGGTAGTGGATTATCATATTTTTCGTTTTCCATGAAACACTTAACTACCCGAAACTAATCTTTTATATAATGTATTTTGATATTAAACATTTTCTTTTGTTTTAATCATTTTCGGTGCCTGTGGAAAGGTAAACATTGATTAACTTAACACTTTCCGATGAGTTCTTATATGTACAATAATAATGCTACTACATATTATATTTTTTGCCGGGATATTTTTAAACCGTTTTTTAAATACAAAATTTGGAAACCTATTCTTAAATTAGTAAAAATTATTTTATTATACAATTTATAAAAATCATTTAATACAATTTATAAAATCGTTTTTAGTTTTGTCTTCTTTTCGAATAAATATTTTAACAGAAAACTGTTGGTAAAAAAGTTGTTTGTTAATTGAAAAAAAATGTACATAGAATGTTATATTAATTTAATGGAAAATAAAAAATGTGTTATGGTAAAATTTGTCTACATAATGTCATATAATCAGTAAATAATATGCATGAACTTTGTTTATACACGAATAATGTCTATAAAGTACGTATAAAGGGTTTTTATAAACATAAAACAATAATATATTGGCAAATGGAATGTTTTTATTTTTATTCTTTTTTTTTCTTTGTTTTTATGTGTTATGAGCAGGAGAATGTAATAAATTAAATTAAATAAAATTAAAATACAACATTTTAGTTGAATATTTTAAAACAACAATTGTCAATATATACAAAATAAAATGAAAGGCAACTATAATAAAATAAAAAATAATAAGTTCTAATACACTCTTTTCATAACTATTTAATATAAAATATGTATATGTATATATATTTTTATGTATAATAAAAAAACCCAAAAAAAAAATATTTTTAAGTTTAATAATTAATAATGATTTTGTTTTTTTGTTTCTAAAAAAATAACTCAACAGTAAAAATTGAAATTTACAAACAAAAAGAAAAGTAATCGTCTTTACTAACAATATTTCCCTTACAGTATTAAAACTATACAGTTTGGAAAATGTAAGGAATCAAAAAAAAATATTGTTAAAGAAATCTTAATAGTTCAAATTTCAATTACTAATACCAACAACAAAGCAACAATAAAATGTTTCAATATTTTTTTCAATATGCGAAAATTAAAAAAAAAAAACATAATTTAAATTCAAAAACTATTTTAGCAAAATTATTGCAAAATATCTTGTATATTGAAATTATCGTTATCCAAAGAATTGATTAGATCTTGTGTTGAAAAGTTTCCACCATCTACGGGTAAATTATCTAAAAATTCGAGACATAAATCATTCGAGTTACCAACTACCGAATTTATGGTTTGATTAATGCTATTGTTAGCTGAGCTAGATGTGGCCGCAACAGCGGCCGATGACACGGATACCGAGGTGGATACCAGGCCATTGTTATTGCCTACCGGCACAGAGCCTGCACCGGGTCCGCCGCCTACATTACCTGGACCCTGTGACATTTGTAGCATTTGCTGTTGTTGTTGATGTGTGGTGGTGGTTGTTTGTTGTACGAATTGTTGCTGCTGTTGCATGGTGATTTGCTGTTGAGTTTGTGACATATGCATGCTGGCCATTTGCATTTGTGTCATCATGGCATTAGAACCGCCAGGTCCTTGTGGTCCTCCTTGTTGCTGTAGACTTTGTTGCTGCATCATTTGTTGCATTTGCATGGCATTGGGATTCGGACCATTCGGTCCACCCATCATCTGTTGTGACTGCAGTTGCTGCTGTCTCATCATCTGCTGCTGCATTTGGGCCGGTGTCAATTGCATGCCCGGATTGGGGCCACCCATACCACCTGCACCCGCAACGTTAGGTCCATTTGACATAGGTCCTCCGTTTGGATTGCCCATAAAACCTGATTACAAGGGAAAGTATTTTATGAAAATTTATTATATCTTCAATAATTTTACCATACTTTAGTTTTAAGCGATAAATATGTATGTATGTATTTCTTGAAATATGGTTTGTTTGTATGTATGTACACATGTGTGTAATGAAAGAGGTGCCATCTACATAATTATGAAAAATGCAGGTTTTTCGAAAGGACGCAAGCAACAAATAATTTTTGGTTAGTTTTTATTGCAGAAGATGTTAATTTCGATGCTACAATTTGCAAAAGTTCGGAGTATAATGGAAAGTACTTATGTATATATTTCAGTGGCAATAAAAATGTACACCGATTCTATTTTTATGCGATAGATATGTACCTCGAAAACTCGCAAAAAAATGTATAAAAAAAGATAGAATATCCGTATAAAATGTCAGTTAAAATAAGATAAATATGTATGTAAGTAATTAAAATTCATGTTGCTTCATACACATATTTTATTTAAAAAAAAATAAATAGAAAAAGCAGTTCATTTAGAAAAAGAAATCACAAAAATTATAAAACTTAAAAATTTATAAAAAGGAATTTTTAATCAGCATCAGTCATTTTCTAATAACCGCATTCATTTACGAGACACATTTCATCGCTAGCAATATTTTCCAAGCCATACTTCAATTGGTGTTGAAGAGATTTTGGTCACGAATTCCGTTATCAATCGTTGATTTCTTTTTTGATAAGACTATTATGTGATTCACAATAATTACCCATTAATAATTTCACATCACGTTAAAATTTCGCGGCTATTTTCTCAGTACGATCATGCTTGCGAAAATGATCGCCCAATTTAGCTACCTGCCATTTGGAGTCCTACTTTATTTTTGGATGCAGTGAGGGTAGGAACCTCTTCGTCATTATCACTAATTTCTTTTTTATCGGGTGTGTCAAGCGCAGAACCAATGATTTCATTATCGCTAAGTGACTTATCTAACAATAATTCGTCAATATCTGCAGACGATAAATAATCAAAGCCTTCTCCTCCAACATTATGAGCTATTGCAATGATGTTGGAATAGTCAACCGTATTAGAGGCCACTGGGTTGCTATTTTTAACACAAACTGCTGTCCAACATGCGTTTAAAGTTGATCCTTTTGATAGCGTTAATCCAACAAGTTTGATACAGTCGATTATAGAAAATTTCTGCCACGGATTTTCCACATTTTTGGACCGAGTTAAATTAAATTAACTGCCAGAATTTGTTTTTGTTTTAAATGTAGTTGTACGAAAGAACGAATATGTGTGACTTCCTGGGACTGGCAGTAAATCGCGTGCAAACAGAATGAAATATTTGTTTAGAATCGTGTTAAATAAAATACGCGTGAATAAGCACAATATGAAATAACGGAAATAACTTTTAACAATCGATTCAAAAAAAATATTCAAAAAAATATATTGATTTTTAAAATGGGCGGATGAAATTTTAATGCAGTAACAGAGATACCTATTTTAATGACCATATATGTAGATACACACATATTTCTAAGGGTTAACAGCGATGATTTTAAAGATTTTTCGAAGGCATCCAACCAATGTTTTAAAAAAATCTTTATTTTTTCTTTTTGCAAAAGCTTTTTAAACAAAAGTGTGCTGGAATTGTTGGAATGATGAAAACATTCTAGTGTGCCCACAGAAAAATTTTCTACTTCAGAAACGACCAAGACTTGGAAATTCATTGTTATAGATGGCACATATGGATGGATTTATGTGTGTATGTATAAATATGCACCTGCTAAAAAGTGTTGCGATTTGGAATTAATATGTTCCATTGTTTTACTTACCACTATTAAATCCTCCCGCACCTTGTCTCATGGGGCCACCGGGTCCTGGACCACCGGCGAAACCCATTTGTTGCTGCTGCATCATCATATGACGCCATTCTTGCTGGGAACCAATTGGCATACCATCTGGTGCTACTTGTACATTAGGCGGTCGTTGTGGACCACCCGGTCCCATAGGACCGCCATAAGGACCCATAGACGAACGTGGACCACCGGCCGCGGAATGTTGCATGTACATTGAATGTTGAGGACGCATCATGGGACCTAGAAAAACATTATAAAACATTTTATTAATATTATTGTTTCGATTTGATATTAAATGCAAAACCTACCCGATGGTGGTATGGGCTGTTGGGTCATCCTTCGCATAGCTGCCGCCTGGGCAGCTGCATTGGGAAAGCGTCCACCGCCGCCCACAGTTTGTTGCATCATTTGCGCCTGCATTAGCTGAGCCTGTGTGGCTTTGTATTCAGGTGGCGGGGGACGAGAGCCGGGCATGCCATGCTGTTGCATAGCTTGGGCTCGCATCATTTGTTGTTGTTGCAGGAATTTAGCTTGATTTATGTTCATGGGAGGACCATTCGGTCCACCGGGACCACCCATCATCATGGCGGGATTGGGGCCAGAGGGACCATTAGGATTCATATTTGCCGCAGACATCATTTGATTAGGATTGCCACCCATACCAGGACCCATGCCACCCAAGCCTGGTACATTTGGACCACCCATGCCGGGCACATTCGGACCTACTACATTAGGACCTCCTGGACCAGACATAGGATTCATAGGGCCGCCATTGGAACCAGAAGGATTGGGACCGCCCGGCACCTGTTGGTTGCCCATTAGACCTGCATTATTTGGTACTGCATTTGGACCACTTTGTGTGTTGTTGGGACCATTTGAACCATTATTACCAGCCACCGAAGCAGAAGGATTTTGGTTTTGATTTTGCCTTTGTCTCATATTTGGTGGTACTTGTTGCTGTTGTTGGGGGCCGGTATTCTGTTGTTGCTGCTGCTGCTGCTGTTGTTGTGAGAAATTCATTGATTGAGTTTGTGACATGGTGAAACCACCATCGGAAGCACCTTTAAGAAATTTTATATAAAAATTCATTTAATTTAATTTGATTTTGTGTTAACTTAATACACAAAAAGAATAATTCAATTAGTTTAATAACTCACCATTGTTGTTATTTATATTTTGATTTGGTTGTTGTTGCTGCTGTGGATTATTGGGCCCATTATTATTGCCACCCTGTTGCTGTTGTGAATTTTGAGTATTTTGTTGCTGTTGCTGTTGTTGCTGCTGCTGCTGCTGCTGTTGTTGTTGATTAAAGAACACTCCCTGTTGAGCTGCCACCGATACATTACTTTTCATATCACCGCTGAGATGTAAATGTTGTCCAGCTGAGACCTATAATTACGCAAAAATAGAAAAATGCATTAATGTTAAAAAGAAAACAGAAATTAAATAACAAGAAAACCTTAAAGAAAATACTTTAACAAGTTGGATTCGCTACTACTAACAGTGCAATCCTCGAATTCAGTGTACTCGTATTTTGTTGTTAAATAATTTCAATTAAATTATGAATTCCTAGAAAAAATTATATTTTTATAATAAATGCACATAAAATTGGTATTATTATCACAAATGTTTTTACCATCGCAAACATTTTCTTATAAATTTGTCCAGAATTGCACTGTTCATATCATTGGTAAAGGCAGAAATTGGAAAAATGTTTTTAACTTTCGATTCGAAAATGAAACCAGAGGTTTGGAAATGTTTTTCGTAGAACTGAAATACACATCACCAAAATGCATTTATTTATAATATATATGATCATATTGTCAATTTTATTATAAAACTTCTTCAAGCTTAAGGACAATTGATAACAATATAAAACTTTATTCATTCAATATGGCTGTATCGGAAGATAGTTTCCGGTTGCCAAAAAAAAATAATTAGCGAGCAGAAAAGGTAAGCAGCTCCAAAAAGTTTTGTTCAGACAAATGCTCTGAAAACTATTTTTAAGCTCGAAACGACTGATGTCTTTAAAATTCCCTTAAACAATCTGCGTATACATACGAATATTTGCTTCAGATGTCATGTTGTTTCTCTAATTTAATTATATTTCGTATAAGAACCATGTACTCGTACTTCTCAAATTTCGCAGAAGGATATTAAATATTCAAGCAAGCAAAAATTGTAATTTTCGTTATGGGTTTATTCTTTTTCTATCCATATATAACCTTTGACTCGTTGCATACATAAAGAAGAAATAATAAAATTTATCGTTTTTCATTCCATGCAAAATTGTAAAAAAAAAATAAAAAATAAATACAAGAACCTTCAAAGTGAGAGAAAGATTTACGAGCACGCACTCATGTTTAGAGAAGAGCAAGGAAACAAACAAGCAACAACAAGTTTGCATTAAAATCCCTAAAACAATAGGCAACAATATTAGCGCGCTTATATTTGTATGAAAAGCAAGCAAGTCAATATTCTTTGATATAATGAAGAGGAAAAATACATTTGTAGAGCATACACAGTTCCTGCTGTTAAATAGATATTTTTCATTCAATTTTAAGCTAAAGAGTCCTTTGCTAAAAATCTATTTGCATAATTTGAGGCGAACATTTGAAATCTATTTGCCAGAAGAGCGGTTCAGTACAAATGTTATTAAAGTTAAATGATTTAAAAATGATCTGGTAGGTTACATGTTTTTGGTTCAACTATTAATCAGTAGTTTTAAAAAAAAGTATTTTTTAGCAACAGGCTCCGAAACTCTAAGTATTTTTCAATAAATGAATATTAAAATAGTTAAAAAAAAAATTAAATATACTATAAGTAAAACAAAATTTTATAATTGGTGGCTATTTCGGAAAACGTGTTGACAAAGCAAAGTTTACTTGGAAAACAAAAACAAAACTTAAAATTTTTAATTTTTTTTATTTTCTATACATGCAGCCATTTCACAGACAGCTGAAAAACGTAAAATTTCGTGGGAATCAAACCAATTTTAATTTTTAATGCTGCATTAACAACATTAGAGTGCTTGTTGTAAACAGCATAGCCTGAGCAATCTCTTAGGAGTGGCAAATAAGTGTTCGCTCATAAGCTTTGCATGTTCAAAAAGGAAGCTTGAAGTGGCGCCTTAAGGTGTTAATTTTTTATGAAGAAAATGAAATTATAAACATGGAATTTAAACGATTCCGATCGGAATGCTGTCACAATGAATGTCACACATTCCATGAGGGAAAAAATCAAATCAACAAGATAACTTCCATGCATTGATGTCTTTTTTATAAACGGTTAATTTTGCAAATTAGTAAAAAATTAAAAAAAAAATATTTCATTTTTGTGCGATCACTTTGAAATTTATATAATATTTTCTAACGTAATTATATTTGTACATATCGAGGCGCACCAAAATTAAAATTTTCAATTCCAACGTTAAATCCACACTATTGTGGAATATGGCACCGCGAGATTCCCAGTCTCTTCAGGTGTTTGTTAACAAACGCCTGCGTAGAATCTTGCGTGCTTACTGCCCCTCCTTGACGACACAAATGAAGTTGGTTTGGACACACACTCCGCAAGAATTTAGATGATATAACTAAGAATGCCATAGACTGCAACCCCCAGAGAACCCAAATCACATCCGACCTATCCAAGCTCCGACTACATCCCGCCGATGACCGAGCTCATTGGAATCAACTTGTTGCGGCCCTATGCTTTCCAGAGGAGTAAAATATATATGTATATTTTTACATGCAAATTAACTTTTCTGAACAATACATTGATTATGAATTTTATTTTATAAGATTGTTTTCAAACAATATTAATTAAAATCAATTCTTAAAAAATATTAAATTAAATTTATTGCAATTTAAAACATTTTAGGGAGAAAAGATATAAACAATCTTGCAAAAGTTATGAAAATTTATATATCTAAATGTATAATACTCGTATCTGTTTTATGTTAAGAAAATAATATTTTCTAATTCTTATAGAAAATACAGATTAATGATATTAATAGATGAACCTTTAGCTGCTTACAGTTTGCAGATGACAGGCACACACAACAAACACATCATTCCGTCCAAAACACTTCCCCTCACACACACACATCCTTTAAGTCAAACAAACATTTGCAATAAGTTTGCCCACTTCTAGGATGCACATGATAAATACAACAATGATATCTTGGAAAATCATATATCATTTTTAAGCAAAATATAAATTTATGCTGAGCTTTATTCAACTCACGCCAAAGTGGGGAAAATCATTTGATATTAAATACATGCATATATTATTGAATGTGAACCCTTAAGAATCCTAAAATGTAGGCACTCTCGTAGTTGGCAGGCATGTCTTTCACAAGTTAAGCTTTTGAAATTATTCTTATTTTGTTCTTGTCTGCTACTCTCTAAGAAAAGTTCTTACAAACGAATTCTGTAGGGGTACAATGTTGGAGGGTGGTAAAAAGCTTTGTAGTTTTACAAAAAAAAAAAGAAGAAAAACAACATGAAAACAAATACAATAGAATACAAACCACTTAAAATAATTGGAAAAAATTGTTTTTGTTATTTAGCTCTTGTTACTGCTGCTGCTGCTGGTGCTTTTGTTATTGTTGTTGTAAGAATAAGAAACGGAAATAAAAACCCACCATGATGACTAGAAAATAGTAGAAGAGCACGAAAATACAGAAATGGTAGCCATAATAATATGTATATGGATTTAAAAATGTTCTTATAAGTGAAGATAACTTGAATAATAAAAATAATAAAAAAGTTAATACATGTACCATCTTTCAGTTTTGTGGCAAATGTGTGTGCTTAGCTAAATGAAAAAGATTTGTTCACTTTTAGACTGAACGAAAATAGTTTTTTAATAATGAGATTATGATTTGATACGTGCACACATGTATTTACGGTTACAAAATTTTCAAATTCAGGCTGAAAAGTAAAAAAAAAAAGAAATTGAGCATACTTTTAGGTTGTTATAAATGAATATTAATGAAGCATAGAATAAGGAAAAGTTTATTAATTATTAACCACATATTAAGTTCTATATGTGGGGTAACTGGCGTTACAGCACAATTGTTTTAATTTGTCGATTTTTTGAAAGTTTCATGGAATTTTATAGAAAAATATATAAGTTGAAAAAATTTAATAGATTTAGTGCTGAAAATAAGGAAATGTCTTGATTTAACAGTTTTAATTGACAGAATTCAATAGTGCTTATGGCAAAGTAAATATAGTTTGTATTTTTGATACAGTGCAGTGATGCATTTTCGAACAGACCATATTATACTATGTGTGTATTTCACAAATAATAATAAATAATTTATGCAAAAGTATTCAATCTAATTTTTTTTCTTACCCACATTTTAAAATTTACAAAATATCAAAATTGTTGAGAACTTTAAAAATATATGTATATATGTATGTACATATAAAACATGTTAAAAATAAAAAATCTTCTAAAAAATTTGTGTTTTGACGCTTACTATCATTTTGCAAAAAGGCTTCGGACTTCCTCGTTATTATTTCGGCCATTCTGTCATACAAACAAATTTATTCTCAATATTAATTTTCTGTAGTTTTATATTTGCAACCAAACTGTTTGAATCAAATTATTAAAATTAAATGCAAATCTAGCAATATTAATGCAGACATCCCAGTGAACAATTTTTGCCGATATGTCTGATGTCGGAAATAAATTCTGAAACTTTAGCAGACTATCAACAGAGCTGTGTAAAATTACCCTAAAATATTTAACAGAATAGTCGGAACTTTTCTGGTAGGCCGTTTCTGCACATTCTCTGGAATATTATCCGATTAATGTCAGACTATTCTACAAATTTGCAGGCGGAAATTTATTTCCCTTCAGATACGAGTATTAATCACAGTTTTCTAAACTATTTCATAAGTCGTTCTGCTCATTTTCTTAAAAAGCTTGTTGGCATTTTTAGGAAGATATTTTTAAAGTATTCTTCGGACATTTAAAAGGAAAAAGTAAGAAAAAAATTGAGAAGGATTACACAACATTCAGAAAAATGCCTTCTCTGTATACGCTCCACTATTGATTTACAACGCAGCAGATGTAATTGTGAGATTCCTTCGTAATTTTTGTAGTGATGGTATAGAAGTTATAGTGTCTGAAAAGGAAGCTTTTGAAGTAGTTAGACAATATGCTAATATTGCACTGACTGGTAGTAAATTACATTATAGATTGTATAGAGGTTGAGAACACAACTTACTATGGAATTGGATCTTCTGCACTTGTTTTGACGGTTGACTTGAGTAACAAATTTTAATGGAAATCATTAAAAAAACTGAGCGCTTTTCATATAAATTTTATCCTCAAGTCAATCGTAGACCGGATTGTGTAAACTGCCCTTCAGACTTTTATTTCACACGTCTACAAATTTTCAGATTTTAGTTGTAATAATTACAATTTCTCTTTTTCTTCTTACAGTACTTGTATAAAATTATTTTTTGGTTACATGAATCTGACTATTTCTTGATTATATGTGAGCAATTTATACGATATCTTTAGATATTGTTTTAACAACACATTCGAAAATGTCTCATAAATTTATAGTTTTAGATCAGAGTTTTTTCCGACAAGTCTTAAAAATTATCAGAAAGGTCGGAAAAATTTCTAATGTTTGGTCAGACACTCTTCCGACATTGTTTCAGATTTGTTAAAAATGAAATAAAAATTTTTTCAGGGAATTTATTCAGAATTCCTGCAGAATTCTCTCGGATATATCGAAAAGAAACAAGAATTTCCTCACAAAAAGAAGTCCGATTTTTTTTTCAACCGTTTATATAATTTTCTGAGCGTCATGGGACACGAATTTGGCAACTTGTGAAATGCTTGCACTAATTCGTACCGACTTCGCCAAAAATTGTTCAGTGGGATTATATTTATGTAAAGATGTCAAAATTATTAAATTGCCCTCATAAGTATGCTTTGACATTTGAATGAAATAAAATCTATACATAATTGTAAATTTACTCTCTTTTTATTTAAATATAAAATGCCTTTTATTGGCAAAGTGTTTATACATTTTTAGCAAAACTTTCGAGGCATACACACGTAATAAGCCAAATTTAATGCCTACTTTAGGGATTGCTTGCTTTTTGAATGTATTTCACACACACATGGTTAAACACATTCAAACAATTTTGCAGTAATTTTAAGCTATTTATTATTCTGTATATAAATACGTCTGTATGTATGCGTGTTCTTTTTTCTCCACAGGTTTTCAATGAAATAAAAATGGTTTCACATTTTATTTTTTGAAATTAAATTATCACGAAAATGTTACCCCTGACATTTGACCTATTTAATGGTTTATAAAATATACAAAGTTTATATACTGTACATGCATATTTATTTAAAAACCCTAATTATTTTTTATTATTGTTTTTTTTTTTGGTTTCTTTATTTCTATTTTAGATAATGTGACATTTACACTATAACGCTATTCAATCAATGATTAATCACTATTATCTGTTCAATTTTATATGATTTTTTGTTTCTGATATGCTTTAATTAAAATAAATACATGTATTTTTTTACATAATCCTTATTAATTTTTAGTACTATTACAATTGTAATGTTGTTTAGTTCCTCACATACTCGTACATGTATAAACCCATAAATATGTTAAACTAAAACCAAACAATATGGAGCATATAACTTGCTGGTGTCTTTAGTTATTAGAATATTATTAATTAAGTTATAATTCTATAATTATTATTCATAGAAATTTAATGTTTCGTAATATAATTACAAGTAACATTGGCTGTTCATTTTGATTGTGGTGTTATAAATGAACAACAAACTGAAATGACAACAACAAATACCCTAAATGTATATAATGAAAAAAATCAATATTATGAAGCCTTAAAATATGCTATAAATTTTGTGCCATACTACGTATAACAAAATAATAGTAATAATGAAAAAATACATAGTTGTAAAATAATTTATTCTAAATGTTGAAGTTCTAACTTGTGATAAAATAATGCCTAAATGAACTTTGAAGCAACCACGGTATGTATTCTTATATGCAAAGCAAGCTGGCCTCTTCTGTTATATACAAAAAAAGTTATTAGTTTATTTTAATATTTCTAATTTAACTCAAAAACAGTACCTGCCAAAGTTAGCTTAAAAATCTCCAGCTAATAAATCCATTAACCTCTTTATTCTCACTCAGTCTTTGAATTAAAATATTTTTAATTAACATAATAGAGTCTCTATAGAATTATTAAATGCTTGACGACCATATCGCTTTTTCACTTTTATACATTCATTGTTGTTATTCAGTTTGTATGACTACAAAGTTACAATGTCACAAATTAAATACAAAATCTTGTAAAAGACATACATACATAATTTGTTTTTGCTTTTTACATAAATAAAAATAATTATTTAAACTGTCAGCCATGTTACACATTACGATCGCAATGGTTTTGATTCTTTAGTTACGCTTCCTATTATTATTTTGCCCCATAAAATATGTATGTCTTAGGCCACCACTTCAATCTTTTTTTATAGATGCAAAGCTCTTTTTAAGCAAAGCTTATGAGCAAATTAGCATGTTCCCCTCCTAAAAGTATGATCAGCTTAAACATTTTACTGCAAACAATGCAATAGGAAAAAGGTTTTTGTTAAATCTACTTTTAAAAATTAAAATTGGTTTGAATCCCAAGAAATTGTTCGGTTTTTGTGACATAGTCTGATGTTCGTGTGGGTATAAAATTCATTTATACAATAAAAGTGCAACAATGTGACTGTGTCTTCCTAATTAAGGAACCACCCCTTAATATGTGTTTTCATCATATTTATAAAAATACATTATTTAGACTGCTTTTCCCCAAGCAAAGTATAGTTTGACAAAGGCTTTTCAATTTTCTTTTAAACTTTGCTTTGCTCTTCCACACACAAAGTTTAGTTTGACAAATTTTGTGTTCTTTTGTTGGAGGATCATGCAAACCAAACACACACACACACACGCAACCAAATACAACTATGTGCAAACAACGAACGAAGAAGAAAGCAAATTTTCGAGTACATCAAAGACTGTACACACAACCTCATTCTTCTTTACCTTCACATCCACAAACTCAACACTTTTCAAAGTAAAATTTGCCTGCCCAAAAGGGGTATTATAAAATTATTCATATTTTTTCAAACAAATCGCACTTGATCAACAAGGGGGCATTAACTCGAAATTTTAATTTTTTCACTTTTCTCCAAAACTTGCATTCTAATATTCATATTTACCTGCTGTAAAAATTTCACATTATTTCATCTGATTTTTCGCTTATGAAACGCATGTTTTAAAAACTATTTTTTATATACCTTTGATGTAAAATCAAAAGGATTTTGCTTCTTATGAAAATTTAAAAATTTCGAGTTAGTGCTCTCTTGTTGATCAAGTGCGAAATGTCTTTTGTATTAATTTAATTATCAACTTATTTTAGGCAAGGATACCGGGATATTGGAAAAACGATTATGTCCACCTGCGCCTCCCAAAAAAACTAAGAAAATAGCTTTTACTTTTGTAGCTTTACTTTAAAAATATTTAGATTGCATAAAAAATTTCTTCCCACAAAAGCTCCAAAAGGCATTTCTAGATGGTATTTTTTATAACCTGTCCTCTTTTTAAAGTAGCACTTTATTATAGTTTTTTTCAGTACAATATTTTCTATAAAAATACCAAATATTTATTTATTATTAACTGCCTGTTTTTGGAAAATGAAAACAAAATTTTTACTGAGAATTTATATTGAAAACAAAATCAAATTTTCGTATTTTATTATTGATGTCAATATTAATTCTCAATCGCAATTTTGTGTTCATTTTTTCTAAAAACAGACAGTAAATTTGTAACACATTATTTCCAATTACTTTATTTATATTAAAGAGAAAATAAATGAGTTTGTCTAGAAGCCAATAGATGCAGCTAATCTTGCCTTAACTTCCAAAAACCTAATTTTGCAATTAATCAATATTATTTTCTCAAATGTCAACATGACGTTTCCAGCTAAGAATTAACAAAAATCTTATCAATTTATCTTAAAAGTTCTATTCGATTTTTGGTTCATTTATTTTTGTGAAGATCTAAAAATATGTTTCTGTGTACCAGCATGTAATTGATTTTGGTATCTATTAGTTGTTTACTTACTGACTTTGACAAATATTCAACAACAATCGAAAATCTGCATGTGCTCGTACTCGTATATTAAGTGTTTTTTCACATGTACAACATTTTATGTATTAAATTTATATAAAGCACGTAATTCAGAGTTCTGATACTGTACTTTTTTATATTTTATTTACTTGCAAATATTTTTATATGACCAACTGACGAAATTGACATAATTTTAGGTTGCAAAAACACTGAATACGAAAATGTGTGCATTAGAGCAATTTAAGTTCTGAGTTTTAGACGAACTATATGATCAATTTTTCAACTTAATTATTTTTATTTCGAAAGGAATTTTGGAAGACAAGATAACGATAACTTTTTGACGGGACACGGCGTGGAGTTCTCGAGATCAACCACGATCTCTTATCAGAGTTCTTGTGGTCCTTAGCTTTCCCACTGTCTTACGGTGATGACAAGAAGTCAAGAAGTTAAACAGCTGAATAAAGTAACTCAGAGATGGGAATTTCGTAGTAACCTAAAATTGATTTAATTTGTAAAAATTAATAGTAGCAATTTCGTATTTTAATTTTTAAATAATACGCTTAAATAGTTTATATTTCTAGTCACAATTATCCGCCGTCAAAAGTGGTAAAATTGAACAAATAACGCTGATGAGATGGTGTAGCGACCTCGAAATCACTACTGAGAGATACGTTGTGCTAGTCTGATGATCAAATTGTTCTAATAATAAATAATTGTTCTAATAAAATAATATGAATTTATCAAAAAAAATCTTAAAATTAAAAAATAAATGGCTAAACTCAGATTTAAACTTAATACAAAAAATTGCTTTCAGCATAAACCTAAAACAATTGAACTAATAACGTACGAAAAGTAATTTAATTAAAACAAATTAGTTAAAAAACATTATGGGCGGGAGCAGATCCGGCTTAAGCTTCTTATTTATTTATTTTCGCCAATGCACTAAAATGTCCTTTTGGAGGACAATCTTAAATGAAACATAATTTTTTTTTTACTTTTTTGTTAGCAATTTAGCAGATATTTTATTCGTTTTCTGAGGAGTAATATCTTTTTTCTCCCCTCCCTGGATTTACGTCTGATTAATCCGAGTTATAAACAAGTATCTATCTAGATCTTCGCGAAATGCACTTAAAATTCTTCATTTTATGCTTTTTTCACAACAGGCAAATATTCGTAGATACGAAACAAAGCAAGTTAGTGAAAAAATGTATTAAAATACGTCTTAAGCTAAAGTAACATTATGAAAATGTTCACTATGTCATTTGATAATGTCAGCGATAACATGCACACATACATAAGCAGGTATGAGTGTATCTTTTCTTCTTCTCAGATACATTCATTAAATTTCCAACATTTTTGTTGTTGCAAGACAAAGTCAATTCAATAAAAAAAACATCTCGTTATGGATATTTTTTTAATAAATCTTTGAAAGAGAAAATACAAAAAAATGTATGCGAGAAAATTACATTTCATAATTATTAAATACTAGAAACTTTTTTGGTTTTAATAGAAAGTTTTTCACAAAATCCCAAAAACAAAATGTTTAAATACCAAGCGAGTGGGAAAAAAAAATAAAAAAAATAATAATTTGTTATTCTTGTTGCAGTCTTTTAGGAGCTCCTTCCTGGCACAAACTGTTGCATATAAAAAATAATATAAAATTTCAAATTTAGTCACCTGCTTGAAAAAATTTTTAATTTCAAAAAAATACACATTGAATAAATATCTTACTATTGAATATTGTAAAAAATATCGAATTTTGTACATGTGTAATTAGGAAATATAAAACCAATATGGAATACATGCACGGGTGTTTCCACAGAAAATTACCGCTTCAGCTCAAAAATAAAATTATTTTTAATGTAATTTTCCGCTAATACTACACAAAATAAATGTATCTGCCATTCTCCTACGAATTTACTTTACTTTTCTTTATACTAACAAAAAATATGCTAATTTTGTTACCCATAATAAATTAATTCGAACATAAAAAACATTTAACTTTAGAATGTAACGACCGCTATTTCAAAAAAAATATTTCGGTAACAAATTTTCTTTGGTTTAAAAATAAACCCATTCTTTAAACAAAAAATTTCAAAGAATTTAATCAGATTTTTTACTTGACACATCCTGTGCAAAATTTTACAATTAATGAGTTTTTTTCCGAAATTTGAAAACAGCAAATTCATAAACTAACGACCGTTACTTTTTTAATGGTTGCTTAAAAAAAGTATTGAAATTACATTTTCATGAATTTTTTCGGTTGCTACCGATGGAATGCTCGTGTCTAGATTGGAATTTTATTTGAAAAAATCTCCGAAAATCGGTGACGACCGTTACTTTGGAAACACCGATACATATAGAAAATTTTCCTTTATATTTGTGTTTAATATTTAGTTTGTTATTGCTTCATTTGCATTTGAATTTTTCATCTAAATAACAATTCACTTTTATTTATATTTTTTATAACCAACACTTTCGGGAGTTTCACTTAAAAATATTTTTATAAACAAAAAGAAAAAAAAAATCTTAGAAAGAATATTATTTATTTACTACACCATGTGTTGTTAAGAGGGTTTCCAGTATTCTCTATTGTCTGGATTACAATTTTTTTTATTTCTATGTATAAAGCATACTATAAATTTTAAAATAATAAAAAGCAGCAAAATAAATTTAATTGCAGAAATATGAGACCAACCCGTATTAAGTAACCCAAAGCCCCTCATCGATTGTGCTCATTACAATTTGTGCTTTATTTATGCTGAAATTTATTATAGGTGTTTGTAACAGGAACACATATACACACACACACAAATACACATGTGTAAAGTAGCAAGTTTTTTGTTTCATTTATTTATACAATTATATATTGGAATTTATGTGTGTGTGTGTGAGTGTGTGTGCGTGTGTATATGTTAGAGTAAACACTCCAAAAAAAAAGACAAAATGAATTTATTAATATTATAATGGTTTCAAATGGACTTGACCAAAATTTATGGCCCTTTTCGTTGTTATTTTAATGTATTCGATTACAATATTTTGCACACTCTGCACTCATTCATTCTTCCCGTCTCCCACTCTTGCTGCTGTCTCCCTCTTTGATGCTTTTTGTAATGGCATTTTAAGGTACTTTATGTTACGTTAATTTTATGCACTTCACAAGATTAACAATTTCATTCAAAGCTTGGATGGGTATCTATAGTGAAGAAAACTTTTGCTGCTTGCCTCTTCTATGTATTAGAATCTGACTTCAGGGTGAGATAAGTTGTGTTAATAATGCCGTTTGTGTGTCTTTGGGTGTAATATTAAGCATATTTGCTATTTGAATTTTAAAAAGATTAAACCTGAATTTATTATGATGCTGTGTATAATACTCAATTTTAATTTGTTTCGAAAATAAGTAAAAGAAACGCCTTAAAATGTGCAATATCTTGTGAATTGTATTAATATATTTTTTTATTATTATAAAGTGTCATAAAATTTAATTTTACATTTTAAATTTGCAAAGAAAAAATATTTTCATGTATTCATATAAATGCATTTGTTTAAACGTGAACGGGTATTAGGACACGAATTAAAAATAATCTAATTACTTTGCGTAGTTTTTCTCTCGAACTTCATATGTTGATTGATTGATTGATTGATTTGGGAATTATTAAATTAGGCTTAAGTTTGTTACTTAAAAAAAAACAAACAAAAGTTTTTGAAAATCTTTGAAAAAAGATATCGAGGCAATCTTGATTAATAAATTAAAAAAAAATTTCATTAAAAGTATTCATTTAAATTATTTACAACATAGAATACAGTAATACACAAAAAAAAATTAATTAAGACAACACTAAAGCATAACGAACCAGCATAATCCGCTCCTCAGCATTTATTTAAACCAGTTTTACAGCTCGATAAAAAATTCTAATTTAAACTTAATTTAATTCATTATGACGAACAGAAGCGACTTGTTGGACATTCCTATTCGAAACAATCAATTTTTAAATATTTAAACTGAATTTCATACAAATCTTTTGAGTGCATGTTTGAATTCTAGTTCGTGAATCAGACTCTAAAGGTGGATTCACAAATTTACTTCGTACAAAATTTTTGTCCGGCCAAATTTTTTTCACTGAGAGTTTTCTGCAACACGATTAGAAAAAAATATTCCGGAATATCAAGTCTACATTTTAAAAAATTCAAATAAAACAGAAAAATCTGCAGAAAAAATCAAAAAACACAAGTGCTTCTGTTAATAACTAATGAACTAAATAAAGCGAAATTATTTAATAAAAAAAATTAAAATTAAAAGAACTGGATGCAAATCACGGCATTCCATATCGAGTAAAATCCCTTACAACATTTTTGGAATTTGTATGGAAATTTCGCTCGATATCGAATGCCGTGATTTTTTCCCTGCTGTAAAAGCACCTTTGAAATACTATAATGTGACGAATCAGTTCAAACTTGTCCGGACACAAATTAAAATTAAACCAAATCATGTTGAGAGTTGTCCGAACAAAATTATTCCTCTCCCCCTTGAGAAGAAAGGCCTCCTCAAACTACATATAAAAAAAATTTGTCCGGACAAAGATTTTATGGGTGAATCCGGCTTAAGTTTCCCTGAAGTATAGGAAACTTAGAGCCTGATTCGCAAGCTAAAATTCAAACAAACGGTAGACTTGAGTAGAAAATTTTTGTGAAAAGCACTCAGTTCGTTGAGTGAATCCCATACAAATTTTCAACATAAATTAAACGTCTGCATTGTGTAAACTCCATTTTAGTTACGAATTTTATGAGTTTTCTATTTTGATAAATTTATAAGTATCGCTAAAGTCTTGCCTGAATCCTGCAAATAAAATATAAATTAAAGGATCTGTTTCTCTAAATGCAAAGAAAAAATAATTTGCTTCTGTTTTTAATACAAATGTTGGAATGAATTTCTCTCCCACTTAGACAAACAGACACTTAGAGTTAAATAATAAAACTCGTTAAATATTTAGCGTGTGTCATGTTGATCTATTTCTTCATTCAGAAGTCGAGGTAAGAAGTTTAAAAAAAAAACACGATGTGTCATACTTAACACATTTTTTTATCTAAAATATTTATATTTATATACGTTACTCGCACAAGCAAAAGAAAATTCATTCATCTAGCTGAATTGCAAATTTTTACTTTATTTATAGCAAAACGTACTGTTTTATTAAAGGTTTGACAACGTTAACTTTGATCAAGCTAGCTGAATTTATTTGATACTAATTTTGTCCTATTAGAATATAATTTCATACTTTAGAGTTAATACTTAAGTAAACTTTAGCTAAATTTGTATAAATATTAATTCAGCTAACTGATTATTATTCAAATCTTTATGTTTTAAATGTAAGAATATATATTCTTTGAATTTCATCCAATCAAGATTTATTCAGCAGGCTCAATAGGTATTCCAATCTTCCGCTATACGAAGAGTTTCAAAACAAACGATTTAAAAACATTTGGTTTACGTGGTTATTCTATTGAAAGAAACTATAACTTTGTTTATGAGATATTTTGAAAAAAAAATTCTGAAAAGCATAAAGCAAAAGATAAAAATGTAAAAATGTACGAGTACTTTTATTATGAAAAAATATAACAATTCAACCGCAATAAAATCGAACACCAATTGAGTTACCTTAAAATTCATCAAACACTTTAAACTGAATATTTTTGATCCGTCTATCAACAAAAAAAACTAATAAATCAAGAGAGAAAATTATATATACTTAAAATTGGTTTTTCACTCACGGCTTTCGAAATACACATTTATACATTTACAAAATAAGTAATAAAATGAGTAGACGCTTTAATAAACAAACTAAACTAATTTTTGTAATCAATGATCCTTGAATTAGTCCCCAAAAATCTTAACAACAGGAAAAAAATCAGCTACAGCAAATAACCTTCTTTCCACACGCTCATAATAGGCAACAACAATGACGATAACAAAAAAAGTAAAATGATGAAATATAGTACTTATCCAAATTAACACTACAAGCTGACATCCTACTTTTATCGCCACCTAACCACCTCCCACTCAGCCCAATAGATACCACCCACAAAACAAAAGACACAATAGAAGTCGTGTATAAAATGAAGCCAAAATAAAGTCATCTGAAAATTAAAATGAAAAAGAATAGACACAAACACAAACAAACACAAAGCACACATACAAACATACTGCCCAACACAAACCAGGGTATGCAAAGAAAACTTTCTTTAATACACACTCTTGGCTTCGAATTCCCTTACTTTTTGTAGTCGCTCATATTATTGATGCAACAATTTCTGCATCAGAGTTGCCATTTTAGTCCGATTGGTTGTTAGTTTCATTTGCTTTTGATAGAAAAAGTCAAAAAATCAAAATTTTGCAAAATCAATATTTATTTGATCTTTTGATTTCACACATTATATTCATTCTTTCCCAAAACTAGAAAGAATTTTGAGATGACTTACATATGAAGCATGGTTAATAATTTTGTTCCATGAAAGACTTGGCAGAGAAAAATAATCTTCCCCGGTATTTGTCTTTATATGAAATTCATATTTTGCGTTTCAGAGCAATGAGGCATATTGTCATATGAATTCATAAAAACCCCTTACGGAGGCAAAAATCTCTCTAAGCACAAGTTTAGACGGGCGGACATTTTGAAGGAAAACATCTGCAATTCTCTTATGTTTTTTCATTCGCGTTCACAGATTGTTGTTATTTGCTTATTATTTGCAAAAGGCAAAGTAAATGTCAACAAAGTAAATGTAAACAAAGCGTTTCGCCGATTATCGAACACAAAAAAGATGCTCTCTTTCCCACCCGTAATAAGCCGGCAACAAAATGTTTCCCTTCCAAATGTTTCCCTGTCTAAATGCAGACTGACATTTATAAAAATTTTCAGTTTAAACTTATTTCTTATTAAGGATTTAGTATAATTTTAATATGTAAAATGATCCAGGGACATGTAATTTGATTGATTTAGAATTTTTTGTAGCTTTGGGATTTTTTGGAAATCATATGACGGATATATTTTTGTAACTTTTATATAAAATATTAGTAGGATAAAAAATGCTTTCTGTGGCAACGTTTTTATGTATTTTTATGTGTGAATATCTGTTTTGTATCTACAGATACATTCACACAACGTGTATTATTATTTTTTTTTGTAGAGTTAATTATAATGAATATCAATAATAATTAACACTCACAAAAATTAATGTGTTAAGCCAATTATTCTGTTTAAATTTGCGAAAAAATAATGAGCAACATTGATTATTTCGTTTCAAAATTTTGACAATTAGCCAGTGGCGGCAATACTACGGTTAAGAAAAAAATTATCGGTTTTATTGAATTGAAGTAAAACAAAGTGAAAACAAATGGATAGCAAATAAATATTAGAAGCTTGTGTTGCAACTACGGTTGTCGTTCGAATGATAAATATTCGAATAATTCAAAATTTTTTTCTCATTTTTGTTCGAACGAACAAAAATTTTTCAATTTAGAATAAAGAATTATTCAAATAATTTTTTTCGAATAATCGAACATTCGAATAATTAATGAACGACGTATAAAATCATGAAATACTATAATATTATTCCTGAATTCTATGAATTTCCCATACAATACTTGCTGGGAAATTCATAGAATTCTTGCCACAAGAAGTAAGAAATTGTACTAACGCGAAAATCGTTAACAGTATTGATGATGATCTGAACTATTTAGAAAAATCAAAGAAAAGAACAAACAAACTTGATCTGCTCTTTAATTGTGTTTCAACCGCAAATTTTTTAGTCTTTGTTCGTTCGAATTATTTGAACAAAATTTCAAAATTATTCGTTTATTCGAACAAAAAAAAATATCATGAAATTTTATTCGAACAAATAAAAACACGAATAATTGACAACCCTAATTGCAACGTGTCAATTAATGCAAATTGCAGCTGCTACGGACGATCTCTTTGAAGACGCACGTTCTGCAAAAAGCCTTTACATTCATTTTTTTTATATTTAGACTACTTTCCGTTATTTTAACTATTTAGTGCAGAACCAACTTAAGATCAAAACCGTAATGCCAAGTAAAATCTGATCAGTTGTTGTTTACAATTCCGTACGAAATAAATGATGCTAATATTATTTCCCAGTTGGAAAATATGTTGCCCAAAACATTTTGTAGTTGGAAAAAAATGCCACCAGAAACATTTCGTAGGTTTTCACAAAATGACAGAGTAAAAAACTTCAGCAGTATTATTTTGCAATTATTTCGCATGAATTTTTTTATATGGACTTTAGACAGCAGTTCGCACAATTTTTAAGGAAAAGGAAATAGTATAATGTTTTCTAAATTCGTAAAAATAACTATAAAAGGTTAATGAATAATAAGTAGAGTTTTTTTTACTTTCTAATACTTTTTCCACCGTTTACCCATAACATTTATATTGTATTTCGAAATAGCTCAGAGACGTCAGGGATTTTTATGACAAAAGCTGACCGATGTAGCGGTGAAAGAATAAAATTTAATAGGATGATATATAAAAATATTTCCAACGATGGAAATAATTACCGGCGATCACTAGCAAACAGAATTGATGGGTATTAGCCGAGCATTAGGATACAATACGTAGCTGTGTAGCAGCACTATAAATTGTTTGCATTAAAAAACTTTTGATTATAAATATGCTTCCGAATGGTGATTTTTGAAGGCTAAACTTTGATATTTAAGTAATTATTGATTTCGCGACTCCACTTTTTTTTTGGAGAACAAACACAAACCACGAAGCCATTTTGGCTTGTTTGCGAAAACACCCGGGGTCTAGGCAGGAATCGAACCTGCGACCCCCGACTAATAGTCGAGTACGCTATCTACTAGTCTCCGGGGTTCCCAAATTCTGAAGGATAAAAATGATTAGAGTCCATGTAGCGAAGGCAAACCTTGCCGAATAGCAGTTGCTTACTTAAGTGTTAAGTGATACAAGAGAAATCAGTGTAAAGAGGAGGGTTACGTTCCCCGATTTCCAAAAGAAACCCAATTTCAGCTATATTTTTCATAATAAAAAAATATTTTACGACTGTACACACATAAAAGCATAAAATAAGATTCCGTCATAAAATTTATTCTTTATCACTAAATATTCTTATTATTTTTTCCTTTAAAGAATTCGAAAGAGTTTTTTAATGTTCTTTGTATAATCAAATACATTTTCCAGCGCTCTTTTAAATGTTTTTCATCGTTCAAAAGATGGATCAAGGTTAAAAAAGTACACGCATGAATGAAAAACTGTTTATAGAAACCGTGTAAAACCGAGTATTTTTCCCTGTCAATCAAGAATGTGTCACAAAATATGAACCGCGTTATGCCGAGACCATGTTCAAGGAAGCACGTGTTCAGAGAGGTCTAACTGTAGCCATTTTTTAGAAATAAATTAACAAATTTTGGAAAAAAACGTTGTAGCAATGATGTACAACAATATAATATAATTTCATGTTTCTTTCTTCGAGTGTAATAACTTTTACACAATCTTGTAAAAAATCGTACAAGTGCGTAAACTTTTTTCCATAAAAGTTTGCAGGGTAAAACACAAACAGTCTACACTAGAAAACCAACAAATTTATGTTAAAGGAGAGGAAAGACGAAGAAACAAAAAAACATTGTCTAAAAGTCCAAAACTTAATATGTATGAGACTTTTTTCCTGCACATTTTCTTTTTGCCTTAAGTCAAGCCCAAGATTTTAGAAAACACCATCAAAATTGCTAAAAGCCATTGCATTTCATGGTGAATAATGTAGATGTATTGAAGTGACTTGTATACCCAGTACGCACTTTAAAAGAAAGATTCAATTGTAAGAAATATCATATTTTGAATTTCATTCAGCTAAAATAAATAATTGTTAGCTACATATTTTTATACAAGAGTTCTTCATTCTATAGTTTTGAAAATTTAATTTGATAATTTCTTTTAAAAGTGTTTGCAGCAGCTTCAAGATTTTTTAATTATTATTACTTAATTACAATATTTGGAAATATGTTGTTTTAGTTTTTCTGTTGCTTCACATTATTCAGCTGGCTGAATTAAACGATATTCAAAATTTATGAACTTTTGATTTCAGTTAAATTACATAAATCATAAATTTTTTTCAATATTACGTTTCATTAGATAGTCAGAAAAAAGCCGATGGTTATATGTTGCTTCAGTATTTTTTAAATTATTTAAGCTGAATTAACAATATTTCAAGAAATATTGTATATTTCAACCAGCCAAATTACAAAATTTACTTACACAATTCAGCTAGCTGAATTGTATAATAGCATGCTTTTTAATAAATCTTGTTGTACTACAATAGCCAAAATGGTATATTAGAAGAATTCAGCTAGCTGAATTAAAAGATTTTTAAATTTTATGAACTTTTGATTTCAATATTACGAACTAAGTCTTAAAATTGCATAAATTAAATTTTTTTCAATACTATATTTCTTTAGATAGCCAGAAAAAAGCCGATCCTTATATGTTGCATCAGTATTTTTTAAATTCTGCAAGCTGAATTAACAATTTCTGAGGAATTATTATATATTTGACCCACAAAATTACAAATTTACTTACACAATTAGTATTCAGCTAGCTGAATTGTATAACAACATGCTGTTTAATCATTTTTGTTATACTACAATAGCCACAATAGTATTTTAGAAGAATTCAGCAGGCTGAATTAGTAATTTTCACAATGTAATGTGCTTGCTTCTAAAAATATGTGTGTATTTCTTTTCCAATTTTTTCAAATAACCTTAAAAAGTCTGTTATGCAAAAATTATATTTGTGTTGACTGCTTTTCTCTCCTTAAGAAATATGTGTATGTGTGTGTGCATGTGTGTATAAGTCACTGTTAGTGTAAATGTTTGCAATCTGAAAATCCAGAAAAAAACCATTACATTTTTTGAGTAGCTTTTGATTGGATTTAAGTCTGGTACATTTTTATAATGACTTTTTCTCAACAAAAAAAATCTAATTGATTTTTTTAGCAACAACACTTAAAGCTATTTGTGTTTTGCAATTTGTTGTTAATTTATTTACTATTAATTCGTAATAACTTAAAGTGCTTCAAGTTTATTATTAATGTTTTCAAATAAAAGATTTTTTAGCAAACTGGTCGCGCCGCTGGCAAAGTTAATTCGAATGTGATGACTTCAATGGAACTATTTTTTTTAAAGAAGGTAACGCTCATATTGGCGATTTAAAACTTTTATTCTGAAGTATTCAAAAAACAAAATTTTAGGCAGGGCATATTAAAAAGACATGTTTCTATGTTTTTGAAGTAAATTCCTGATTTTTGAATAGCAAATAATATTTCAGGTAATTATTTTCAATAAACAATAATCGAACCTGCGACCTCCACACTTATAGTATACACCACTCGTCCATGGAAGTCTCTTTACATAAAAAATTAAGCAGTTGTTAACAATATAAAATCACTTATCAATAAAATTTAAATAATCGCCTACAAATATGCTTTAACAAATTAGGCTAAGCAAACTTAAACAAAGAAGACAATTTATGTAATATTAAAAAGTATTTAGCTGGTACAAATTAATATAATGTCTTCTTCAACTCTTTTGTAGTCTGTCTTTTGTTTGTTAACAAAAAATATAATTTACTTTTATGTAAAAGAAAATAAAATGAAAACAAAATGAAAATGAGTTCTCAACAATGCAAGAGGCACACAATTAGGCGGTAAAAAACAAATGGATTAAAATATGTTTTTCTGTCACACTCTCTTCTGCCTATTTTTCCTTTCTTTATGCATTTGCAGCTACAACTCGCAAAACCTTAATTTAAATACAATCATGGAAACAACCAAAAATAGACAATTACGTGATGGAGACGTTAAAGAAATAATCAGGAATGTCGGTGTGCCATGCCTGGTGGTAATTAAAAAAGGAAATGTAATGTAATGTAAGTGGTATTTTATTCTCATACTCTCTCTCTTAGTGTTTGGCTGGAAAGAGTAAATTTTTTTGGCTTTTACAAAACATTCATGCTAAAATAAAGCAAAAAAAAATACTTAATTTAACTTGGAGTCTAAATACACAAAATAATTAAAAATAAGCAACAAATGTTGTTGGCTGGCTTACAAATTTGAAAATTTTGTGGTTTGTTGAGTTTAATACAACTACATCAGCCTGCTTGACTTCTGCCCAAAATATAATGCAAAGCAATAAAGTTATGTAATTTGAAGGAGTTGGCAAATTTTGAGAAAGCAAACTAAAAGCCTACTTTGAGGCATATTTTGCATTTACAACACTCTTGCATATATTAATGGGCATTCATTATTTTTAATTTCTAACAATAAATCGTTATTCATACATATATAATTAAATTTTTGTTAGCAATGACAAAATGAAGAAAAAATTATATTAGAATTCACAAATGAAATGGCAGGAGATAAAAATAAAAATAAAATAAAAAAACATTATCATAAACTTCCATTAAACTAGATTAACTAACAGAAATAAAAATAAATTTTTACAAACAAACGTACGTACGTATATGTATGTGTGTGTATGTCGTACGCAAATAAACGTTGTACTGCCATGACTAAATAGCAAAAACAAAAATAAACATAAAAATAAATAATCTAATTCCCATAAGATTATCTAGTAATGTATTAAATTAAGTACTCATTCTTATTCTCCATCTTGTACTTTTTATCTCTATTAGCGTGGTTTGCCGGGCGTGATTTAAAAGAATGAATTTTTCTTGGTTTTAATGAAAACCAATAAGGAAATTTTAAATTTTGTTAATTCAATCAAATCAATGAAGTTTAATCTTAAAATTAGAAACATAATTGGAAAAATAATTACTGCCTTTTTCAGTTTTAGTTGTTATTATTTATATAGCAGAATACAGATTTCATTGTATTGTTTATTAATTATAAGTTATTATTTTTTTATTTAGATATTAATATACGAGGGCAGTTACATAGTTCTGCGACTCTTTATATTTCTGAAGCACTAGTCTTAAAGTCAATACTATTTTGAGGAAAATAAAAAAGTGAATTTCGTGGGTAGATTATTTTTTAATTAAAAAACCCGTCACAGAAACCAAAGAAATAAATAAGTAAATATTATGGGGCGTCTCCATCATCAATTTCAATGGTTAAAAAGTGGTTTACTATTATCTTACCAGCACAAATGATACCAAATGAGCAGGTCACTCAAAAGAGGTCGGTCGATAAAATGCATGAAATGGTATTGGACAATTCATGAATGAAAGTGCATGAGCAGCCTGAAGCTGTGGACATCTCAAACGACCGTGCACATCACATATTTGCATGAATATTTGGGTATGAAAAGCCTGAATTGACTGTAAACAATATTAAAATTATGCAATAATTGCTTATTTTTTTATAATTTTCAATATTTTCGAACGACAAAAAAACAAACTTTTTCTGCATACAAATAAAAAAAAATATTCCCAGTTTGTTTATATTGACCCCTGTGTCAGAAATGATCGTATGTTACGATTTTATCGAAATCAAATTGGTTCTAAATCGATGAACTAATATACTAACAAAGTATTACAGCGATATGTATAATAGTTATAGAGATAACACAGTGCACATTTTATCGTATAAAACAGTGTATCGACCGCATTCTAGAAATCAATATTAAAAATTTACATAAAAGCCTATGATAAAATACAAAAACCAAAAACATTCTAAATAAGCAAATTAAAACTCTGTCTCATTTTTATGCAAAAGCAAAGTGGACAAACACACATGCACACTTTATTTTTAAAGTGTGTAATAAGTGTGCATGTGTTAGTAGCAATTTAAACGCTTATAGCTCCCTAAATATCGAACCGATTTATATGCAATTAAGATTGTGCACATCTATGTATGTAAAATCCCGTTTAAAACAAAAAGCTAAATTTTAAATTGGAATGAAAAATTCAAAATGCTTTTATGCCAAAAAATGTCCAATGTTATTTAGATTTCGTTTGGCTACAACTTTTTGAAAAACATATTCTTATTAAAAAAAAAGAAAACATTCTTTGAAATACTCGTTAATTTAATTCCAAGAAAAACCTATGAACCTACAAACAAGCATTATAATTTCTTATAAATACTAAATTTAATACAACACCTCAGATATGGCATCTAAAACTATGCTTGGCTCCACAAACAACATCTGTATGTGTGTATGTATTTTACGGCGAAACTTCAATAATACAACTCCCCCGCCACCCTTCCTAGCACACAAAACCCACCAAATATACAATCAAAAAGAAAATGAAACAGAAAAGCAACAATTTTAATAACCAACATAAAATTTTATAGAACAACAAGACAGTGAGTGGTGGAACATATTAAAAAAGAAAGAAAATTGTATGGATAAATGACAGGTAGTCGGCAAAGAAAACCCCACAAAAATATAGAAAAAAAAATAAGAAGAGAAAAGCAAAATCTTGTCAAAATTAAAGGTGAATAAAAATCAAAATAAATAGTTGAAATTGCCTAAAAACACACAATGGCAATCACAATCAAAAGTTATGCGTTTGGGAGAACAATTGGTTGTATAAGATAAACATGTAACCGAGTATATATATGTGTGTGTGCGTGTTAAGATGAGAGCAAACCGGAAGTAAACCATTAAAAAAAGAAATAGATATAATAATGCGGCCAAAAGAACAAATATTTTATCAGAACACTCCATAAGGTTTAAAAGCAGATTGTGAGTTATAAAAATTAATTAAATCAATTTATAGTTCCAGCAAAAAAAAAAACAACAACAATAAAACTTCGCATGGGCGTGGTACTGCCCGCCTTTTCAATCATAATATTGCATTAATCCGGAAACTAAGGTGTCGATTACGGATGACAAACCTCAGTTGTCTTTCTAGTTCTTGAAAAAGATTTTACGGATGGCAATTGGCAATTAGAGTTGTAGATTTCGACTGCTATTTAATGTTTTTTTTTGGCAACCATAGATTTTTAGTTGCAGACTGACAACGCAACTGGAGTTTTGTTGCTCTCCATAATCGACCTATTAATGCGTCTGCAAAGTTTCATATGATTCCGTAGCGAGAAATAATTGCAAAATAATATATGTTTCGTTTGGGCGTGGTATTGCCCACTTTTCTAATCATTATGAGAATTTGCTACGAGAATAGAATGTGTGCAAAGTTTCATTAGAACCAGTGAAATAGAAATTGTTGATAACTAACATTTACTTTGCATAGGCGTGACACTAACCAGCGTGGCTAGCGTTGCTGCATTAGTAACGGCAATCGAAGTATTTGACAATGATTTGCCTCCAGCTGTAGAAGCTGCAACTGCTGCTTCTGCCACCTGTGTGTCCAACAAACTGACGTCATTTATTGGTAACACATTTCGCACTATTTATGCCTTTGCAGATACAGTTCGAGCTGTCGCATCTGAAATACTTTTTATATCCACTTTACGTTAATCATTTTTATTTTCACATTTTAATAAATTTTTCAACGGTTTTTCACACATCTGTTCATATTTTTAAGGCGAATTCGTCTTGATTAAAAAAAAAGAAAACAAAAACTTATATTTAAAGAAAATTATTTCAAGCAAATTTTATTGAAAACAAATAATTTTCTTGTTTCCCTAATCGGGCAGAAAGTGCTACTTTTTTATCCGCAACTATTTACATTTCCTTTGCTTTTAACGTACAAAGGCATGTTTATTATTTAGATTAAAAATGTAACAGAATTTATTTAAAAAGTGTGTGCTTATTTGCCAAGCAAAAGTAATATAAAAGAAACTGGCTGCTTTGTTTTGAGCCTAAAAGGAAATTTAAGCAAAAGTACTTACTACACGTACCACGGTTCCGCCATCAACTGGTTGTAAAAGGTGTACTATTTTACTACTGAAGAATAACCTGCCCAAGTTTGCACTGCCACTGGCATAACAGCGAAATCTTAGGAATTTAGACTTACAATGTGAGAGCTTCAGCAGTTGTAATTAAAATTTAATACAAATTAAAATTAAAGATATTGCACTAACACTCATTATATGATATTCTAAAGATACGATTATACTTGGCACACATTTGCCCAAAAAAACGTAACCACTACTTTTGCTTGGATTTTATATCACAAAATGAAGTCAATTATGCCGCAAAATGCTATTTTTATATTATTTTTAATAAATTCGAATCTATATTTAACAAAATTTTGGAATTAAGGAAAATTAAAATTTAGCTTGTCTGTTGGTCACGTTTTTTTCGGCAAATATTTGGCAAGTGTGACCGCACCTTAAGAATAAAGGCCATTGAGGTATATAAAATGAACATGAAATGTGAATTTATATAGAAACAAAAATTTAATTAAATTTATACCAAAGTCCTTTTTAATTATAGTTTAAATTTGTAATTTCTTAAAAAGTCACTGTTTTAAGCCACAATGACATCAAATCAAATGTTCAATGAAATTAGCCAAGCAAAATTTTTACATTGAGAGCTGACTGGTTGTTGCCTCCACACAATGACAATAAATTACCTTCGCATTTCAATTTGATTTATCTACAAGTTTAAATTTGTTAATTTATTATTCAAGGGTTCAAATCGCTCATACCCGATTTGAAATAAAAAAACAAGTTCAAAAGTTTTGCTTTTTATTAGAAGTTACAAACACCTTTCTTGTACTTAAATCCCCATATATGCACATACATACATAAATACACACATACATACATGCACACACATGCATAGCTACGAATGCACTTTTTTCCTACCAATATTTTCTCCATGTGTATGATTAGCAATCTTTTTCTAATTTAAAAATAAAACATTCCTTGCAATAATGTTTGCAACCATTTCGCTGTGTTTATAATTGACGTATTTTTTCTATTTAAATAAGAAATACTTAATGTATAAATCTAAAACAACAATAGGAATTCTTTTCTAACAAAAAAAAACTGCAATCAATGATGACGTTATTTTTTTCTAGAAGTGTGTGGATTTTTTTTCTGTTGCATTTTTTGCACACTTTGTACTTGCAAATACTCGATGATATCAAGAAGAAAAAAATAATATATAAAAAATTCTAATAAAAGAAGACAAAATAAATGAAAACAAAAATAGAAACAATCTGTTGTTGTAAGTCATTTACTTAAGGCTAAATAATTAAAAGAAAAACATGATGAGTACAATGTACCCGTACATACACCAAAGAGGGAGAATAGTAAAAATAGGGAGAAGACATAAACAAAGAACAAATTGCATATGACGGCATCTTAACGTGGGGTTTTAACTGAGAAGATATATTATGTTAATGTTAAACCATTAAATTTTAGCTTAATTTAAAAAAAATAAAAAGAAATTTTGCTATTCAATCGGAAACTTACGTTTGTCTAAGAAAGGACAAACTGAAAGCTCAAATGAACCAAGTCATAAAATATGAAAAATTTCCAAAGTAGTGCGAAATTCTCCGCAAAGTTTAAATCTATTTAGTTCTGTAACGGACTAAGTAAAAAAGTGTTTCGTTTCTAAAGCATGGTACTCTGTTCATCATTTCGTGCGAACTGCTGTCAAAACTCCATATAAAAAAATTCGTGCGAAATGATTGTAAAATAATATGGCCGAAGTTGTACTCTGTTCAGCTTGTGAAAACATACGAAATGTTTCTGTCAGCATTATTTTTTCAACGACAAAATGTTTTTGGCAACATATTTTTCCACTGCGAAATAATAAAAGCATCACTTATTTCAAACGAAATTGTAAACAACAGGTGATCAGATTTTACTTAGCATTAAATTTGTTGCGCACAAATAACTAAAATAATGGAAAATAGTGTGAAAATAACATAAAATGAAGGTATGGGATTTTTGCAGAACGCGTGTCTTCAAAGGGCTCCTCCGCAGCAGCTGCAATTTACATTAATTGATACGTTGCAGGAGAAGCTCTTAAAATAATTGTATTCTCCATTTGTTTTCACACATGGTTTTTGTTTACATAACAAAAACAATGCTACTTACTTCAAGGCAATAAAAACGATAAATTTCTTCTAAATTGTAGTGTTGTCACCACTGGTTAATTGTTAAAATTTTCAAACGAAATAATCAATGTTGCTCAACATTTTTCGCAAATTGGAACACAGTACTTAGCTTAAGGTAACGGTAAGAAACCCAAGTCAAGCTCATTTACTGAAACTCAAAATATCTTCGAATTATCTTTTTGTGATTTGGTTCACTTCATCTCTGAACCCTTTACATTTAGTTATTGTACAGTTTCAAAAAAAAGGTCTCATGTTTAATTCTCCGTGACTAAAAAGGTTACAAAACGTTAGCTTAACATCAATTTAATTGGTTTAAAACAAAAAACTCAAATGGTTCCGGAATAAAAGTCACATTAAAGTATTAAAAAAAGCTGACACATGCAACTACAGGATGACGCAGAATGAGTTTGAATTCTTTATAACTTTTTTATTTAATTTTAATTTTTCGACCTTTTTATTAATATTTCATTAAAAAAATTTTTTTTAATAAAATTTTTCTTTGTTTTTTCGACATCACTTATACACTTATAAAACTTGAAAAATTTTATGTTTTTAACATCAAATTTAACATGTTATTTAACATTTAAATTTAATTAAAAATCACATTCAAACTTTTTGATATCAAACTCAGGGCTTTAAAATCAAATTCGGATTTTTTTTTCGAAACAAATTCTAAACCGAGCCACCTAAACAGTGGCGGATACATGGAAACACACATGAACACTGATGATAGGAGTGTAGCGGCTCCCGAAAAACAACGTTGTTTCTGTTCTGCCGTGTAAGTTGAAAATAATTGATGTTAAAATTTTCCCTAGTTCCTTTGGAATATTGTCTTATGTCTAATTCTTTCTGACTTAAAATGTTACGAACATTAGCCAAAATAATAATCACTTGGGATTAAAATCTACTAAATTCTAAACGAGTTTTCTTCTTTTTTTTGGAGGAACCACCGAAAATTCTCGAGCTTTGAATTTAGTTTTAGAATGAAGACTTTTAAATTGCATTCAGTATTGATGAATATGGCGAAAGAAAGATGAACAAGTTTTCGTTCTTATGAATTGCTGCGATGCCTAAAATTAACCATACATTATTTATATTTTCTTCTAGAAGTTTATTAATTAGTTCTTCGGGAAATCCACAAAAATATCGCTGTTCACAAATGAGATAGTCGTAAAAATTTAATTTAATTTTAGGGAACATTTTTAATTAATATATGATTTATAGAAAATTACATATCTATAATTTGAGCTTTTGGACAAGGTTTTTGACAGTTGATTTTATATAACATGGAGTCAACAATTTTGCGGATTGACGATTTCAGTATTTTCTTTTTTGATACTCCTATACCGTCGTGCTCAGGAGAAAGGCAGTTAGCTTCACTTAGTGGCTTTTTTAAATTTTAATGCCGATAAATTCTTTTATTAGTTTTTTTTATATGTTAATTACTAAAGCTTTCATTAAAAGTGTTACTTCGCAAAGATAACAAGCTTTGAATTTGATCGAACTGGTTACATTTTCTAAGTGTAAAAGCAATAAATCAATTGTTCAAATTAAAAAGGTAGTAAATAGTGAATAACAACATATTTTTCATACGGCAAAATCACCTAAAAGCACTTGATTTATTTTAAATCATGTCGAAAATATAATTTTTTTAACTCGTTTTATATGTCGTCGGTCACGGGTTGACAACTCTTTTTGTACTTTTCAGGAGACGAAAAAAAACATTATTACTCCGTTACTAAACCGTGTTGGAAGTAAATAAAAAACCAAAATTAGTAAGATGGAGAAGTAGATAAGGAAATTTTTTAAAAATATAAATGAACTTACTGCTATGCAGAAGGACAAACACAGTCTTTTGGCATCAAAAACCACATTCGATTTTTTTGGGAGTTAAGAGTTGTCAACCTGTGACCGACGATATGCAACCCTGCGTTGCTTTTAAAATTACAAACTGTATTCCTGTGTCATCCATCAGTAGTGATTGACAACATCAAAAAAAATTACAAAATGAAATGTCAAACTATATATGAAAAGAAATTTATTAAAACTGTGTACACATTATAAAGTAATTTTATAAATTTGACTATGAAAATTCGAACACCAAATCACTTGCAGGACGATGAAAACACTTCGAAGTAATTTAATTAAATCCATTTGATTTGAAGTCAGTGGGAACATGGTATAAATCGAATAACAGGGTAAACCAATAACATTCCCTACTCCTCCCACTTAGTAAGTCCATGCTATACGAATGCAAAAGTGTAAGCATAAGTGTGTGCCAGCGAGGGACCTTTCTAATGCTCTTTGATTTGCCGAATTAAATGATGAGACAACTAATGATTATCAAAATATAAATACGAATAGAGATTTCATTCGAAACGCCATGGATAACTCGTAAAGTTTAAATAAATGTTTATGTTGAGGGGAAATATAAAGTAACTTCTTCAAATAATACTAAAAGCATATTTATGGCATCTGTTTGCAAAGTAAGGAAATAATATGTATACTTAGAAAAGAATTAATTTTATTTTATATACAGTTTTCATTTCGAGTTTATACTTTCAGTACGTAAGTATTTCTATATTGCGTTTTCTGCCAATATTTTATTTTCCTTTTTTAAATAAAATTAAACATGATAAAACACGTACAGGACATTAAGAACCAAACGCGGTATAATTTATGAGTCTACAGAGGCTAGAATTTTTATTTTTTAATTTAAAAAAACCACACATACACATACACTATACTTGCACTCACCATTCTGTGCTCAGAAAAAGGAAAACACTCAAAACACAAGTGAGCGTTGCTCAGGAGTTGGTGAAATTTGCGCAGAATCAATCTGAAATTTACTCAAGTTTTTAGTCTTTTTTTTTGTTCTGCTGTAAATGGTACGCTCTCATTTTAAGCACAAAATGTAAAAGCAAACATCCCTTCGTTTACTACTCGTATAATCATCATCATCCTCGTAGTCGTCCTGGTCGCTTCTTCTTTAGTATATGGCTAAAATGCCGTTAACATGACGCGTCGTTAGTTATTAAACTCTTATTTGTTTTAACAAATAAATTATTTATACGATGTTGTCGTGTAAATATGTATGTATAGTAATTGCAAAAACACACACCAAAGAGCGGCGGGAGAGCTTTAGTAGTAGTGGTATGAGCAAAATACTACCATGATGAAGAGACCAGGCCATTCGATTTTACAGTAAAATAGCGAAGGAAATAAAAATTTAGGGTGGTTGTGGCTGTGAATGTTGCTGTTGCTGTTGCTGGTGATGGGTATTGGCACAGTGGGGTGGGTTAAGGTGAAAAGTATACGTAATATTAAAGTTTTTTAGTGATAAATTTTACACACACACGCATTAATATTACTCGTTCATTTCTATAGCCTGAATGTTCGTTCGCTCACTACTCGTTCGGATTATTGTATGTTCGTTTAACTTTAAAGACAAGTACGTTTGTTTTTTTTCTGTTCACTTGACAATCTGTTTGAAAAATTATACGTTTTAAATTTTAAATAGTGGGGGGAAGCTTTTGATGAAATATGCACATAAATGAATTTTTGAATTTGTATAAGTACTTAATGAATTTCTTTTTTATATGTTTTCAATTAACTCTATTAATTTGTTGAAAATTTAAGATTTTTTTTGTGGCCATTTGTTTTTATAAACATATTTTTAAAACAAAATAAAATAAATTCTACAGATTATAATAAAAGTTTTTGTTATCTATAAATTTTCTGTAGGATATTTTTTACCGATAAATATTTAGAGAAAAAATTCGGTTATAGAAAAACTTTCTAAAATTGATTTGTATGTAATTGATGTTAATTTTTTCCTTGTTCCTTTGGAATATTGTCTTATGCGCAATTTTTTCTGATTAAAAACAAAAACGTTACGATTACGTTAATGACTTTGGATTACAACCAGTAACAACCAATTTAGTTTGAAAAATAATTACATAAAATAAAGAAAGTATTTGTCGTTGGATAATTTTCTTTCAAAAAAATTAAAGAAAAAAATGTATTAAAAAATTTTAAATTAAATTATTGTTTATAGAAAATTACATTTTTTGGGCAAAGATTTTGACAGTTGATTTTATATAATTTCGAGCCAAGGTTCCGATTGGTATCCACAAAATCGCAAATATCGCAATTGTATTTTTTATACTCCTATAATAGCGACAAATTCCTTTATTATTATTTTTTTAAATGTTAATTACAAAATCTATCACTAAAATTATTATTTCGCGAAGATGACAAGCTTTTATTTGTTCGAACTGGTTACATTTCCTAAGTGTAAAAGCAGTAAATGCATTACTCAAATTAAAAAAGTAGTAAAATTCAAAATTTACGGCTTTTATTCATTGAAAAACAAAAATATTGCATTTTTGAATTCGTTGAAAATCTTTAATCCCGCCTTTTTACTTTTTATTGCTTGTAATGCATTGGTTTTTATATATTAATATTAAGGAAAAAATTTCAATATTATTTTTCATTAATGAAATATTTTGTTTTGAAGTATAAAAGCAGTAAATCATATTTCACTGCTTTTAAAAATTACCGAAATTACAGAAAAAAGTTTGCATACAGATTAAAAGAAAATCTATTGAAATTTTTCTATAGAAAAATCTTTAAAAAAATGAGTGTTATCTGCAATAAATATATTTTCGAGGAGTAATTTTTTTAATACAGCTTGGAAACGACTTCATCTATCGGTCGCAAAGGTATCATATCTCTTAAGTTGAAGAAATCTATTATTAATCACAATATTTCATTGAAATCGGGTTGGCGGTTAAAAAGATTAGCATAAACGATTACAGGGATATGCGGTTATCGTTCAAATTTGGATTGATTTTTTTGCATATCAAGCGTGAACGAAATTCAAATAAGACCCTCCGTTCTGTAAGTCGAATCCGAAAAAAAAATTCGTTTTAAAATTAAATCACGTACATACATACATTGGAGTTCTCTAAGCCAAATTCGCATTACTTTACTCGTTTCAAAATCCAAGAAATTTTTTCTATATAATGATAAACAATGGAAAGTTCCCCATATTCATTAAATATAAGATGAGTTTGAAATGTATTTTATTTAAGGTTTTTCATACAAAAGTTTCATTATATATATTTTTAATATGTTTTATTCTTTTTATGAAAGTTATTTAATTTTATTTTAGTTATATCATTGATTTAATATAGAAAAGGCGTATCTCGATTTTTTTCGAAACCGCGATTTTAAAATTTGTTGGTGTATTTGGAAGCGTACGGCTAGAAATTATTACAAACGCAGTTAAAAAAAACAGATACACGTTTGTTCTACTAATGCCCCCATTATGATTCAGATCTCAACTAAGTTGAGTTGCAAATGTTACAACTCAACTCAACTATAGTTTTGTATTATGATTCACAACGAAATTTAGTTGTCTTCACTGTAGATCGTAATACGAATAAGAAATTAACGATTCCAACTAATTGAACAGCTGAATGAAAGTTGAGTTGAGTTGCAATCCATAAGAATTTGACAACTACAATTCAACTATAAATTTTGTTGCGATTCATAATAGCAGCATAAGTCAACGATTTATAAAAATTTGTTCTTTTAAAATTGCTCTAAAAATTGTGCATATTTACTGCAAGCACGATCAAAAGTAAATCGGATGAAACAAATAAATTTTTATTTTTAATTGTATTTTTACAATAGTTTTTCTCCTACAATCATATATTATTTGCTTTTGCATGTTTTGTTTTTTTATACTTTTGACGTTTGAAATTCTTAACTTAACTGCAGTAAATCGTTCTATTTGCCCAACACCAAATTAAAAATGATTAATTTTTAAGAAATCACCAGATTTAAAATCGACTCGGTTTACAGAATAGGAGAATAGTTTGTATATTAATTTTCTATAGGTCAATCCAAATATGCTGGGGAGTTACCTCACTACAGAGGACTGATATTAGTGTTAAATTTAATTTAACAATTTTCGTTGTTTATAAATAAAAAGTTCTTATTTTATCTGGAGTTTTTTTATTATAAATTTAATTTTTATTCCAGTTTTAATAAGATTTTTATCTAAATCAAAAATATTATACTACGAATATGTTAAAAGGAAATGTTTCAGTTAATTTACAAGTCTAATTTCAAATTCGTTTTTTTTTTGCTTACACTTCATATTTTTCATTTAAACTATTTCCCCCAAATAAATTATTTCATATTTCAAATGCTCGGTATTTTGGCCTAAAAAAATCCTTGTATTTGATTGTGTTTTTTTTAGATATTTTCGTATGTTTTTTTTTTGTCTACTCTTAAAGGACATTATAAAAGATTTTAAATGTACATTTAAAAGTTCTTTTGAGTTGTTGCTTGCAAACATAACATGAAATTACTTTACAAAATAGTTTCTTTTTAAGATTTAAACAGGCAAAGGAATTTATTTTATTTTTTTTTTTAGTTTTAAACAATGTTAACAAATTTTTATAATAAAAATATCAAAATAATATAAACAGAAGAGTAAAAATAAAAACAAGACGTATGATGATTATTGCTGGACCGCGTTGATATTCATCATACGTACTAAAATTAATTTACTGCCAGGCCCATGATGTCACAAGTATTCATCCTTTCGTACAATTACATTTAAAACAAAAACAAATTCTAAGAAAGAACGAATACGTGTGACATCGTGGTCCTAGCAGTTACTGCTGAACGCACGAGTGATATTTAGGGCTTACGAGTAACTGCCGAAAAAAAGACACGAAAGTGATATATTTAGATGGAAAAAAATAAAAAGAGAACTTGCTTGACCTGAACTGGCCTCAGAAATCTGACCGTTAAATAAACAAAATTTATAGAAGGAAACACCGTGACGTATAATCAATATAATTTAATTCATAATAATCATACGCCGTGCTTTAAAAATATTTATTGTTAAATAAAGTGAATGTGTTGTATGTATGTATTGTATGTATCATGGACGTGCAAACACCCTTTTGACTTTTACTTCTTTTTTTATAAATTTAATTGAAAGTTTATTTTGTTATTATACGTTTAAATAATGGATTTTAACTTGTGATTACTTTTAATTAATGGTTTTAACAGTTTAAACAGGTTGTAATCTTTTATTGAAAACAAATAAATTAAAATTAATAAATCTTGATGGCGTTGACAATCACTTGATTTTTTATGGAATAAAACAAGTTTTTCTGAAACTGGAATTTGAATTATTTTAGTATTGATTTATTGATATTCAAGGTTTATTTTAGCATACGATTTGAAAACTCTTTTGTAAAATAAAATGTCCCCTTCCTTCAGTTTGTGGCCTCTTATTTCACAAGTAACATGAACTTGAAACTCGATATTTAACAGCCCCAAATTAATTATTTAAATTAAACTAACTATAATATTTCATTTCACTTTAAGACTCTATAAACACCTTCACTGAATTCTTCCTATTGAATAAATAAACGACTTTCATTTAATTTAGTTTTATTTAACGAACCTTGCATTTAAATAAATAGTTAGTTCTTGAATTAAATTGTCTCCGTTTTCATTGCTTAAATATTGAAATCAATTTAAGGGCAATTTTCCAAAAGTTAATGCTGAATAGACATGCAAGGCCTCTTTTGTTTCAGCACAAATTACAAATTCTCTTGACTTAGCAACAACTTTTTCAATTGCTTTTAAAATAACAATTTTTTAAGGCTCGTTTATACGTAAAGTTAGAAAAATGCTATAAATAAAATGGCATCTTTTAAATAATTTAGACAAAATTAATAACAACTCGGTTAATTAATGGAAAAACAAATTAATCAAAATGAATCAGCAATTGTATTAAATAAAAAAAACAATTTCCAACAAAAAACTCTCGGGAATTTTTATTAGCAAAATTTTCAAAATAATATTTCGATTAAGTTATAAAAAATTCTTCTATTGAACATCTTCTCATCAATGTTAAAAAAATGCTTTTGAATATTTTCAATCAATTGTTATAAATTAATATTTTCTCACTGAAATTTAGGAATAACTCAATTTTCAATTTTGCAAAATTTTATTTAAAAAAAAATTAGTTGTTAGAAGATTTTTCTTTTCAGAAATTCATAATTATTAATAATAAATTTAAGAAAAAATTATAATAATTTTTCGACGTTTTTATTAATATTTTCTTGATAGAAAAAATTCCCTGAGAAATTTATCGATAAAAAAATCCAATGAAATTTTCATAAGATTTTGTAGTAATTTTTTTAAAAATCCTTTCTTTTGACAAAAAAAGTTTTAAATTTTTTTTGGAAAAAAAGAGTAAAAAATAAAAAAATTGAGAAAAAATTTAAAAAAAAAATTCAAGAAAAATTTTGTTTAGAAAAAATGGGATCAAAATATTAAACCAAAAATTTTTTGGAGAAAAAATTCAGTAAAAAGAATAATCTTTTTTTAAATTTTTAAACCATTTTTTTCTAAAAAAAAAGTTTGGAAAAAAATTTGAGAAAAATTAAAAAAAAAATTTAAACACTTTTTATTAATTTTTTAAACTTTTTTTCCTAAAAAAAAGTTTTGAGAAAAATAATATTCTTTCAAAATATAAATTTCCATATAATTTTTAATCAATATGAAAACATTTTGAAAGCTAAGAAGAAAATTAATTAGAAAAGTTATCGATCGCAAAAATTGTCTTTACAAAAGTTTCCAGAAGTAACAAAATATATCAATAAACACAATAAAAGAAACTTGCTGATAATAATTTTGTAGGAAAATTTTTACCGAATATAAATATTTTGTTTAACAAACATACTGAATTGATTGTTTATTTTTTTTCAATTATTCTATAATAAAAAATTTCTAGAGAAATTCTTCAGTTAAACAATTGCTATGGAAAACTTATCAAAAAATATTTGTAAAAAATAAAATAAAAATTTCATGGGTAGTTTACGTAGGCTAGTGGATGGTTTACTAGTTTCTTAGTCTGGGCATCATATTCTCAATTCCTGCCGAAACTTTTGTTTGTTAAAAAAAGTTTATGATAGCCCACAAAAAACTACTTTAATCTTCTCTGATTTAGAAAACAATAGTTAAATAAATAAAAAATTTTCTATACAAGTGATATCATGATGAAATAAACAAGCTAAGCCTGTTATTACAACAAAAACATTTATATTTTCTGATAGTCAAATAAATTTCATATAAAAAACTGTTTATGTTTTTTCTCATTGACTTTGATATCCAGAAAATATATCAGAAGCTATCTGCTGTTTTAACGGGTTTACCATGGTAGAATAATACAGGTATTGTCGAAGCTACAACAACACTGCTTTTAGGTTCGAAGCTGTCAAAAATCACAAAATAAAAATGGCAAAATGGTTGCATTTTCTGTTCTATAAAGAATTTCGTTTCTTTTCCTTTTCTTATTTGCATTTGAAACAAATTTTTAGTAGTGTGGGTGTGTGTTGGTAATACATAAGCAAATTTTGACAGACACGATCTGAAAAAAAACAGTCTGTTAACGCTTCGACACTACCTGAATTATTCCTTGTTTGTTGTATCATGAGTGTTATCAAAAAATTATTTATAAGATTTTAGTTTAAAAAATATTTTAAAAGAAACTTATTTATTGTTATCAATAATTTTTGTTTGAAAGGTTTACTTTTTTGAAATGTCTATTGTTGCTGCACTGCTTTTGCAAACTTATCGCAAATAAAAATATAAAAAGAAATATTATGCGATTTTTTTCATTTTTATCGATAATAAATATTGTCTTTTCTTTATAGAGATTAAAAATTTTCTATATAAAATTTGTTAATAACGTTAATTATTTAATGAAAAATTTTCGACATCGAAAATTGCAAAAAGAGACGTTAAAAATAAAACCATTTTGTGGAAAATATATAAACATAACACAAAAAATGTTCATGCAGAATTTGTGGGTAAAAACAATATATATATAAAATATTTTAATTATTTAATAGCAAAAACTTTTCTTAGAAATAATTTTGATAAGATTCAGTTTGATAATTAATCGATAATATTTATAAATATTTGAATGTAAATACAATTTTAATAAAATTCTTAAAATATTCAAATCAAGAGAACTTTTATTTACAAACTATTGATTGCATTAAAAATATTAAAAATATTAAAAAGTTTTGCAAACAGGAACTTACTTACATTTCCAAAGCGGAAATAACCTTAAAAATAAACAAAACTTCTAACCTACAAATTTGTGGAGTTTTATTTGAATATTTTCAAAATGAATTTATCAAGAAAGTTTAACATGCTGGTTGGCAATCTTGCGACAACAAAAATAGAAATATTAACATATGGTTTGCTTTTGCCTATAATTTTTCAAATCTTAATCTTTTTCATCCTACAACGAGGGGTATAAAAAATTCCAAGTATTACAAGAGCTAATTTTTTTAAGCAGAAAATCTTCTCTTTCTCTATTCCTGTGTGTTTATTTATTTGTATCTGGAACATTTGGGATATTAAAAGGCTGGAAAAAAACCAGTTAAATATAAAGCTCAAGCATTTTAGTACTTATAAATATTATGAACCATAAAAATATCGAAATATATATATTTTTTTATTTTTAATTTTCAAGGAAGTTAGGGAAATATATTTTAGGAAACTGCCTTAAAGTTAACTTTAACATTAAATCAAAATGAGTTATATTTATGATATGCTACCGGCAAAGAGCTTGCAAATTCAGTGAGAGAGAGCATCCAAATGAAATCTTATTGGTTTTCTTTTTGTTTTTACATGAGCAAATTCAAACAGATAAACACAATGAGTGCTTTTAATTTTTGTTTGAGTGAAAAGCAAAAATGGTTTTGTACTGCTGTGATTTATGTATGTCATTATGTTGTTGTTTGCAAAAGTGTGCGGTTGGAATGATGTTAAATGATTTTCTGTTTGAAAACTGAGGTTTTCACAATTCATGAGGAGCAGTCCGGATTTTCTTAATTATTTCTAAAAAAAATTTTCTTAACGGTTCGACCATCTGGATTGTGGAAACATCACTTTATTATCTTTTCTTTGCATTTGTTGGGTAAATTTTAAACGTGTTCCTTTGAAAAAGTCAAAGTAAAGGTTAAAAAGATATGGTTGCAAGAAACCAACTAAATATGTTTTAATTAATTATAGAAATGCTGTTTATATTTTAATAAATTTATAAAATTTAATTCTCAAAAGCTTTTCAAAACCCTTAATTTTTTTTTGGGCTGGCCATCCTAAACTTTAACTCCAATTTCACAAAATATAAATGAACTCAGCTTTAATCGAATAGACGACAACAGACAAAAAAATTAAATAATAAAATATAAAAACAAAAACTCACTCTCTCAAATGATTGCTCACCAAAAATAGCTCAACACGAATAACACACACACACACAAAAGCAAATGCATACATGACTGTAAAAAAATCAGTGTTATTTGCACTTGTTACAAAAAAACAAGAAGGAAAAGCTTATACAATTGACATTCCAAAGTAATTGATAATGTTAAAAAGCTCAAAATTTTTCACATGAATCTTCCAAAATCAAAAACAGTCAGAGAAATTTTGTGATTTGGTGAAAACAAAAAACGATTTGATTAATGAGTTTCAATTTTAAAAGACTTAACGAAAATAAGCTTGATTACTTAATTAATTTAATGAAGAGCAAATTATATGATTTAATGAAACAAATCATTTATCAATTCACTGTCAATCCTTAAATTTATAAAAAAATTTCCTTTCGAATCTCTGTCGAAATCATGGGAATTGATTTTGACAATGAAAGTATCATCGATTACTTTAGTCATGGACTCCACCACCAACAAAACAAAGCTGTTCTTTACCAGGCTGGAAGCATAGAGGAAGAACTCAAAGAAAAACTTAAGACCTATGAAAAAAATCAGGGCATGTGGAGAGTCACCAAATTTCTAGGTTATAAAATTCTTAAAAGAAAACGTAACTCAGAAACAAAAAGCGTGCAGCGATGCTTTAAGTGTGGCGATAGAGGCCGTATACACTGCGGGTCATCAGGTTAGCGAACCCCGTTTCCGGTTAATGTTAAATATCATCTGAACCAATTGAGCTGATGGTTTTTGATGTTTCGTGATTTAGTTATATTCACATTAAAGACGACACATTTTGTTTGAAAATAAAATGAAAAATTTCTTTCGACTCACCTGTATGCCGTGAGCGCCACCACCCTGTTGGCTAATGTGCAACTGTTGCGTCTGTTTCATTTGCAATGTGGTCGTGGTGGTTTGTTGTTGTTGTGGCATATTTGGATTACCCTGCTGTGAGGCTGGGCCATTACCCGGACCGGGTCCAACATTGGCACCGCCATTTGGACCATTTGGATTTGCTTGATTGGATTGATTGCTGTTGCCGCCACCCATGTTAGGAGTATTTTGTTGTTGGTTTGGACCTCTTGCATTGGATGTTTGTGGCTGTTGTTGAGATTGTTGCTGCTGTTGTTGGGCTGCAGACATGCTGGGTGGAACATTTGATGGGCCACCCTGATTTGGACCCGTGCCTGGACCACGTGGTGGCCCTTGCATGAAATTGGGACCGGCTGGACTGTGATTGCCACCACCGGCCGGACCCATAGGAGAATTATAGGGCGAGTATTGTGGCTGCTGTGTAGGATTTTGTGTTTGAGATTGCTGCTGTTGGCCGGGGGGATTAGGTTTAGGGAAATTACCGACACCCATGGGACCGTTAGGGCCCATTTTAGCCATATTGGCTTGGGACATGTGCTGCTGCTGCTGCTGATGTTGTTGTTGTTGCTGATGTTGCTGATGTTGCATTTGCTGCTGATGCTGAAGACGTTTGAGATCGAAATCGCTTGGCTGTGAGGAATAATACAGTTCCTGTTTGATGTCAAGGAAAGATTGCTGAACATTATTGCCACCCATGGGGCCGCCGCCAGGATTTGGTTTTTGTTGGAATTGTGGGGGTAGATTTTGATGTTGGGGATGTTGTTGTGGACCATTGGGTCCTTGCATGAAATCATTGGGACCCCCAAAGCCACCTCCATAATCATTGTAGCGACTGTTTGGTCCGGGGCCTCCCATCAATTGACTTTGTTGGTTCTGATGCATGGGTGGCCGGGGGAAATTCATGCCACCCATAGCATTTTTATGCTGATGTTGTTCAGCCATTTGCTTAAGTGTTTGTGCAGCCAAAGAAAGTTCCGACATCGGACCCGTATTCGGCCCATTTTGAAATTGTGAACGCATTTTGTTCATGGCCTGTGGATCATTATTGGGACCACCCATAGGACCACCGCCCATACCACCACCCCCATGGTTAGGTCCTCCAAAGGCTGCATTAAATTGAGCCATGGCATTTTCGGATTTTACATTCAAACTATTAATTAAATCTTGCACATTCGGCGGTTCCACCTTGATGCCATCTTCAGTTTTGATATCCAATAAAGGCTTCTCGTCCAAAGCATCCAAAAAGCCTGGATTGAAATCCTGCAAATCATTAATGAGATCCTTAAAGGTTTCATTGCCCTCTGTGGTGTCATCACCCATGAACTCGGGAAAGCCGGGAAAGTTACTATTCGGACCGCCGTCCTTCTCCAAACCAGCTAAATCAGGAAAATCATGATCCGGCTCACGCTTACACTCTACTAAATTACCTAAACCGCCCATATTGGACTTTTGTTGGTGTTGTTGTTGTTGTTGTTGCTGCTGCTGCTGTTGAGCTGCATTCATGTTATGGCCACCCATTAGATTTGTAGCACTATTTGGACCACCGCCACTACCCATATGCATGCCTCCGCCGCCACCTCGATTGTTAGCATTATGTTGCGGATCATTGATCCCTTGACCCTGTCCGCCCCCGCCACCACCACCAGCTCCCGGTCCGCCTGCTGCACTAACACCTGGTTCACTTTTAACGGAGGTATTCGTCAGGGCTTTCACGGTAACATTGGTGCTTATCTGCTGTGGTTGCGAATTGGCTGCCGATGTTGTAAATTCCAATTGTTGCACAATTTCGACAGAGAATTTTAGATTTTCAGAACCATTATTGTTATTGTTGCTGTTATTATTATTGTTGTTATTGGGCAATTTATGTGGCGGCTCAAAGTTTTCAGCACCATTGTCGGCATCGTCTGCGGGTCGTTTTAAGAACTTTTGTTGCTGCAAATAAAGAAAATTGATTTTTTTGTTGTTGTTTAAGAATTTTATAAATGAAATAATTATATAATGAAATTCAAATTTTAAATACATATGTACGTACATATATGTACAACGTACATACATATACATAAACATATATATGTATATACAACGATACTTTTTGTCTTAAAGTTAATCTTTATTTTTGCCATGTGGAGTTAATTTTATTTTATGAAATTACTAGAGTTTTATTTCTTGTCTCAGTTTTTCTTGAAGGCATTCAAGATTTGGCAACACAGAGTTTTAGTCTTTAAATACTGAAATTGAGTCTAAAGTTAGATGATCCGAATTCGCATTACTTCCGGAGCACATGTGCAGGATCTTAGACCCGGTTCACACACGTCAGGTTTGACTCGTCCAGTCTTGAGTTTTTTTGTGATATACATATGTACGTGAAGATAACTTCGGGATGACTAAAATATTTTGACATATTCAATGCAGTAGCTTTAGAATTGAATAAAATTGACGACGCTTTAATTTTTAATTTGGTAACGAACAATTCACTTTAAGGAAAAAACCTGACAACAATTAGGTTCGTTAAATCGGAAAACAGTAGTTTTGTAGGATTCGTATAAAATTAATTTTTTAGGGTGTGTCGGCAGGACGAGGTGTACTGTACTAGTCTAGTCTATGAGCTTTGTGTTTATCGGACCTTTTCCCAGCAGTTGCTTCATTACAACTTACATTCAAGGTCTTTGTTACTATGCTCGGTAATACCCCTTTGTCACACGCAAAATTTACTTTGCAAAGTCTTGAGGTTTTTGGTGAGAAGGGAAAGAAGAATGGGGATGAGTACAGACTTCCTTCCCTTTGTTCTTCGTTCGTCGTTTGCGTATGTGTTTCGTTTACATATTCATCCAACAAAAGAACACAAAATTTCACAAAGTGAAGATTTCGTATGAAAAAGAGTTTAAAGGGAAATGGAAAAGACTTTGACAAAGTAAAATTGGTGTGTGGCAAAGTGATCTCAGGATGTTGTAGAAATGTTGCTTACGAACATGTTTTTCAGGAAAACAACAACATTTATACAACATACAACTCATACAATAAATAAACAAATATATTTATATACATATTTTTTAATTTACCCAAATATTCATTAATATAATTTAACAGCTTAAGAGATCCCTTAAAGAATATGCGGAGACTGTTATTTTGTGATGTACAGTTAAATGATGTTTCAATAGTTGTAGGTAGGAAAACTTCGTAACTGTCGTTTTTTTTCCTTTAAATTCCAAAAACAATCAAATTGACGTTTACTTGTCTTTTTTTGTTATTAAGAGCAAAATTCCGGGTTGTGTAGTTTAAAGCAGAGTTGTATTTTAAAGTAAGTTAAGTAAATTTGTGATAAGTTTATAATTTTCGCAGATGGCGTCGCAAAGTTTTTTGCAATACTTTGTAATTTGATGTCATTTTTTGTAGGGTATTTGAGTCTTGCATGATTTGCTGGAGATTTGTTTTAAAATCGCTGATATTAGAAATTTTTTTATTTGGCAGTTTGTAAAGAATTTTTTTTTTTTTTTTTTTTATTTTTGGGTTTGAAAGCTAAATTTTTCATAAAAACAATTAACACAAGTTTAAGTATTTCATTATTTTGGAGTAGCTATTGATTTTTTAAAATTAAAACTTTAGAAATGATGCTTTATGGCGTTTTTATGTACATATTATTTGGTATTGTATACGCGTATAAGTTTGTGGTTTACGTGCAGGTTAATTTTATGTAAATTTATTTTACAGGATTTTTTTTATATTATTTATTACTTATAATTTTAGTTTAATTGTAGCTGAGTATTTTGTTTTAATTTTGTTACGCTTTGTTTGTTTTTAATATATGTATTTTGTTTTTCTTTAAAAAAAATTTGTTTGATTTATTGCAAACAAACATTTTGTATAAGATGCTTGAATGATTTTTCAACAAAAAAAATTGTTTTAATTTAAGCCGCATAATTTACTATTTACATGTACATATATTGTATATTATGTACAAATTGTATATTTATTTTAATTATTTTTTTCTTTTTGACACTCACTGTTGGTTACTACAAGCCAAAAACAAACAAAAAACAAAATAACAAAAAAAACTTTCATTCAATTTACGAATGTTGCATGGCAACCTGCTAAACTGTTTAAGCAAGATTCGAATAAAAACAATTGTAATTCTTCGCTACTCTTCTACGAGCAAAATATCATTAAAAATGTTTTAAAGAAAATAAATAAAATAAAGTTGCAATGGCAAAAACAAATCAAAAAATAAAGAAACAGATAAACAAAAGCAGAATTATAATAAAAAATCAACAATAATAAATCAAGGTTTTACGATGAGCAACACTGGTTTCTATATGTATGTGTATGAATCAGAGATGCATACTTAAGTAGTTTTTAGATTTAAAAAAATTTCATTTACAGTTATTTCAAACATCTAAAGGCTGGTCCTTTCAGTTCGCTCCCTAACGATTTATAAAGAATTTCTCTTGATCAACAACATTAAAATTTTCAATAAAAATTATATACTTTTGCATTTTACATTGAAGATAAATGATAATTCTTTCATTTTGCTAAAAAAAATGTAGATAAAACTACACAAATTATTTGCAGAGTCTAAAATATTTATGTCTATATCTGTAAAATTTTCATAAAAAGTGAAATGTAAAAATTTCGAGTTAATACTCTGTTGTTGAACAAGTCCGCTATATTTTTTCAGGCACTGGTTTGACTGAAATTATATCGGTGGTTTGTTGTTTTATAATTTCTTTCCTTAACTTTCTAAAACTGAAATAAATACTGTTCATTTGAATTTCTTTCTTTCTTTTTTATTAATTGTAGTATTTGATTTTCCTAATTATGTAATCTATTTCAGTAAAAAAATCAATTTGAATTCATTAATAAATTTAAAAATTTAACATTTTATTTTATAGAATAAAAATGTTAAAGGGACCAGGAAAAAACCTAATAGTATATTATTTCTTTGATGTAATCGCCCTTATTCCGTAACTATTTGTCATCTTCACATCAAGGCAACACCAAAAAATAAGATCTTTTCCACTTGCTGTCAATAACAGTTGATTACTATTAAAATTCTCTTGCTATTTTCTAGACCTCAGAGAACAGTAACAGGCTGTTGTTAATAGTAGCAAATAGTTGCCGACAAATATGGCAAGAGCTTATTTTTTGATGTGACGTTGACAATTAGTTGTGTTCTTTTTTTACTTTTTTCTCTCATTTACTTCGTATTTGTATGTATTTTCTTTAAAATATTTGTTCTATATTTTTGCATATCATTATTTAAATTCGAATAATCGATTAATCACATTTTTTATCAAAAATTCCACTTCGCATATTTAATTGTATATTGCATGTAGTTTTCCAGCTCTGCTTGAAATGTATCTAAATATGTGTATTCATTCTTTGTTGTTTTTGCTGCTACATTATTTTAATTTTTCTCCTCTTTTTTTCTAAATAGCAATTTTGAATCTTGTTTTCGTAGATTAAAATTTTATAATTTTTTTTTCTTTTCTGTATTCCATGATACCGGAGTAAAATAATAAAAATTTTACGTGACATCTGCGAAGAAAATTTTATCTGTGCTTTTGCTACGCGTATTTGTTTTATAAAAGTTTTTGTGTAAAAATTTATTTAGGGAAATCGTATGTTGATATTTATAGAACGCAATATAGAGTTGCTTGCAAATTATATTTCATATTAAAATGAACATTTAGATTTAAAAAAAAAATATGTATGTACATACATACATACATATATCAGAGATGATAGTTAATATTTGATATAATTTTAATAAGTTTTGGTGGAGAAAAAAGCCGCTCGAGGCATTTAGTAAATTCATTTAAGCAAGAATGAATAGGTAGTAATAAAAAATGGTTTACTTTCACAAATTATTATTGCCACAAAAAATGTGATTGGACCCCAATGCGTACACGTTAAGGTTTTGCCCTCCGTCCAACCATGATCACTCATTTGTTGCTTATTGTCAACATACTATAATAAAGTATTTTTTGGGAATTAATTTATTATGCATTTAATTATATTAACAGATTAGACATTGTTAAATCATTATTAGACTTTTTCGTGAAAGATGTGTTGAACAGGTACAGAATTAAATTCATCAACAAAAGCTATTAAGTAGATAAATATGTGTTATATTTTATTTATAAACACTGTTTATGTGCATGAAATGTTTAGGGGAAAACTAAAAAGTAATTTAAATTTTAACGACTCCATTGGCACTATAAAAAATATTATATTATTTTACAAACAAATTTTCAAGTTAAGCTGACAATGAATGGGTGTACTCAGAAGAAATACACTCACAAAAATAACAGTAAACTGCCATTGTGGTCAACACTATTGTGAAGGTTTGTTAACAAACTAGCCGTCGTTGAAGACGATGAAAATCTACGTCGGGTCTGTACATACATAAGAGATGTGATAACAAATCAATATTTTTACATTGTGAAATTTAATAATGAAAATAACATAAATTTAAAGCTTTAAAAAATTAATAAAAATTAAGAATTATTTATACGAAAACCAATAAAATTTTATGAAAGTTGAATTGAAATTTATTTCATAAAAAATAGAAATTAGCGAACTTGAGACTAATAGCCGTATTCCAAGCTGTTTATCAAAATAAAAATTACATCAAATGACAAGTTTTTCATTGGCCAGGATATACATACATTTTGTCATTTGTTATAATTTTGTCATTAGGAAAAAAGCTTAGAAAAATTAAAAATTTCTTGAATTTAAACTCTTAAAATTTTAAAAATATACCGACGATTTTTCTGTAAATATATGAGAATTTTCGTTATTGATTTTAAGAATGTAGTGTTTTCGGGCAATCCACGAAATTTCAGTTGCTAGCTGATAACGCAACTAAAGTTCAGTTGATATTAATTATAACTCTGAATTGTATTATTTATTAAATAAAAAACATGAATAAATAAATAACAATTATTCTTGAAATCCCTTCTAATAAGAGCTATTGTAGAAATTGTTATGATAAAATTTTTTTCATAATAGTAAAACAATTTATAGTGTCCGACCGCATTCACATTTTTAGACCGATGTCGAAGCAGAAGCCGGATTATTTTTCTCCTTTGTTTACCAACAGATTTTCTTCATTCTTTTACCAAATGGTAGAGATTGTTGAGCTTTAGTGACCCGACTATATATTACTTAAATCGGTTCAGTATCAAAGGAATAAAAGGCTCCTAAATTTGATACCACTATAAATGCTAAAAAAGCACACGTAAATACATAGATAGGCCATAGGAAATACTAGTACGTATAAATCTTTTTGAAATCAATTAGCTTATTAAATTTGCTTATAAAAATGCATATTAATAATATAAATATTCTAAAATTTACAAAAGTTTTTGGAAATAAGTAATGAATGCGTATTAAAGTGATGATTCATCAATTAATTAAAGAATAAATGTAATTTACATATTTTAGAAATTAATGCACTACCCAATGTAGTACTTTTTACTCGTCTTAATTTCTGATTCTTCACAACTTTTTTTTTCATATGGTTTGGCCAAAATTTTACCTTCGATCTTCGTCAAAAATACTTTCGAAAACCGATTAAGGGCTAAGGTCCAATTTTTATATGAATCCGATTAACCGGTTGGACTCTACAATTTTCTATTCTGTGTTTCAAATAAAAGCTTTTTATTTTTGGATGAGTTCAAAATTATATTCAAAATCTTTTTATTTAAAAATATTGAATGACAGTTATAACGAAGTCGATAATAGCACTGTAAATCCAATGAGTGGTATCAAAAATTACCCCAAAAATCAAAATTTTCAAGTATCCACTAGCTATTTCCAATTTTAGTATACTATCAACAGATTTAAGATGCAATAAGCAATTGGTAAAAAAAATTTGCAAAACTATTATTGGAAGTAGCTCTTTCATATTTCTCGAAGTGCTTACATAAACACTTAATAATGATTATTTAATTATAATAAATATTATAGATCCGAAAGTAATAAAAGCAAAGAATATACTTAAGACAATAAAATAAACAAATAAATATGAAACTTTTCCAAACTAACTTAATAAAACTAATCGGAATATTAGATTCATGAAACAAATTAGAATTTCATAACAAATAAACACAAACAGTGATACACTCTGAAATATAAAGGGAGACAAGATGGCAAGGCCAAAAACCGCAAAATAATTTACATCCGCACAGATTGAGAGAGAGCGAGTGAGAAAAGAAAAAACAAAATACAATAGAGCAACAAGCAGCAAGCGACAAGAACTAATTTGAAGTACTTATGCCACATGTAGACGACATGATTTTACGTCTGACTTTTGTCACCTTTGTGACTCATATGTAAATGTGCATGTCTATCAAAATTGTTATTTTACAGAAGATTATTAACTCACATATTAGCTCAAAAACATTCATTTACAATTACGTTTGACACTGGCCATGTATATTTGCAACAGCTGATCTGAGTGAAAATTTTATTAGAATTTTTTTAAAAGTGTTATTTTTTTATGTATTTAAAAAGTAACAAAATTGCAGTGTAGATTTCTGGTAATTCTTTTTATCACAATAAAAACAGCTGATGTCAGAAAGTTTGTCAGATCAAAATAGAACACGCTCTAATTGAAATTTTGTTTTTGTCAGATGACTTTGCACATGAGTTTTACAGAAATAATGTTTCAAAGGTACCCCACGACATGTACGTATTTTACAGTGTGAAATTTGTAAAGTCAGATGTAAAAAACATGTCGTCTACGGGTGGAATTATTGATAGAAATCTAAAGACTTGAGTAGAAAGAAACTACGGTTCTTAAACAATTTCCATATAATATTCATTTAAAACAATAAAAATATAAAGTTAAGGTTTAATAAACTAAGTTAGAGTTAAAGGAAGTTAAAAAATTCAGGTTAGTATTCTGTATTTTGTTGCATACTCTTGATTTTTTAGAGCTTTTCAATATAGTCAGCTAAAATTGTATTTCACTCACTGCCTTTCTATTATTACAAGGAACTATCTATGTATAATTTTATTTTGAAACCACCTGCATTGCATGTTTGGAATCCGCCATTTTTTTCATACATTTCGAATTAAAAAAAATGGAAAATTTTCAGTAATTTCTTAGGATTTTAAAAGTTGAGTGAGTTGATTTTTTAAAATCTAAATTGATATTTTGATTGTGAACAAAAACAATAACATAATAAATAAAAACTTGACGGAAATGAATGGCACTAATATAGTACATACATATGTATGTATGTACATATCTTCACACATAGTAAACTTATCGTACACTTAAAGAAATAATTTTTAACTAAATATAAACAAAAGCACAAAGTCTCAAAGCTAATTTTATAAAAACAATGAAATATTTTAATTTATTGCTTTTTTTATACTATTTTGATTTGTTTTTGCATTCCACTCAATCATCACAAAATAAAATACAACAACAATAATCAAAACAAAGTAGAGAGAGTAAAGTGAGTAATTAGTTTTTGTTGCCGCTGCCAATGTGTTGTTGTTGATGTTGTGAAAAACAAACAACAAAAATTGAAATTATTTTTCTGTTTTTGTTTTTTTTTTCAATTGCGCTGCTTGCTGCCTGTTGTTTTTGTCGTACGTATGTATGGATTTGTTTTTGCTGCTATTTCGTTGTTTTTGTTTTATTATGTCAAGGTTCGCGGCACAATTCTACCGTGTAAAACATTATTATTCTTTTTCTCTTAATTTTTTTTCATTTCTTACGCAGTACTGCTGTTGCTGCGAATGGTGTTCAGTTACATTACTAATATTTTTTTATATTTCCAGGAATTTATAAAAATATTATTTTAATAATTTTGTGAAATAGAATTTCAACAAACAAATTGGCGGTACATAATTTCGAATAATGACTTCATTTAGCTGAGAGAGTCTTTGTTTTAAGTTAAATTGAAATTGGTACAACATGCTTTCGTATGAATATATCCAAATAAATTTAACAGTAAGTGAAGTGATTTGGTGGCAACGTTGGTTGAGTGTAGTCCAAGCATGCCAGATTTGAAAATGTATAAAATAATAACTACAGTATTATGTACATAAAAATTATGCAAAGATAATATAAAAAAATAATTACTTCATAATTAGCTGAGTGTATATAAAATACGCTCTAATTAAGTATTTTATTACAAAATATTTTGCCTGTTTCAAACCTCTCCACATCAAAGGGATAACTCAACAAACTCAATTACCGGAAATTGATAATTATCAATAATTTTCAATAATCATTAATTGCAATAATTTTTTTTAATTAACTATTCAATAAAAAAATCATGATAATTTAATACAAGTATGTAAAATAAAAAATGCCACTAGTGAAAATGATATTGCTATTGCAAGATGTTTTTTGGCCATCACTGTAACCAAGAAAATCTAAATATGAATTATATTTTATGAGAACTTTTATTGATTTCATACTTTATATGATTGGTTTTCCATTTCAGCAAAACTATTCCCAATGGAGCTTTATGGTAACAAAATGTATGTATTCGAATGGTTGCATGTTGTCTATTCTAAGCAACCATATTTAAACTTTAACGGAAATTAGTATTCAGCCATGTTGTTTTTCAAATTAACTAACAAATCGCCCAAAAATATTACATGTGTGTTAGTTAGTTAAAGGATTTAAATGTCTAAATGCCTTTCATAAACAAATATACATATATATTTTTAATACGTACATGTATCGCAATAAATAACTTTTGACATACTAATAAAAGTTTTACAATTTTCATTTCCTGTGAAAGAAAATGTAGTTGGGAAGTAAATGTAGTGTAAAGACTTTTCTGTTGATTCAGAGGAAAAATTTTCAATTATTAAAAATTTCATTTAATCAATATGATTTGATTTAAAAGAAAATTCTATGTGTAAGGAAACATCTTTTTACCTTCTTAAGGAGCGAATTTGTTACTAAGTACTTTTTTAAGGAACATACTTTTTTTATATAAATTGGTGGAAATTATTTTTGGGTAAGTTTTTGTAAGAAGTGTGTATGAACACACTTTTTATAATGAACTTTCTTTAAATGTGTTTTGAAAAGTACATAAATTTTTAAGAAATTACTTTTTTAAAAGATACTTAAAAAATTATAAAAACATTTTATTTTAGAATGTCCTTTCTCCAAAATGTACCTATTTTTAAAGAAGCATTTGTAACGGTATCTTTTTAAATAAAAAATGTTTAAATTTTAAATTTTATTAAAAAAGAATTATCCTGTTTTTTTAAATCATATTTTAAATATATGTATAATATAAATATTTAATTAACTTTATATGCTTTTCAGTTGTTTTAATATTTTTATAGGTAATTCAAGTATTTATTTTAAGCAATTCACAATTTCTGTTACTGATTTTTTTTATATTTTTGTTGCGTTTATTAACACATTAAAAATTTGTTAATGAATCTTGTGTACATTTCATTCAATTAAAGCGTTTTTAAGCTTATGAGTTAATAAAAAAAATAGCACTAAGAAATATAATGAAAAAATAATATGCAGTAAAATTAAAATTTTTTCAGGTTTAAAAAAAATTTCTGAAATACGCAAGAAATTTTATAAATAATATTTTTATTAACAACATTAACTTTGGCTTTATAAATTAGTTCTTCATTTTTTTAACTGTTTGGGATTTGTAAATTTCTAGATGTAATTGTACATACATATGTATGTATGTTTGTATGTATGTACTTATGTATATACACTTGCATGATGTATGTATGTTCATACATTTAATCTACATAAATCATTCTAAAATAAAGTAGGTATGTATGTATATCACATTTGATATTAATTAAATAGATTACGATTTTAACATAAAAAAATAAAAGCATTTCAGCTCCAAACACATATTGATGTACATACAGTGGTGGCCATATAATTAAAACATTCGTAATGATAGTAAATTATTCGTTTTATTTTCAAAATTAAAAAAGACAACAAATTTTATTTTGCAGTTCTTAAATCTATAACTTAAACAGTTTCCAGTACACTTGTTAAATAGATAATTTTAAATTCTGTAAAGAAAAAATATTAAAAAAGTGTTTAATTGGGTTGGCCATATAATTAAAACATTTACTATTTTATTTTAACCACAATATTTTTTGTACTTACCATCAATATTTCGTGAGGAAACCTTTGTTTTTTATAACATTTACACATCTGTATGGCAAACTCTCAGCTAAGTGCCTACGGAGAGGTTGAGGAATAGCCTACCAACACATTTCGATGTTTTGCCACAATTCATCAGCATTTTTGGTATTTTTGTTTTCCATCCTCTTTTCAACTTCACTCCACAAGTTCGCAATTGAATTGAGATCAGGCGATTGAGCTGGCCATGGTTTAAAACGTGTATGGTTTGTTTGTATAAGCAGCTCTTCACAAGCCATGAATGTGCTTGGGGTCACTGTCGCGCATGAAGTGCCACATTAACGGTAAATTTTCCTCCATACATTGTATTTTCCATAATGTTTATGTAAACATGTAGATCCATTCTTGAACTGGTCATCAAAATTGGTCCAATACCATGCCAAGAAAATGCACCCCACACCATAATGTTGCCGCCCCTATGCTTAATTGTCTTGATGGTATACCTAGGATTGTGTTGTTGGTTAACTGGATCCCATACATATCATTTTATATCTGATCCCCATCGACCAAATTTGGATTAGTCGCTTCATAAAATATTTGTTCAAAATCTCACTGGTTTCTTAATATTTTCTTTGGAAAAATTCAATCTGGATTTCAAATTTTTTTTTGGAGACGAAAAGTTTTCGTTGTGCGTTGCATCCTCGTAAGGAAGCTTCATTGAGCCGCCGTCTAATAGTTCTAGATGAAATACCAATACCATATGATAACTCTAATTCAACTTTAAGCTTTTTAGAACTGTTAAATGGGTCAGCTTCAGAGACTCTTGCGACTATTTCGTCTTCGTTGGCTATGGTTTTATGGGGTTTGAGGGCTCTGGTACATTATTTGAGGTTTCAAATGTATCAAAATGTTTCATTGCATTATACATTTTTCCTCTAGAGCAATCAAGCAACTGGGAAATTTCATTTACTGTATTCCCGGACCCTCTGAGATTAAGTATTGCATTCGTTTCTTTCCCGGAACAACTAGGTCCTTTTCCCATACTTGATGATTAATTTTTGTATACATTTTTGCTGATATCATTTAAAACATACTTACCAATAAATTTTCAAAAATCAAACAAAATTAAATATAACAAATACGTTATTAAAATAGCAAAACTAAAAATGTTTTAATTATGTGTCCACTTTAAAAACAACACTTTCACTAAATAATGACTTCCTTTGAAAGAAAACTGAATGGAAAAGGAAAATAAAGAAGGAATCAAGTGTAAAAGACATCAAATTTATCTTTCCAGTAGAAAAGTCCCTTTGAAATAGCAAGAGATAATATATAAAAACCGAACAAATGATCTCTCATACATATGTTTTAATTACATGTCCACCACTGTATGTACATATGTGCACATACACTGCGCAAACATATTTGGCAGTGTAGTTCTATTTAATGTCTAAACATACTATTAAAAAATTATGCTGCTCTTTATGCTAAACATTATTATTATTATTAGCGTTAGAAATAAGAACAACAAAAATAATCAAAACAAATTGGAAATCAAGAAGATTGCTTTTGTTTGAACGCAACAAAAACAAATGCAAATACAATCTACGGTGTATGAAAGCAAAACAACAAAAAAAAACACACAGAAAAAGTAACAAAACAATAAAAAAAACAAAAACAAAAAATTAAGCATTAATCGTACACAGTGTTGCCAGGATGATTTGTATCTTATTGCATTTGAAGCAGTCTTAAGTGCATATTGCTTTTGGGGATAAGTACAGCCAACCCTCGACTTACGCCGTTATACGAAAACAGGCTTCAGAAATATTAACTTATGAGAGATCAAATTTAGTATATTTCTGATATTTTTCATAAATGAGTTTTCTGAAAATTTTTTATTTCTATTTCAGCCAAAAAAACTTTCTGTTTGTTTTCACTAATGAATGAAGCAAAACGCTCAAATATGTATAAAAAAATCTAAAACATGCAAAGAAATACATACTTAAATGAGTGAGCGGTTAGAGATCACTTCGTCACTCTGCATGAAAATCAAATTCGACTAAAATAACATTCATTGAACCATAAATTCCATATACAACGTAAATCAGAAGCATAAAAAAGGAAATTTTTTAAATATTTTTCAGAAATTTCAAACTGCATTTCAGAAGACTTGAAACCGGGGGGGCAAATCACGGCATTCGATATCGAGTAAAATCCCATACAAAATTTTTTGAATTAGTATGGAAATTTTGCTCGATATCGAATGCTGTGATTTGCCAAGAAAAAAGGTCGGTGTTTCCAATCGAAAATCGTATTTACATAGAAATTTATATCAGCGTTTAATCAAACTTACGGCCAGTAATATTTTCATCTACATATAAATTTTTCTGCGTAAGAAGACAAACGTGTAAAAACAGATCAAGTTACTCAAAAATCTTCAGAGAAAATATATTAAAGGAAGAAATTCTTAGTCTCTCAAACGAATCGAAGAAAAAACGGATAAAGCCAACAAATAAAAAAATTCAGTTGCTATTGGGAGATCTTGAGTGCAATTGTTGTAAAGGAATAATGAGCAACTCATTTACAAGATTTATGTGTAAATCACAAATTCTTATGTTTAGTGATTTCTTTAACAATTTTCACTCGTATTACAAAAACAGCAATTAGAAAAATAAAACATTTGCGAAAGATCATTAAAAGCAGAATCTAATTGGAGAGAAATATTACAAGAGGGTTTACTCTGCAATACGAATCGAACTAAAAAGCTTTCAAACAGGCTTCCTTTCGAATAGATTTACAAAGTAAGCCCTCAGAATTCAATAAAAGGATAAATTTCAAAAAGTTTTGTTTATTGAAAAAATTATCGGGACCTGTTTCGAAGAATAAATTTAATAATTATAAAAGAATAAATATAGATAAAAAAACTACACATGCAAAAACAAATTTTTAAAATTGTTTAAAAGATCCCAAATTGGGAAAACTTTCTAAAATAGGAACAAAGAGAAAATGGACTTTGTTGAAAATGCTGAACGTTTATAAAAATGTGCGAAAAGACCAAAAATACGAAAAGAAAAATTTCAAAATCGTAATGAAAAAGATACTAAAACAATACTTTGCTTTTTCGAAAAATATTTGAAATCAGAATTCAGCTGGTTGAAAACTAAAATGTATATGTAGGAATAATTTGACTAAATTATAATAAAAAATTTAAATTAAAATATATTTCGCGAAGAAAAGTATTAATAGTCTACAATATGACCGATTGCATTCTTCTTACTTGTTGGTTTGAAATCCACTTTTGGACTTCTTAATGTGAGTCTATTTAAATAAGTATATAAATTGGAAAAAAATCAAAATATTATTTGTGTATATTTTAATTATCAAATAAATTTGGGGATATATTGTCGGTTGTTAGGGGTTTTGAGTTCGATTCACACCAGGGACTTTGGTTTGCTTCACTTATACGGGTGTTACTACGACCGTTAAATTTAGTTACAATATAATTTGTAATAACATTAAAGATACATACATATACATATGTATACATATATTTATTTTTTAGTATATTGTTTTTTTTTTTGGCAAATCATTCTGGCAACGCTGAACGCACATTTTGTTTTTATTTAGATTTTGTATCTTTTTGCATATTCGAATAATTTTAATGTTTTGATTTTTTCATTTTACACTTTTCTTAACACAAAAACAGACAAGACAAAAATAAAAATAAAAAACTAATGAAGCTTATAAAAAAGAGAACAACGGCAACATTTAAATGTTTACATGTTTAACACAATACAATACCAAATAAACGCACTAAAGCACTTTTTTAATTTTATAAATTAAATAGATACTACGATTTGTTTTTAATTAAACACTTTTATATTAATGAGCGAACGCTTTCGAAAGTAACCGCTTATTTCGGTTGTGTGTTTTCTTTAAATTTAATTTAATTATGATGATGAGATTACTTTGCCATCTGTCTTATAGTGCTTGTGAGCCAGAGCTGGGCTTTTGTGAGTGTCAGCACATTGTTTTTTTTAAGTAATTTTAAAAATATATATTTTTTTAATAGTACTAGAAATTTATAAATTTTCTTTTATTTTGTTGTTGCTATTCTGTGTGTTGTTATATTTTACTTTATTTTTATTATTTTTGTAGCAATTGCTTGTGTTTGTGGGTTTATAAAATTGTATTTCTCAATGCGCTTTTGGCAGAAATAATTGTGTGCGCCGTGTATGGCTGTCAATTGAGTACTAGTGGCACGAGCCGCTATACATTTATCGCATGCATAAAATGAAAATGTAGCAGCAAGCAGCCAAGCCAGTCCGTCAGCCAGCAATGAAACATCAACCATCCAACCAATCAACCAGCCAGCAGCCACTTAGTTAAACGTACATACACGTTCGCACGTACATTCAGACCAAAATATGTATTTTAACAGAGCAGAGCTGTAACGCAGCTGTATACAAAAGAAAGAAAGTTGTCGGTTTTTCTTTACTTTATTATAAAAAAAATCTAATTTTTTTGCATCTAAGTTTTGAATTTTCTCTTTGAAATTTAGTAGGAATTCCGTTTTCGTTCTAACGATTTTTGCAAAAAAAAAAATAAAAATCAGAGATTGAGTGGAAAATGTCCACTCAACACAAATACTCATAATGAGTAATTTTAGGTTCTTTTCGAATTTAAAATGCTGTTGCACGTTTAAATGTTATTGAATTCTAATAAGAATTTTATAGTATTTTATTTTAAGTTTGACAAAACAGTGGGTTAAGAGAGTATAAGACATACCACACACATGCATACATACATATGTATGCGTGCATGTGGGTATGTACGTACAATATTTGTTATCTATTAAATTAAGTTCCTCACAGTTGTCATTTGTTGTGGGTTATAAGCCTGCACTTGGCTGGTGCTACAGTCAGCAGAGTTGTAATATTTTTTTTCGAAACTAAATGCGAATTATAAAAACTAATAGAAGCAAGTCAAAAAAATCTAGGTTTGCATGTTATTTTTATGCAACTGGTTAATCAAAGCTACTTCAAAAACCCTCTGTCCTCAGCGTAATGCAAAGTAGAGTTACTTTTATGCATAAAATAATATATTCAGGCATGTTCTACAAAAGTAGTGAAACTGAAATATGAAAAGTAAACTTTTCATTTTTGATGTGTATATTTGTAATGAATATTGAAATGTAAAAAGAGGAATGCAGAAAATAAAAAACGTAAACAGAAGTGATTTCAATTGCATTCCACTTCAAAGTGGAATGTAGAACATACCGGATTATTGTAATATACTCGTACCTTTTCAAAGCCTTTATTATTTTGAAGAAGTTTCATAAAACAGTTTAGAAATAAAATAGCTCTCAAATGTTTATTATTCTTATTTTTTTGGTGTCTGTTATTTTTTTTTTAATTTTTTTAATTTATAAAACGAAAGAACTTCGTTTCTATCCTGGGTCCTCCGACACCGTGGGTGTTGTTTTTTTTATAAGAATACTTTGTAATTTGAAATAGTGTAGTTTCGGTCTTTATGTACGCTGCTTCGATATCATGTCAGAATAGTCTGGATTCCAGGATATAGAGGTATGAATGAACCAAAACAAGCTGGTACTTAGAAATTATAATTCCCTACTCTGGCATATTATACATATGGCATACATCAAATGAAAGCTTATTTTATTTGCTGTTAGAATATAAATATGTAAATAATCTTTCTAGATATTTTATATAAATTGAAAAAAGTAGGTCATAAAATTCATTTTCCCACGAATTGACCTATTGTGTGTCCACACTTCGAAGAGGTTGATGCATCGTTTGAAAGATAAGCTTTAATTAAATATATAGGTCGTTACCGAGCTCGTTGTACATCAGAAGATATGTATGTATATCCGCTTATATTTTCAACTTTGCAGGCCCGGCACCCCCAAATAGGATTGACCGTTAAACAATTTTTAACAGTTTTTTCAACTTTTTTAAGGAGAGTTTTTAAACAGGATTTGTTCCATCAAAAAAAAACTGAGCTTTAAAAAATCAAAAAATCTAGTGGGCCACTGAAACATAAATGAAACAGCTGCTTACGGTGCAGCTGTCGTTTTCAAAATAATTAAGGGCGACATTTGTAGCCCGTTGCATTCGTAGTCGTTTAGCCTGCTGTGGTCTATATGTTTAATGCTTTATTCACACATCTAGGCAGTAGCTTTTATTAAAATCCCGACATTCTCGCGGTTGCTCAACTGGTCTGTTGGGCCTTGTGAAAAGTTCTGCTTGCTGTAGATAGTTCTATGGTCATCACAATGGTCCTAACGTCCTCTGAGTGTACTCACTTTATGGCGGGATGCCCACCTAAAGTAATTTTTTTTTAATTTTAACTATTTAAGTAATTTTCTATCCATACCCACTGTTCATTTGCAAATAAACTTCCGTTTCCTCTTTGCCCTTCTTGTTTTAACGAGTACTGCAAAACAACAAGAACAACAACAACAACAACAGCATGTCATGTAACTTTGTGTAAAAACAAACAACCAAAACCAGTTTGATGCAGTTTCTAAAATAGCTTAAAAAATAATTCTGTAAATCTCTCTCTCTCCGTCTCTATTAAGCCCAATTTAATAAGGCTCTCTCAAACCCTTATTTCAAACTCGCGCTCTCATGGAAAATATTTTCTTCATGGTTGAGTGATATTTTGTTATTGTTTATTTAATTTTTAATGTGTTTGTTGTTTCTTTTGCGTGAACTATATCCACACATACTCGTGCCACTAACGACGATGATGACGACAAAAATGATGATGGTGAGGATGACGATAATGATGTTGGTGATAATAATGTAGTTATTTTCAAACAACCTTCCATATGCACATATGTACATACATATCGCTACTTTAATTCAGCACGGTCATAAAGCGGATAATAAAAATTTTCAAGTTACTAAAAAAATGATAATTAAACATTTCGGTATTATATCTCTAAAGCTAACACAAATTTTGAAAATTTTTAACACTTTTTGGTAGCCTGGATTATCCTTCGAATTACGGTCATGTTGCATGAAAGGAGCGATATGTACATACTACATACATGAGTAGTATGCCTGCATAGCATGATGTGTGTTGTGTGTGTGCCAGAAGGTGGTTTTATTTTCATGATTGTGTTGTAATTTGCAAATCATATTTAGCCGAACATCCACATAAAAAGTGTATTTCGGACGAATGATTCGATTCATACACTCGTAGTCGTGTCTACTACAATTTAATTGTCATTTGTTTTTAAAGAGGCGCAAATGTTTACAAAAATTTGTTGCTTCTTGGGAAGTATTTTTTTTCTCTTTGATTTTTTTGTACGTGTTATCAAAAATAAGTTCTCCTGCATAATCGCATAGGAACGGGGTTTTCGGTGGTTGTGAGCCCAATTCAATAGAATGAGAGCATTAAAATGAGAGTAAATGTAGTGGGAGTGGTGGGGTGGGGTGGAGTTTGGTAGAGAGTTTACATTTGATTGCGAAATTTCCAAAACATATGGCTGTATTTTATATCACTTGATTTCATTGTGATTTTATATTTCAGCCACAAGGGGTCATTGTTTTAAATATGTATGTCTAACCAAAATTGTTTATTTTGCTTTAAACGATATGATGATTTGTTATAATGCTGGTCGTTTTTATAAAAGTATAAAAGGTTCACAAGTATGACTCTACAAAATATGGTTTGCTTTTGGAATAATTTAAATGTTGTTTGGGGCTAAAATTATTATTAACTCTTATCGTTTTGAGACTCTCTGGGGCAATAAAAAATTTATGTCGTATGTCCTGGAATTACTTTATGTTTATGTTTATGTATATGGACACATATTTGATATACAAATATAATTTTCCGAAAAGTAATAAAGAAGCAGGTGGAATCAATTTACCTTTGCAAAAATAAAACTTGATATTTTGCGAGCAACAGACACAAATTGCCAGAGAATAGAGTGTTAGGCTAAAGTGCGTAAAATTTTGTTCAGAAGAATTTGAACATGTGATAATATTCAAGGAAGGAAAATATAGTTACCTCCTAAATACTCGAAAAACAAAACATATGTTTTTGAAGGCCACAACACCCCTACATCAGTTTTCTCGTGTATCTCCTGTAGTTACCCACTTTTTAGGTGATGCTGGTTGTACGCTTAATCAATGTCTTATTTACACAAATCAATAATAGAAAAAATGATACGAGAATTATTTCATTATTCCAGCTTATACAAGTTCTCAAATGACTCGAAAAAGCTTTGATTTGCCTTCAATAGTTAATTTTTTCAATAAGCTTGGCAGCGCATAGGTTTTACCTCATGACTCATTAACTCCATCTTTCTTATGACTTAATTTTTTTTAATTACAATTGAAAAAGAAATGCCTTTTTAGGGAAAAACGAAAAATTTGATCTCTGAAGAGTATGCGCATATTTGAAAAATCTGAACTTAATTAATTTAGAATTCAATTAGAATATAAATTGAAAAAATATTCAATTATCTCTGACCAGTCTGGACATGCCTTTAAGAAAACAAACTCAACCTTCATAACATTAGTAAAAGTTTAGCTTGACTTGATAAATGAGAATATTTATTTGTAATTATTAAAGTTTATCGTTTATGTATTTTCAAAAATTATTTCCCTTCATTCCAAAGATCAACAGACGACGCAGGTGTCATAATGAGGTATTCAACAGTTTTAATATGCTAATGCCAAAATAATATTTTATCCTCTATTACTCTCGACTAGAAAAATCTCTTCTTACATTTACAGACTTTGATAATCAATTTAACATTAGAAAATTTGTGTATTTTGGGTGGTTTTCCTTTCTTGCCCTCCCAGCTGACTGATATTGATCTAGTGTTTATTTTCAAACAATCAACCCTCAATCTCATAAACAATCTAATCATGTCAAAGCTTGTTTCCCTAAAACCTTAAATTGCCAACAAATCAACAGAGTAAAATTTTAATCAAATTTAAACACCCTACCACCCACCGAATGGGTGGAAGAAGAAGAGACAACAACAAAACACTCCATATAACGCATACGAAGTTTGTTGATTATGATAATGATAATGATGATTATGATGTTTTGAATGGTTGTTCCATCAGAGATGGAAAAGTTACCACAATTGAAATTATTATTTTGTAGTTTTTTAATTTTAAAAGCGCGCAATATCTGTCATCATAATTCCCAAATGCTCATCAATAACAGTTTAGCCGTTTGGAGGCTACGAGGACACCAACAGAAACACGCTAAACTTACACATCCTACTTTTTTGGTTGGAGATTAATAATTATTTCTTTATGAGCAAATTGGTTTCCTCCAATGAGTGACCTGATTTAATAATTTTGTTTTTATAATTCTGTACATATTTTCCATATTTTTAAGATGGCTTTTTTGAGGTGCGGGTTAACGAGCTACAATTTATACTAAAGAATATTTTAGAGAAGTGATTTTTGATATTAGATTTCACATGTGATCTGTAAAGTTTTGCGACTATTTGATAGGTTGACTTTAATAAATAAAAAAGACGTGTGGCACTCGGGGACCGCCGCGGCAAAGCTATTGCATAGCATTTTTTATCAACTTATGCAATTACAATTATTTATTTATTTTTTATTTATGCAGTATTTTTTTCTTTGATAATAATACAAATTTTTACTTTGACATTAATTCAAGTTACACTTTTTGAGCGTGGTGAATTTCTTGATTCGGTCGCCGCGCTCAAAGCCCGCGATAAAAGCTATGCAATAGCTTAAAAACATACGAATTGTCTGTTTGTTTGTGTATATAATTTTTTGTCAACCACGATTGCTCGTAAGTACGCCATTTTGTGTTTTCCTACATGTAAAAATCTGTTCTGGCAATACTGTATGTTAACGAAATCAATAGCATACTTTACGGGTTAACATACGCTAGGCGATTCAAATACTTAAAAAAGCAAGACTTAAGAAACAATCTTAGTGTTAGGTTTTATTTTCATTCGGAATTTCTTGATTCGGTCGCTGCGCTCAATGCCCGCGATAAAAGCTACGCAATAGCTTAACAAAAAATCATCATAACTGTTGGAGATGACGATGTTACTCGTAATACAATAAAATGATTCACTAAATTTTAAAAATTCGTTGAAAGTAGAATTTGTCCACAGTTATTGTTATTTGCAGTAAGGATTATGTGATTCAGTAACTTCTTATTAACAACTTTTTTTAATTTAATATCATATGGCATCTCTTAAAAAAAACGAAAAGCAAGAAGTTTCCATTCAAACAAATGAAATTGTGTGTTCCAAAATATGTATGTTTAAAAACATTTCTTCTTAAATTTTACTAGTTTTACACAATAAAGAAGGTAAAACAATATGTTTAAGTGAAGTGAATATTATTTATATTTAGTACTTTTATTATTCAAGATATGCCCCGATATCTTATTTCAAAGGTAGGTAGCCTACTTAATATAAATTTGAGAAAATGTGTATATTACTTTTGCTATATTTTATAATTCTTTTCGTCGATTTTCAAAGGCAATTTTCCATCTCTGCTGTAAAATTTAAATTTTCCTGCGATTTCGATTCGTATGACTTCAATACAACTTGTTCGTTGGCATTGCGCTGAGCAATCGCTACTTACAACTGCTATGGCCAACTTAAATAAAATGATGGCATTGATTTTTGAGTTTGAAGCCCGCTCTTGTATGGGAGCTTGTATGAAATAAAAGAACAACAAAAGCTTGCACTCAATAATGATTCGACGCATTCCACTGAATATTTTGTAAAATTCTATTCGTTTTTATTTTTTTGTTTTGTACCTTAATAGAGAGTGACCGAATACAGAGAGTAAATATTGAGTCGAGTGTATTATTGAAATTAACAAACAAATACTTCTGTATTCTACGAGACATATTTATTTTATAGAATTGTTTTTATTTAAGTCATTGTAGATGTTTTGCAACTTATTTTACGTAGCAATGAGTACATTCTATGTGGTCGCACAGTGGACATTGTAGAAGCACATAATGTTGTATTGAAATAAAATAAAAACTCCTTGCCGTCACCCTAATATAGGTAATTTTTAGCGTTTTAAAAAGGATATGATGAGCAGCCGCACGAATTATGATAGATATAAAAATAGTTGATTTATTTGAATTAGTTTCAGTCCAATATTTAATCTTGAAATAAACTAGTGCTGCAAAATAGAGCCGCACTTTGATAAATTTAATAAAACTCACTATTAAAAATAATTTTTTTTATTTAGTTACGTTTTTTTAAGATTAATTGTTATATAAAAACATGGCTTTGTTTTGTAGCATCGAGCAAAATAAAAGTCAGTTATTTTATAAAGGCTAGAACCTGCTTCAAGAGGTATAACAAGATCAAGTAACTCGGTTTGCTATACAATCTGCCAAAAATATTTCTCGTCTTTTCGCTGTTTTACCGATATTTATTGATAATCGCTCCCTTAAAGTGAATTAGGCTTTGTTAATTAAATACAAATAGTTACACATACGTAACACAAATTAATTGTATGTAACGTATACGCGTACTGGTTCATTAGACAGTACAACATTTTTCAGCCCATTGATTTCGGACTCAATTCTGCGAATTGCAAGTAAAAGTAGCCCCAAATACAAGATCTTTTGCATAGTTCGTTTTGTCAAGTTGGCAGCATTAACAATTAATAATTACATTTTAAAACCAGAAGAACACTGAATATTTCAATATGGAAAATAACAAGTATACGTACCGTATACCGAGATATAACCGTTTTACCTAAAGTTTGAATAAATTATTTAATAAAAATTAATAAAAGGGTCGAATAAATCAGAATAAGTTATAGAAATTCATATTGAACAAAAAAAAATCGTCATTAAATTGTTAATGCATCCAACTTGAGAAAACGGACAATAATTATCATCATCATTCCGCAATCGGATATAGAAGATAAGCAGAAAATATAAATCTTTAACAACTACAACTATAGATAAAATTTTAATTCAGAAGACTTTTTAAAAATTTATTATATATAACAAAAATTTCTTGAGTATATTATTTTTCCACGCGTTTCACGATAGCAACAGGCTTCTAAGCGGAAGAACCCAACATTAATATAAACTAGTATTTCCTATGGCCAACGCAATCGATTATATTCTAGTAATTAAATACTAATGGCCTTATTCACAAACGCTTAATAAAGTTAATGTGTGCATTAAAACCGGTTTTCCCATATAAAAATCCAACATTAAACCTACAATAACTTTATTAATCGTTTGTGAATAAGGCCATAAGCATTTACATAAATATATACGATAAAATTGAAAAACAAAAAACATTATAAATCAGCAACTTAAAACATATTAGCTACCTTTTGTTTACAAAGGAATGCTCTGTCTCACTTCTGTGCAAAAGCAAATTGGACAAACACAAATGCAAACTTTGTTTGTTTTTCAACTTGAAGCTGATACATGCATGTGCAATAAGTGGTGTGCATGGATTAGTAGCAACTTTAAACGCTTATAGTTCCCAAAATACTGAACGGATTTTAACAGAATATAGATTATACACATTTGTAAACAAAAATATCTTCAAATATATATAAGTTTTGTCAAAATCAGCTGTATAATATGAGAGTAAAAGTGATCTAAAAAACGTGTTTGCCTATTAATTATATAAGATGGATATATTGATATCCATTAACATTTCAGCCTTAAATCGAAAGTTGTTTCTAAATATTGCTCCTTTATTTCAACGTAGCCATATCTCAAAAAATCTTGTTCTTCATAAAACGATTTGAAAGTTTTTAATTTACTCACACATTATAGAAAAATAAAAAAGTATTGTTCTTTCAAGAGATGAGTAAACAAGATATTTTTATGAATTTTTCACACAAGATGATGAACGATACGTTAAATTATTCTGCATTCTTAACTCAAAAATCAGGTTTCTCGAGATATGACTACGTTGCAATAAAGGAGCGATATAAGTAGTTGCAATTGGCAAATTATTTCAAACATTTTTTTTCAAGTCTGCTCCACTGTTTGCCATTGTATGTTAATGCGACTAACACACTACGTAAGTACAATGACGATAACACTGTTGGCGATGATAAAAATTGTGTCGTTGCTGAGGATGATGACGGCAATGACGCGTTCGCTTTTTGTGTTTCGCTTTTACTCCATGAAGAAAACTTAACAAGTCACGTCTGTTTAGTAGAAAATTAAAATACAAGCGAGCAAGTTCGTTCTGTAGAATGTTCCTCGCTTTTTTTTAAATTTATCTGAAAAGGTACACATTTACATATACAAAAGCGCATGTTGCCACATACCACATACGCGTATGAGGGAGATCAGATAACTTTGACTGAAAGGAATGTAAATTTTCGTTTTTTTAGTTTTTAAACAATAATACAAATTTAAGGGTAATAATTATATTTGTTCTCCTGATGAGTGCAAAAAGGGTGCTCAGTGTAAAAGGGTTCTTTGTTGTTTCTTTTTTATATTTTTATAGTTTTTTATAGCATATTTTGACCACACTAACAGCAAAGTTTTCAAGCCTGGCAACTTGGAATGTTGCATATTGTATTTATATTTTCTGCTTTTGCTTGCTACTCATGCTATTTTTGCTTTGTTGTTTTTTTACAACAAATTCTTGCAAATCTTAATTATTAGGTTTACACATTTCTACATCTATGAGTTGGCATAGGAAAGATACAAAACAGTGGTGGCGATAAAAATGTATTTGCGGGGGTGATGTAACAGAAAAATTTCATTTTAAGAAAAATTGAAATGGACTACACATGCGAAAAAAATAAATTTAGAAGCCTAAAGTTGTCTATAATTTTAATACTGGAGGGAGGTACCCTTCTTAAACAAGTTTTAAATTTAAGGATATCATTTTATTTTAAGTTCTTGTCCTCAAAATGTTTGTTCCTTATCCGTCACTGTCCGTTTAAACAATTCCAAGCTAATGATAAATGACTTCTTTTCATTTTTTTTTGTTTATTTTGCTAGCAATCCTCCACCCAACTGTCAAATATCTACTCAGATATGCCGCTGAACACATGCATGCATACAATTGAATGAAACATAACCCATCTGCACAATCACACACACAGACCCACATGAGCAAACACGTTCAAACACACTTATGCATGAGCATATAAGCACACCCCATGAACATTTATTGTCGTGATTTAGGTATTCTGAAACTTTGTACGAAAATGAAGCGAATTATCTGCATTTTCGAGTGGTCGACACTTTTTAGAACAACGTTGTGAAAAACGCGTAACAATCAAAAACCGGACACTTTTAACCATTTATCAATGCATGTAGTGATGCATTGTTATTGTTGTTGTTTTGTGTTATTCCACTTTTTTTGTAAACACTTTCAAAGCACACTTTAGGGATGTTAATTTTTATTTGAGATGCTCCTTATCAGAGTTGCTAAAAAATTAACCTCCTAGAATGCAAAATATGCCAACACCGTGGTCTTAACACCGTGTGAAGTTTTGCATTCAAAGCCGCCAACGTGTGGGCTTTGAAAAGCACCTGTGTGACACCAGATTACTTGGCAACAGCATTAGGTCACCCGTATGGTCTCGAAATTCCATCTCGAGAGACCATCCCCCAGAGGCATTTCCGAAGAGAATTCCTTGTTGCTTGACCTGTATTTTATTTAGTACATGAAGTGAATGTGGCATGAACATAGTTGTAGCCCGTTATCCTCAAGACGTCTGTCGCACCGTTTTTTTTAGCACGTTGCATATTTGTGAACTATTAGCCGATTAATATCAGTCTATGTTTATGTTTCTACACGAAATTAGTACGACATAATGCAAATTTCTCATTTTAGGTCAGATTTTTCTCGGAGGCTACCGCCACAAGTCGTAAAGTGTTAAAAAAATCGGAAAATTTTTTCTGGCATTCTTTTGACGTTTTTCAGATATGTCGATAAGTTTTTCAAGTTTCTGTGGATAAAAATGTAAGCTACATTGCAAGCCAATCATATGACTTGCGGTAAGCTTACTGATCGGCAGCTGAATCAACTTCGTCTACTTGTGCAGAATCTGACTTATTCTGAGTGATTTCGTTAAAAAATGTTTACTGGGCATAATCGTGCACAGTCATCGTTTTTACGGTTAAACAGAAAATTGAGCTTTTAACGAATTATTGTTCGTTATCGTTCGTATGCGTTTCGTTGCTATACGAGAGAATTTGAGTTTTTTCGTGCTCTGCAAAAACCCATATAGAAGATGGAGTAGATTCTACTCAGTAGAACAACAATGTGTTTGTTGAGCGAATTCGTTCATTTATTTCAATGCAATTCATTGACACGGAAAGCCAACAACAATAACAACAAGAAAAATCTATTAAAACCAAATAAAAGTTCAGTCAACAAATGCGCAAGAGTTAAATACACAAACAAAAGCAACAACAGCAACAAAAATTATAATAAAATCCGAAGAGGAACTAATTTTACAATAACAGTAACAGAAATTTCCGTTAACAGATTGAAAAAAGAGGATAAAGAACGAGCAATGCTGTGTGATTAACAGAACTGTTAAATGTTAAAAATTTGTTTGTGTAGCCATTAAAGGAATTAGGTGACAAGAGATTTAAGGATTAGAGGTTACGATTTTTTTCGCATTCTTTTTTCTTTTTTTTTTTTGTGGAGGGGGATCAAGTCGGAAAAGTGATTGTTTTTAGAAGAAATTTTATTAAAAATTTTAACATGAAACGATTTTGTCCAACATGTAATTTATTTAAATGTTTATAAAACAACTAATGTACGAGTAAGTATGTATGCAGGTATATAAATATCGTTTTACGTTACGTTTTAGTAGGGGACCTAGGGAACAAAATGAGAATATTAAAAATAACTACTTTCACATTGCAAAACTCAATACTAGTTGATTACAATTTTTTCCCATTTACAAATGTACAAGGTGGCCCGAATTAGAGATGGGCACCACTCATGTGCTTAGCCTGATTAGTTTTTTTTCTTTCCATCACGTGAGCGTGTATGAGTAGATTTTAAGTTTGATTGTTGCGTGATTTGTTTTTTGCTTTATTGTAAGAAAACTTCATTTAATTTTTTTAATATTTTAGTTTTTTGTCATTTTTTCCTGATTGTGAATAACTTTTTTCCCCTTACGTGAGCGTGCATGATCGTGAGATAAAAATATAAGATCGTGCATGAGCGTTTAATAGCAATTTTTTTTATCGTGGGCGCGCATGAGGGTGAGTGAAAAGTTTTTCAAGATCCCAAGTAGTCAAAAATTAAATAATTTGAACGAACTTAACTTAATTTCTTTTGGCATATTATAAGAAACAACAAATCCATATTCTCATTATTTATACACGATGAGCATGTGACTGCGCCGTTTGGTCACGCAATAGCTTTTCCTGTCAGTTAAAGTTTCCAAGCCTTCTAAGTGGATGGTTTATGGTTCTATCTCACAAATGGTTCGCACGATATTAGCCTTAAGGGTGTAGATCGTTTCTGGATTATTGGCATAGCATCGTTCTTTAATGGCACCCCGTTGACTACAGTGCTAATGACTAAAGAACGGGATCCGAAGTAGTAAAATTATGATAACTAGCAAAACACTATCTATTGGGCTTGTGAATAAAAAATTCCCCGGGAGATTTCTCCCTTTTCCGTAAAAGGGGCTGTTCACATATAATATTGAAACAATTAATATGTGAACATATTATGTAAACAGCCGCTTTTTGGGAAAAGGAAGAAATCTCCCGGGGAATTTTTATTCATAATTGGGATTTATGCCTATAAATTTTCTTAAATCATGTGATTATGGAGTATTATGAATAAAGGGCTGTTCACATATTACGTAAGAACATTTTAGGCGTACATTCGTAAAGCATTTTAAGAAATTTCCAGTATAAATTATCAATTCCGTAATAAATGCTTAACCCCCAATCCCCCCAAGTGCGTTACGCAATATGTGAACAGCCCCTAAAAGATCGTTTTTATGACTTAAAACACTCGAATTAAAATTTCACTTTTTACGTATAATTTTTAATAAATTTCCGAGGTATATAAAAAAATACGTAAATATTATTAGAAAGAGTTTAACTTCTCTACTTATTACTTTTCCTCTTAACGTTTTAATTAAGTAACAGTTCTTGTTATTAAACAGTATTTTTAAAGTCAGCATGACATCAATATTATGAAACAAACAACAAAGAACAACAACAACAAAATAGCAAAGTAAGAGCAGATATAAATAACTTTGTTGTAATTACATTTATTGATGCAATAAAGTGATTACATTAGAAATTCTAGGTAGGCAGATGGTCATACAGTGTGACAAAAGATTGTGCAGACAGAAAAATTTAATCAACATAAATCGTTGCGCTATATTCGCCAATGGCGAATATTTCTTTTAATAGAAAAATTTGTAGTGGCCCACGGAATATTTTTTTTTAATTTGGTCACACAATCCAATTTACAATTTACTGTGTATACAACTTCATCAATTAAAACAGCTGTTATTTTTTCGTCGTTATTGTGCAGATTCACACAGCGAACTTTCTTCAGCGAATTCGACGCGTTGGGCGAAATTCGTCGTTCGTCTCAGATATGCACGAACAAATAATTTCCGTGTTCATCGAAAATTATACCGTACGTCGGTTTAAAAGCGAACATAGAAAAATTACGTTTGGAAAATTTTGGAAGGAATAGCATTTCTTAGATTTTGTTTTTTTTCAATCCCGCTATTTGTTTGATATTTTTATTTAAGTCATGTTTGTTCAATTTGCGTTCTTTTTTATAAAAGTCCTATTTGAATTTTTAACTATTTAAAGCATTTCTGCAATATAGCTTTTTTGGCACTCCTTATAAAAATATATTACAGCATTAATATAAAAAAACCTTTTCTTAACTTTAAAAAATCTACTCAATCCTTGTTAAAAATAATACTTTCAAATATAATTTAATAACAATTTCCAATTGTACACACACCTATAACGTGCGCAAGTAGCCGCTGACTGAACACATTTGTCTTTCACTGTTAAAGGTTAAATAACAAAACGAATGATATGAGTTCTGCAGGCGGTTGATTATAGCTTCAAATAACTCTCACAATAACGCCGTTAGACATTAATTTATTAGTGAAGAAGAAATAATAACAAATTATGTTAACAATTTTCTGTATTACAATTTTCTTGGGGTGGTTGCTGTTTTTTGCAAATTGTTGAATAAGTCTATCTGAGTTAATGAATACACACACACACTAGTTCAAATGGTAGTGCAAAAGTTTATAGGTATATTACTTGTCTTGGAAGTTGTGCTTTAATAACTTGGTGCGGCTAAATATTGTGTGCGTGTTAATAACTTGGAAATGTTTGCAAAGGATACTTTAATACATAAATAGTTATTAATATAAATTAAACAAAGTTTTAGAGGGGAAACATTTCATTTTGTTTTTGAGAAATTAAAAGAAAAGCTTTCTATTTAAATCTAATGCTAAATTAATCCTACAAAAATGACCTTTTGTATTTACATACAAAAACAAATAATGAGATTTAATTATTCAATTCCTGGAGACAATTACTCTAGGCACGGAAATCAATAGATTTCAGAATTTAATTCAATGCAGATTAGCTTGTTTCCTATCGTTTACGGGTGTTTCCAAAGTAACGGTCGTTACCGATTTTCAGAGATTTTTTTAACAAAACTCCAATCCAAGCAAATATGGCACGAGAATTGTTTAATTTTGAACCTATGAAAGTTCAAGCATCGGTAGCAAAAGAAAGAATACAATTTCAATACCTTTACCATTAAAAAAAATAGGTAACGACCGCTACTTTGGAAACACCCATACGTAAATCACTATGCAGAAATTAACTTCAATAAAAATAACTTCATAAAAAGATTAAATTGATTTTTTTAAATATTTCTAACCAATTGAAATAATTCCACACCAATTAAATTTGACAACATGCAAATAACATATTTTTCTTCCCACAAAATTTAATACACAACATGATGAAAGCTTCATTTTACTTTGTTTCAGTTCTTAGAATTCAATGTGTTTTATATCAACCGAAATGATACAAAAAGAGTTCAATAACTCAGAAAAATATCGTACTAAAGTGAACAATAATCAAAAATGCTGGTGGTGAAAAAAGTGCAAAGAATGCAAAAATCAGTGTAAAAAGAAACAACTGAATTGTAATTGAATTAAAATAAAACGGCGCCAAAGATGACAGCACATAAAAAATGTAAGGACGCTATATTCGGCCTTAAAAATAATATGAAAGTTTTAATGCACGCGGAGAAATAGTTATAACACAAATTTTGTGTCTGAAATACTGTTTTTTTTTCTTGGAACGAAGGTAATTATGGTAAAAATAAAAAAACTTGGCCCATGGAAGCTAGACAATAGGCATGGAAGCTAAATCAAAAGGCATTCGAATAAAATGATTGGAACAAAAATTATTTAAATGAAAGTTACTGGAATAAAAATGTAAATGTTATATATCGTCATATGAAACGTAAAACCATGTAAGTAACAAAAATTTCAAAATAGATTTTTTTATTGAATATTGTGTACCCTGTGTGTACCCACGTTCATACAAACTATAATATTTTCTCAAAATATAGGTGACACTGTTAATTTTATGCAAGTTTTGAAGAAACTTTTTTTAAAGTTGCTTTAATATTTTATTAAGTTTCTTTCCTCTCAGGCAGAATCGAAAAAAGTGCAGTTACATGGTTTTACATTTTATATGACGATATGTAGGTTTATACATCCATATGTACATATGTATGTATCGTAGGTAATATTAACTATTCGAATTAATATTTTCAACGATTAAATTTTAAAAATTAATCTAAATTCTTTTTAAAAATTAGATCAAATGCTTTAAATAAAATTATCTATAGAAAATTATTCAAGATTATTCGAAGAATAATTATTGGAATAAAACTTACAGCGTTAAAATTATTCGAACAAAAACTATTCGATTATAAACTATTGAAATATGTTATATTGTATGTTTGAATAAAAATTTTTATCATATAATTTGTAAAAATTCTTTCAAAAATTCTTTAAGAAATTAATATACAACAATTTCGATTCAAAATTTTTTGGAAAAATATTATTCATATATTATTTGAATAATATACATAAAATATCATTAATATATATTCGAATAAGTGCTATCAAAAAAATTTTAAAAATTTCAAAATTATCAGATGAAATTTAATTGTATAAAATTATTAAAAAAAAGTTATACAAATCTACAATTGTTCTAATGCAAATGTGGTTGGGAGAGTATCGATGCAGACCACTACTATTACGAATTCTCTTGCGAAAAATGTTTCGAATATTATTCGAAACTAAATATTTCAATTAAATAATTATCATAAAATTATTCAAATAAAAAATATTCGAATAAAAATTATTCCAACAAAACTTATTCGAATACAAATTAGTCGAATAGATCTTAATCGAATAAAATATATTCGAATGAACCATTAATAAAAGAGAGAGGAACCTTAGCAAACTGTTTATCCATTTAACACATTTGTTTCACTTATTTCTTTTGATTGATACCCCATTAAAATCTTATAAATTAATATTTAGACGTAATTGTTGAACTGTTTTAAGTTATATATTGAAATGAAATTTTTATGGCTTGAGTTCAAATCTGAGTTTACCCATATCTTCTTAATTTAAGACAGTATTTTTGGATAAATTCATTATTTTATTAAGAGAGTACTTTTTATTTGAAACAATTTATTCACCAGACTTCGTTAAACAATACGGTTAAATAGTTGATATTCCTAGTCACTAGTATCCACCGTCAAAAGTGGTAAAATCGAACAAAAGAACGCTGATAAGATGGTGTAGCGACCTCGAAATCAGTACTGATCCGTTTTGCTAGTCTATTATTATTTCTATAAAAACAAATTAATTGCAATTCTTTCAATATTTTTTATTTTCTAAAATTTACGTACTGAAACTTCAAGAATTTCTTCGTTTATTTCAATACAAAAACGCAACGTTGCCTTGTTTCTTCCACAATTTCATTGTGTTGTTAAGTGATGGTTGGTCACTTAACATTCTCTGTTTTGTACTCACCACAACATTTGATTTTTATACTTTTGGATTTATTTTCATATTTTAGTTTCCAAACACAAAGCAATAATAAAGCCAAAGAAAAACCAATATCTCAACATTAAAAAAAATTAAACTCAAAGTCCAATGGAAAAAACAACAACACAAAAACAAATAAGGTGAAATAATTTCATGCAAAAAATGCACAGATCCATGCACATATGTACGTACTCGTACGCTTTATCTCCCCCTCCCCATCCAAAAAAAAAAAAAGCACATAAGATACAACATCTCAAATGCTTTTCATACAAAAAATATTTATCCAGCGCACAATTTAGATGGAACTTCTTAAGCTGGTATCCGTAAACGTCCACAAAATCATTTGCTGGTTCACAAGAAAGTGGACTTTTTTTTGAGTAAATTTGAATGGATTTTACGAAATATCTGTATGCATTCTTAAGGCATTTCCTGAGAAAATTAGAACAGGGTTTTCAACATGTCTGAACAATGACGAAAAAGGGGAGTCACAAAACATCAGAAGATGATCAGAAATTTTTGACACTTTCTAGATTTGACAGACATAAATAAAATAATATGAATAACTTGTCAAAAACGGTTAAATTGTGAGTAAATCAAGAAATTATCAGCCTTCTCTGACTTCGCTAGTGCTCGCATGACTGTCTGCTAAAACTTCAGATTATATCTGACATCAGACATGGCGACAAAAACTGCTGACTGGGCACTTCTTACTCGTTCGTTCGTACATATGTATGTAGTATGTATGTACTTACATAACCAAAATATAAAAAGAAAAATATCATGGCAAATTGAGTGAAAGCGACTACAAGGAATTTCACCAAGAGAGTTTCTCACAGTGAATTGAGTGAAATTTTGAATGAGAATGATACGAACAACAAATGTCCTAAAAAATAGAAAAAAATAGCAACAAATGAGAACAGGAAAAGTCCTTCAAACCACAAACATGCAAACTACAGTAAATTGAATCTATTTTCAAACTATGTACATCCTTATCATTTATGACTTGTGAAGGAAAATGTTGCAAAGAAGTTGCCGTAATTTTTTCTTTCTTTTATAATTTTATTAAGAGAATTATTTTTTATATTTGTCCTTCTTAGACTTCGGCGTATAAGTTGCAGCTTATTTCCTTTTTAATTCGAGATATATTTTAAATTATTTTCAATCAGCTTAAGCTTTTCTTGTATGATGATCAGCGGGCAGATACTCAGGGAGAGTAACGCGCAGTGCATTGAGAATTGCGCGTCGAAATTCTATATCCATCCCGTCTTGACTGGCAATAAATTCATTGACATACATATATTGCAGGAAATGTCAAAATTATGTTATGTCCAGTGAAGACGCATCTTTTTCGTACTTGGCAATAATTGTCAACAGTTTTTCGTTGACAATTATTGCGAACATAAAACGTCATAAACCGTTTGACATTTCCAAATAAAAGAAAAAAGGACGCGCGATAAAACAAAAAAAAGAAATTTTTTGGAAAAAAAATTAAATAAATTATTAAAAGATATTAAAAAGAAAATATTTTAAAAGATATATAAAAATGCAAAATTTATTATTTCAGAATGAGTTTTTCAGATGAAAATTAAAAAAAGTCTTTCAGTTTCTTCTTCTTTATTATCGAATCTTTTTGTTTGAAATTTTGTAAATTGTATGTTAACATAAATACGATTACACATAGCAAAGCAATAACCACAGCAATAAGTAATATTGTTCCGTTATTCTGCCGGCGTTATTGCTTTATTACCAACATAATTTTTGCCAGTCAAGACGAGGGGTATAGCGCCAGAGTGTGGCATGTACCTCTTTGTGCTATTACTGGAAGCAGGTTCTTTTTACGTTTATGCTGGCAAAAAAAGTAGGGGAATAATTGACTTGAGGGAACAAAACGGGATGGACAGCGGCATCTCGTATAGCTCTAGTTAGCAAAAAAAAGATCCTGCGACAAGGAATCAGGTTCGATGTAGATCAGGCGCACGCTTGACGAGCTGGAAGCTCTGAACCTGCACAACTGCAAAAAAACGGAAACCTCTTTCGGAAGCCATGTAGCTTGGTGGACGACCTTCACAGGTGGTTAAAAAAGACGTAGCGAGTTGGATGTACTCGTATTTAACGAGAGAGTAACTTGTCCAATATTCATACGAGTAAGTTCCAGTAAAACTGACTTAGTTGATTTTACCCTGGAGTTTGCATGATGGTGCGAGGAAAGATGCTTTTGATTAATATTCCAAACTAAGATGATAAGTCCAACAATCTTTCCAGTATTTTCAAAAGAAGTAACTATAAATTTATTGATCTTAATTTCTTCGCTGTTGAATTGGGAATAAAGTGAAAGCAACTCACAATTTATTTCATACAAAAAGTATTTAATCAAGTACGCTCATTTGCACAATTTGAGCACTAATCAAATTAATTCAAAAATGTTTTCCCCTTTTTTCACTAATTGACAACTTTCTCACAGCACATAATTTTTTTTCACTTGTGTACAAAATTTGATAATCAAGGTGAGAGCAGCTGGCAAACAAAGCCACCGTCTGGACTTGCAATTTTCGTTGCTGCATATTTTTTAAATTCTGCTTTGAAATGGCACTAGTGTTCACATTATGAAATTCTAGTTTTGCAATTTTTGTATTTCTTGTGCATTCTTTACTCTTTTTCCTTCTATACTTTGACATTTCTAAAAGTAAAATTTCATTTCATACAAAAGTTTGTTAGTCTGCGTTCACACACGTCATGTCTTACTGACAGAGGCATGTACTGTCATTACGTTTAGCTCTCTTGATCGTAATTTGAAGCCTGAAGGTATTTGCATGTACATGTCGTCAACAACACATGACTTGTGTGAACATGAAAGTTCAAAGAAGAAAATGTAAGAATATTTTCAATAAGACATGACGCCTTTAACGCAGTCTTATATTTCGTACAACTGAAGAAAAAAATGTAAAATACTTACAGCCAACTTTAAATTGACAAGTGCGAATTTCAAGGCAAAAGGGAATTGCAGAGCACATAAAACTATGGACCCCTCCCCAATATTCACACCTATCACGTCAATAAAATCAAGAATTGCTGCAACAAAAAATGGAAGTCAGGACGGGCACCATGGTACAGGAATATCAGGTAATGCTAATAGCACAGCTGACTTAGTAAATTTGAGAATGTGGGCGTCTCACAGACAATAGATTTGGATATAAACCTTGTACGTTTCTACCAACAAAATGCGTGTGTTTTTTGGTGTTGTCATTTGTTGTAGAATCGGTATTACATGTGATAATTGTACCATGACGGGTACTAAGTATATCTTATTACTAATATGCCTGGATTTCATATAAAAGCTTGAATTTGTAAAAAATTTTCTGTAGTTATTAACTAATTTTGTTTGAATTGTCTGGACTTGAAAAAAATTTTTATAAAAATTTGCCTTTATTAAAATTACTAAAAAATACTATAAATAAAATATTCTTTAAGTTGTTCATGCTCCATAAATTCTGCTTGTTTAAATTTTACGGCATTTTCATAGATATTTATTTTTTAAATTTGCTCGAGAAAATTCCTGTCTGACTAAGAAACAAACTTATAAGAAAAATTTTATACAACAAACACCATCATCTACACATGCACATAGAAATCAGGCATATTTTTTTTGTTTAAACTCAGTTGCTAAAATAAATTATGAAAAAAACTCTATTGATTTACATACAAATGTTTATATCGAATATCAAAATTATTAGCTGACAAATTAATTATTTTAAACATTTTAGTCAAAAATTAATTTTATTACAGTCATTAATTTTCATAAACACAAATATTAAACTGACATTTTTTATTTATCAATTTGTTATAAAAATAAATTGTGTGTATTTAAATTTTCAACTTGTTAATCAAGTGTTATTTTATACCGGAAAATTTGCATAACTACACCGAAAAAATATTCCTCTAAGCAACTAAATATACATACATACTTTTGTAGCGTTGAAATACTATTAACAATTAGCAGATTCTAAAGTCGTTCAAGTTTAGAAGAACTTTAATTTTAATTTTTATTTTTTATAAATATTTCCATAATTGCAGAAATATAGATTTTTTTCTTCGTGTACTTTGAATCTGTTACAGTTTGTTTGTGCAATGCCTTCACACGTCGTCTGTATGTAAGTATGTATATATGTTTGCAAGTTTTGAGCTTTAACGCCTGCAGCTTTAATGTGATAAAAAATTTAATGAATGCAGTAAAACAGAATAAAAATTAGTGCAGATTTTCTGTTAAAATTAATATTTCTACCTTTTTTTATGAAAAATTAAATTAAGTTGACATCACCTTTATTTCACATTCACTTGCTTTTAATTTCAGGGATTTAATTATTTTTTAAGTTTATCTTGTTACAAAAGAGAAAAGTAAATAATGATTTTTGTTTCTATAAGAAATTGAAAGAACAATTTGTAGAAAACAACCAAAAATAGTTTCACTATCGTTAAACGTATGTATGTAGATGGAAGCGTATTCAATTTTCTATTTTATATTTTATCTGAATCACTTAATCCTTGTTTTGGTCTAATCGGTTGATAATCGTTAAAGTTTGAAATATTCGGTCATCCGATAAATAAAAATACTAAAAAATTTAATTAATTCTTATTGAAATTAAATAAAATACATAAATTATTTATAATTTTTAAATTTTATTAGTAAAAAAAAACATAACAAACATGACAATTCTTGAAATAAATCAGCCAGATGAAGAATTGATAAATTTGTATTAATAAAAACACAAATAGTGTGATCCTTTTATAAGTTTCTTTCATGATTTAAAGAGATCTTTTAAAATAATCTTAACGAAAAATAATTTGTTTCAAATCTTTAGGTTTTCTTTTTTTTTTTTTTTCTTTAGTTTTAATGAAAACCATAAAAAAATATGTTCAAATTTGTGTTCGATCGAGCGCACATTTTCATACCAAACCCGTTTTTCGGCAAATTCCTCAATCCGAGCCCGAATCTAAATTCAAATTTCATTTTTTATTAAATAGAAAAAATTTTAATTTTTGTGATTTATCCTACTAAAATTATAAATGAGAATTTTCGCATGTTTGATTGTTTGATCCACTATCATGTGATAACCGCTCAATGGATTTGGATGAAATTCGGTAGACAGATAGAGCTGAGTCTAGAAGGACACATAGGCTATATATTTTTTAAAAAATAGGACCACGAGTGGGGTAAGGGACAACTTCTGCCTCTCTGAAGCTATCTAAAAAAATTTTATGAAATTTTAAACGTCGATAGATCTGATGGAAGAAGGCATACGTATTACATTTATTTTTCTAAATTGACCACTGAATTTCACATGAACGAAATCACGGCTAAAAGCTACTATTTAATAAAAATGAAATGAATCCACAATTAATAAAAGCCAAGTTATTATTTTGTAAATCGCACGAATCGATCGCATATTAGAATATCGAATAAAATGTAAATTTTATTGTAAATGCGAAACAACAAATACCAGGAATAAGCCACAATTTACTTTTAAAAATTATGTGATTTGAACTCGTTTAGGAATCTTTTATTTTGACTACAATGTAGTTTTCGTAATTTAATATTTTACAGTCCCCAATTTTTGCGTATTTTCGATGACCCAAAAATATGTGCAAAAATTTATTCAAAGTTTGTGGTATTCGGCGACAATTTTATCGAAAGTTTTACTGCAAGACCCACGATGTCACAAGTACATTCGATACTCGATGTTCGATAGCCAGCGAAGATCGAACATCGAATGCAACTCATAATAAGGGTCTTTGATTCGGAATGGGGCAAATAAGGGCCCATATAAATTGAAGGAAAGTGTTCCAAAAGAAAATAGAAAAGACACAATGCTCTCAAATAAACTTTTAATTATATATTCTTTAAAAAACATAAAATTTTTAACATAAAATTCTTGGTTAAATAGAACTCAAGCCTGATTAATTAAATAATAAAATCTGCTTAACCTTCCACTAAGGAAATATTTCAAAAAAAAGTACAAATTTACTGTGCTCTCCAAAATAAGCAATTAATAAAAAATCAATTAATTAAACATCATCTGCTTACTTGAACATTTATAATTTGATTGACTTTTTGGACTTAAAGTTAAAATAGAATAAATAAAGCGGAAGTGGAAACAATAATAAAGAATTTAAATCAATAACAAAAACAAAAAAAAAACAGACAAAACAACAAGCATTTGTTGCAACTACCAAGAAAACTACAAAAACAATAATGTTGCACTTATTAAGAAGAAGAGAAAAAAAAATCAAGCCAATTAAATTAATCACTCTCCATGCAGTCATTTCATTTATTTATTCATTCATTGATGCCACAAAAGTCGTTAATGGTTGATTCCCTTTTGTTTTATTTATTTTTTGCTTAAAAGAAACAAAATTTATTAAGAAAATTGTCGACAGTGTTGCCAGCTTTTGAAGAATTTATGTGTTAAGCTTTCAAGGAAATCGACTTTTTTTTATATTCAACAAATCTTACTAGAGAATTCCAATAAATTATATTTTATATATACAACTAGAAAGGAGTGTTCAAGGCATCCGAAGAAAGTTCAGATCCCATTTTGCTGAAATTGGTCTGTTAACTGCACAAATCGACGATTAACTTCATTTTGCGATTTTTGTTAGTTTCGGTTAAAAATAGTTTTTTTCGACTTTTAAATGTTATTATTCCAAATAAATGCCCTAACAATAGTTACAAAGATGTTCATTATCAGAGAAATTTGTAATAATAATAATATTTAAAAGTCGAAAAAATTATTTTGAGATTACAAATTGAACTTAATCGAGTTGTACATTTATTTACCCGTCTAATTAAGTATTTTAGATATAACTAATTTCATATCTGTTGTGTATCTTCAATTTGTGTGGCATTTAGGAATAAGTTTAAAGATCCCACATTTAAAAACTTTAATTTTGGATTCGGTTTCTTTTATGTTGTCGTCTTTTGGAAGCAACTATTTGTATAGAATCGGCGTGTTGCACACACGAACACACATAAACAAAACACACACAGACACACATTTATCTATGCATGTTCTTGCACAATATTAAAATAATTATGAGTACAGATGTTAAATGATTTTCATGATTTGATCGAGCGGAAATGACAAATTAACTATGAACCAGGGATGGAAAATGCAACTTCATTGAAAATGCTTGTGGCATTTACAAATTCGACACATATAAAAACTAGTATTTTCTAGATAAAACATTACAAAAATAATGTAATGTAATGTAATACCTTACAAATTTATATTTGCATAGAAAGAATCATTTTTACTGTCTCAGTTATTGTATGTGCATCAGTTTTACTGCCAGTTTATCGATATGAAATAAAATTTTCTTTCCTACATTTACATTTGGAACTAAAACAAATTTTAAAACTTTGTTATATTAACCCTCCGTTAGTCGCAATTTTTTTTCAATTGAGATTATTATCGCAATTCATCAAATTTATTATTCATCAAATAATAAAGAAAAAGCAGCGTTTGAAAATAATTTCCTCTCTTTTTTTCATAAACATAAAAACAATATGAAATTCATGGTATTTAAAAAAGTAATAAGAATATATTTTTTTTATCAAAAAATAGCTTTAAAAAAAGTGATAATATTGAAGAAATAGATGAATGAAAATATTAAGATACAGAAAGTTAAAAAAAAATGTCATCCAACAGGAAAAATGTACAACCAAAAAATTGGTGCTTGTATCAACCAGAGCAGTTGCAACTAACGGAGGGAAAGATCATTTTTTCCTTATCGGCGAAGAGGCAATTACACGGCTTTTCCATAGTTAAAGTTAAATTCAGCTGGGAGTAAGACAGAAATAGAAAATATTCATCTCTCTGTCTTTCTCTCAGCTGAATTAAAACTTTCCAAAGTAAACCTTGACTGTGGAAAAGCCGTCTTAGTGATCAGATTAGATTCGAACTTCACAATACAATTTCTGAGTAGAAAACTTGTTTGTATATCAAATTTCATGAGTGATATCGATCAACATTCAGGTGAAATTTACACGAATGCTTTATAAAAAAAAGCCCAAACATTTAACGAGTTTTCTCAATTTTAATTGGGGTTATTTTTTATGCAGTATTAGCTTATGTAAAGTTATATTATATTAAATAATATTTAAATATAAAATGTACCTTGTTAAAGAGCAAAGCAAAAAAATCCTCCTACAGCCACGCTTAAAGGAATAAAATCTTCAATTCATATATTATGATTAATTATAATACTCTGCAAATTGTTACATCTTTCTTCATAACCCCTCTTAAGTGCGTGTTGATTAAGTGCACCACAAATTTTTTTAAGTTTCCATGTCTGGCGCAAACATGCACAAGCGAATGCACTCACTCACTCATTCCCAAATACAGATTGCGAAGAGCAAAACCTTTGAAACAATGGCATGCTAAAAAAGCGCAATAGTAAGACATGGTTACAGTAAGACTGAGTTAAATTTTACACGAAAACTTGGGTCTGAAAACACTATCGGCTGCATTGGCTCACAATCGAAAATAAGGGACTGGTCACATATTATGTAAAGCAATTTTTGTCGTTTTTAAATTCCCTCCTCCCTTCTCGAGGCAGTTTTTTCACACCTATTTGAAATGCCATTCAGTCAGTACAGTGGAACTTCCATATGTCGAACTTCTACAATTTGAAGTTGCTATAAGTAGACCAAATCACATGAGTATAGCTGTAAAAGCATTTCTAAAACTAACTCCATAACTAGAAAGTCTGCAAAAGTCAATTCCAGTTATCGAAGATCAACTGTTTTTACGTATGAACAATTAGTAAATAAAATTTTTTTTACATACAAATATCATACGTATGTAAGTTTAATAAAAACAATCATAATTTTCTATTCAGGTTTTGTTCTTGTCCAAACTAATTTAAACAAACAATAGAAACGTAAGTGAACAAATTAAACTAAAAGCAATCGACCAGACAACTCATATCAAATTTAAATTCAAACAATTCGTTTCAGTGCCATTAACAAAAAAAAAACGGGTGTAAATAAATGTTCATCTCAATTCATGATTTCATAAGTAAACTATTGAAATTACAACAACAACTAAAGATGAAAAAATAAATAATAAATTTTATGGAGCATAATTTCAGACTCATTAGTAAAATCAGAACAAATAAAAAAAAACAATACTACTACACTCGACAAAATGATAATGAAAAAATTTTTAAATTCCAGTGTTCTTTTTTTAGATTCTATTCAAATTTTTACCACCCATTTCATTTGTTCAAAATTATTTATTTCTGATATTTTTGCTTCGCACACAATTCGGTGAATTAGTTGATATTCTTAACTTCTGGAATCCACCAGCAAAATCGAAAACAGAGCAATTCTTTGCTGATAGTATAATTAGCTTCCTCTTATGACTTTCTGTGTTAATAGTAATTTAAAAAATTATTAATTGAATTAACAAATTCAATCCTCGAGCTCGATCCAGTTTAATCACTACTTTCAATCAAAAATAGTTATCTCCTAATATTTTTTAAGTCCTTCAGCACAAAGTGCTAAGGTTTGCCATTTCTTTCGCTTCCGAAATACATCCTTTCAATCAAAATTATTTATCTTAATATTTTTTAAGCCCTTCAGCACAAGGAGCCATTTCTTTTGTTTCCGATATGCATCCTTTCGAAACTTGCAAAGTGAAATGTTGCCTGTCAACTCAGCTGAAAATGGAAATGAGGCCATAGATAACTTATGGATCTAAGGGGCCATTGTGTGCTCTTAATAAGTTTGCTTAAAAATTAAATTAAATGATGAAACAGAACTGGGTCGAGACGAGTTTTTTTAGTAGTCGCAACATGGAATCTATTTTATTTTTACCGTGATTTTTTTCGCATGATCTCAAGTTACCATGTTTTCATGAAATTTCATACATTTTACTATAAAAATACGTTGCAAAGAAATAACAAACAATAATAAGAGATCATTTGAATCTGCTGCCGTCGATTTGCTTATGGACCATCAGCGATTTTGCCTGAATTTTCAAACGTTATTCTGTTTAATAAATTCATTAATAAATAAAGCACTGTGACCAACATTTTTTCGTAAGTGTATCAAGATTATTCATGTTTTACAGAAACAAAAAACAAACAAAAACAATGCAATTGAAATCAAGTCTACATACTTATGTACATACATATTCATGCATCACACTTGCACATTTGTGTATATGCTACATATGTGCATGCATACACACACATGATTATGCAAATAAACCATTTCATGGATGTGTATTGTTTCACTCTCTCCCCCACCCACACTAACATTATTATTCAGTGCTTTTACTTTTTCGTATTTAATCATCATCCACATCATCATCGTCATCATCACCATCGTGATTTTTAACGATTTGTTTAATTTTTAGGCAGGCATGATTTTTTGTCATGTTTGCGTTTGTTTAGTTTTGATTTCATTTCGTTTATTATTACTTTATATATGTATGTGTGCAAATACATTTTTTTCTCAAATAATAATACTCGTAATTGGTAATCATGATAAAGAGATCATTGAGTGTTAGGAGGAAACGATAGAGGACACAAAACAAATTGAAGGCAATAAAAGAATCATGGCAAAAATATGTACTATTTACAATTGCGATTATTAAATGTCGAGGGAGTCGAAATAAAAACATGAATTTTTATTTTAAGTTTCAAGTTAATCGATTATCAAGAATTCAGTAAAAAGTTTAGGAATTAATTAACTCACGTTATTTTTAAAGGAAAACTTCGTATTCAAGTGACAAAATTAAGCTTACCTGCAATGAAAACATAAAAGAAATTGTTTAATAGTTAATTAAATATCATTTCACTTTGTTTAAAAAAATATAAATAAATAAATAAATTATAGAGAAATAATAATTCTTGCAAAAACAACCGATTAAGAAAGCAAATATTGAAAAAATACAGACAAATCAATAAAGTTCTCAGAACTTTCTCTCGGTTCACATTATATAAGTTTTCTTTCTGATATCTTAAGCGTATCTACACACTGAAACTCAACTGTATTTAGCCGGCCTAGCGGTACGTTGGCAGCCCCAACTCTATGATCGGAAGCTTTGGCCTAATCAGTCAATCTTCCGAAATTCAAACGATTATAGAAACGTCAAATTTACGAGTACTTTCGTTCATTGATCTTTTTTATGTTATATTCTATTGTTTCATGTATTGATCAGAGTTATTTTAAAAATTATATATACATTTCTTTTTAAAACCAACTCATAAAAGTTATAGTATATAAAAAGCTAAAAGAAAAAGTCTAATATTCTAGTCAAAAGAACAAGAAAATGTTTTTAACATGAATTTAACTATGATTTTTTAATTTAATAAATCCATGTTTTTTAATAAATTCTTTAATTTAATTGCATTATTCAAATATTTACAACCGATTTTCTTAAGAACAGAATGAAATAAAAAAACTAGAATTGTTCCCATACTGTCGTTCAGTTGAACGAACGGGTTAAGTTTTGGTAATTGAACGAAAATAACCGATCACTGAAATGAACGATTTGGCACAGCTCTAATGTTCACTACACTTTGTTACACATTTACCCAGCAAAAACAATAAAAGGTTTCTTTAAGCAGCAAAAATGTGCACGCTTTACAAATGCCTTGTTTTGAAGTGCATCCGAGGATACTCAAAAAGAAGACAGATCGATCAACTTGTTAAAGATAAAATATTTTAAGCTCTTATATATCGAACAACACGTTCTTCGTTAAGAGCGCATCCATTTGTGGTTGATATGCCAGTGCATCGCACTACGCATTACAGAGAAAATTCGTTCTTTAGCCGAACAGTTTGTATGTGGAATAAACTTCGTGCAGGGGTCTTTCCCGTTACTTTCAGTTTGGGATGGTTCAATTCGAACGTTCGCAAACACTACTCCCTTTATCCGCCTTCCCATAAACAATTTTCCTAGTTTCGGCACAATGCATTGCATATGAAGGGGTCATCCCCTGAGTGCTGGTCCAGTTTAAATAAAACGGAAGATAGAGAGAAACAGAGCTAGAAAATTTCAAAACGATGCAAACGATTTGATTTTTGGTTGTTCACATCCAAGTTTAATGAAAGGCGTTGCGATCGTTGGTACAACTTGAGGACGTTGTACGATGATTTTTTAACCGTTTGGGTTTTGTAAAAAACAGAAATTTTGCAAAAGGTAATGAAATATTTATTTGGCACGATAAATGAATACCCGCCATTTAATTTTTAAATAGTTTTCCATGTAAACTTTGACCACGACTACGACGTTGGATGTCCATACGTGAGCTTCAATGTTGGCATACTTTTTCCAGCATTTCATACGGTATCTCACCAATGACAGCTGTAATGTTGTCTTCCACGGCTGGAATTGTGGCTAACTTGTCCCTATATACGACAGACTTCACGTATACCCACAAAAAAAGTCTAGTGGAGTCAAATCGCATGATCTTAGCGGCCAACTTAGAAAAACATACTTGATTGTTTTTATTTTTTTAGTAAAATAAGTGCCACGGTTTGCAACCACTTATCAAATTGTATACATTTTTTGCTGGGTTATGTATCTCAAAATCAATCCTTTTTAATACTAAACATACAAATGAAAAATTTTCTAGCTCGCATTTGTATATATGTACGTGTATATATATTTAAATAATATGTAGAGTATGTATAGTTTGCATAAAGCAAACATTTATTTATTAACAAGTCAAACAAGCAATCAATGATGCCGTAGGTGAACAAATAAATATCAATTTAAGCCCTTTGAAAAGTCAGCCTAAGAGAACCTATAAACACAAAGAAATTGCAGCTTTTGTAACAATAACGAGTAATTCGTCAAATAAAAATTTAACACTTTTATTTTAACAAAACAAAATTTATATTTTTTTACATACGAGTACATGGAAAATCGAAAGCATTTTGTTTCGATTTGAATTACAGAGTAATCTGAGGGGTTATTGCCATCCATTGCCGACCATCCATACGAAAAAAAATTTTTGAACAAGACTTAATTTGATTAAATTCTTAAATAATTGAGAAAACATCCTCAACATCCTCAACACCCTTTCTTGGCATTCTTTGCGGAAACTATGTCAGAGCTTGGTGCTCTTTGCAGCCTCTAATTTATATATTTTTCAACTGCGGTTAATGAGGCAATCATATGTATGAGCATTTCTTGAAACAGTTTCCAATAAATAACTTAATTAGAAAAATATTCTAGATATATTTTAAATTTTTAATCGCACTATTTGCCATAATCAATATTATACATACATACATACATACATACATACATACATACATACATACATACATATATACATACATACATACATACATACATACATACATACATACATACATACATACATACATACATACATACATACATACATACATACATACATACATACATACATACATACATACATACATACATAATATGTAGTAAAATATTAACAGTTTTATTAAAAACAAATTGAAATCGTTTATGGGAAATAGTGTGATTAAAAATTTCAAATACTAAAATTTTAGAAATTTTCATAAAAATCACCAGTTATTCTAGATATATTTTGGGTACCGAAGCCAAACTCTCTGAACTTATTCGAGATAAAAAAATATTTGAGCAAGATAATAATATGCCAGAATAAATACTTGCGAAATATATTCTATTCTATCAGGAAATATATATTTTTTCAAATGATTATTTTCAAAATTGAACGAAAACATTTTGCTTGTTTTTCCTTAAATATTCTTTCTTCTTAGTTTAATATTTTATGCTAAAAAGATATAAAAATTCTTATATTTTTGCCAATTTAATATTTGTTAAGGACAAATCCGTGCATTTGCTTCGGCATGTAGTAAAATTAGTATAAGTGAAATGAGCACAACATACACACCAACATGCAGAATACGAAGACGCAAGCAAACACAGGCCAAATCGCAAGGCTACCCAGCGAACAACTCTTCACGAATGCGATTAGCACAAGGCTGCTCAAGTTATTGGATTTGTATGCAAATCAGAAAGTGTATCGAGAAAATCGTAGCCAGTTGATTATAAAGCTTTATTTTTGTTTTTGGAAAGCTTTTTGTGATGGAATTTCGTGAAAAAATTCGAAAGGAATTTTCGACATGTCTTATCAAGCGTGGGAAAATGTCACAGAAATTAATGTCATAGAAATGCCTGACATAAATAATAAATTTGCTCCAAGTTTCTGATTATTTCTATCAGAGAAGATACCCTTCATGAAAATACTTTCGTGAAATTTCTGTATTATCTACCTATCTATATAATTAAGAGGCAAACTCGTTTTCTAAATCCCTTTCACTCTCATATTATACAGCCGATTTTGACTTGTATAATTTTTAAGATATTTATTCACAGATGTGCACAATATATATTCTGTTAAAATCAGTTCAGTATTTTGGGAGCTATAAGCGTTTAAAGCTGCTACTAATCTATGCACTAATAATGCACATGCATGTATCAGCTTTAAGTTGAAAATAAACAAAATGTGCATGTGTGTTAGTCTAATTTGTTTTTGCAAAGAAGTGAGACAGAGCATTACTTTGTAAACAAAAGAGAACTAATAAGTTTTAAATTGTTTATTTAGAATGTTTTTTGTTTTTTGTATTTTATCGTATATACATATTTATGTAAATGCTTATTATTTAACTACTAGAATATGGTCGATTGCGTCGGCCATAGGAAATACAAGTAAATAAAAATTTGAATGAAATAGAGGACTTTCTATTTTTGGTTCGTTTATAGGAAAGTGAAAGTTGATGTTAAAATATTCGTCGAAGCGAAGCTATACTTCTACTTTGATGAGTTCATTTTGCCTCGATTTTCATTGTTTTGCTTACTATTTCATTAGAGTTGCCATGAATGTCGCATACACAAGTCTATAGGGCATAATTATTATTGTTAATTTTTTTTAAGAACAAACACAAACCGCAAAGGAATTTTGGCTTGCCTGCAGAAACACACAGGTTCCAGGCAGGAATCGAACCTGCGACCCCCAGACTAATAGTCTAGTACGCTATCTATTAGTCTACGGGGGCTCCCCCTTTTTTCTTTTAAAATATCTATATATTTTTTTGAAGAGGTTATTGTTATAAAAAGACATCAATCAATTGTCTTCTTTATGTACATATATTTGATGAAAAATATTATAATTATTTTCGTAATTTAAATTTACAATTATTATTTTTCCACAATCCTGTAAATATGCATAAATCTTTTAAGTGGGCAACAGTGCTGACCTCTTTATCATTTTACTTTCTGAAAACGTCTAAAAATTACTTTCTTGAAAATATCGTTGAAATATAAGTGAAATGTAAAAAAAATATAAGTGTGTTAGTGAAGAAGTGTGAGTGTATTGCTACTTTTCCTAGGTTAGCAAAAAAAAGTGTTAACTGGGTAAATATAAAATTTACAGAAACCCTGTACTCCAACATTGTGTAAAATGCACGAGTATTGAAGTCTATTTTTCCATGTTTGTGTGTGTGCTGTGCTGCATTATTTAGCTCGTCGATGGTCGGTAGTAATGCTGACTGCCTTCTTCGTACGTTGACAGCAACCCTCGTGGCATACGTACTCGTGTTTCGTTAAAACAACAAATGAGTGGGTGTTTTAAGGTTCAATGCTCATTGCTAGATTGTATTCGTTATTGTGGAGTGAAAAAGAAAATAAATAAAAAAATGGGAAGGCGGCGTGGGAGCGCAACAGTATTCGCAAATAATATTATAAAAAGTGAGAGAAAGTAGATCACAGTTGAATGTAAAAGAAAAATATAATAAAAACGAAATTTGCTTAAAGCATCTTTTTAAAGCAGATTCTTTGCTCCATCTCTCGCTCTCTCTCTCTCTCACTGTCACTTCTCTATATATTCAAATTGTTTCTCACACTTTGGTTTTTTTTATTATTTTTTTAAAAGTGAAATGAAAATATGTAAACAACAAGTATTTAAGTGAAGAGTATTACAGATTTACATGTGTCTTAAGTTGGGATTTAAATATTTCATCGATTAAGAAGTTAATTTTCGAAAGTTATTAGTTTTAAATGACAGGAATTTGAAGTGATTTGGTGAATTGAAAAATGTGAGTTCTGTGTTAAGGTGGGATAATTGATGATTTTAGGTAAAGGAATGTTAGCACATACATATGTATGTACATATGTTTTCGAAAATTAGCAATATTGATGAAGAGGAAAAAAGAAAAAAAAAACAAAAACACATTTTGTTTCTGTTAAGCAGACACATTTCCAACGGATACATTTTTCATTTAGTAATTTTATTATACGAGATATTCTCATACAAGTTAATTCCTACAAGTTTTCAGTTGTTGTGTTTTCAGTTGTTAAGTTTCAAGACCTACAGAGCTTATTTAGTTATTTTTGTAATTCTTATTTCATTTTTGAAAGTTGCTGCACAAGGTGAGGCAAAACTAATCATCCAATTTCGTTTTTGAATAAAATTTTACTATATTAAAAAATAATATTTTGAGTGATGGAAATCTATATTTGGTCATTTAATTTTATTAAGTAGAAAATTTGATATCCGCCAAGTGGCTGTCGCCAATATTGATACACATTTATGCCCGTTTTATCGGTTTCGTTTTCCGTTGATAACATTCCTGGCGAATATTCTTTCTGCTTAATTGATGCGATTTTCTGGGGCTTGTTGGCATAAAACCGCTACTCAAGTAGCCCCAAAGAAAGAAATCTTGGATGTTGAATCAGGCGATCTTGCTGGCCATGCCAAATTGTCACAATGATTATACGCGGTTGTGGAGTATAGCACGCCATTGCTTGTATACTGCTGCAGCCCTGTTCATAAATATCAAAAATGATTGACGTATGACACCATTTGCAAAAATTATAACATTTTCCGATAAGCCGATTAATTTTTCGCCACCCTGTATAAGCGAAGAGGTTTGAAATTTGTCAAGAATATGGTTTAAAATGAGGCATTCAGACTCGCTTAACCCACAACAAATTAACACGTTTTTGATACATTTTCAATTTAGAAATAGAATCTCTTAAGAATGGTAGAAAATGTATCGATCTCCTGGAGAAACTTAACCTGTTTGTTTATTTATTTATTTCCAGGGACTGAATTGATTTGATGCAATTATTTCGTGATATTCTGGCAATTCTCCTTTAATTTCACACACCAATTAATTTCAACTTACACGGCAGAACAGAAACAACGTCTTTTTTCGGGAGCCGCTAAAGTGTTTTTTACAAATATTCTACAGCAATCTTTTTTATATAATAAATTCTTCTAGATCCCTTTTACGCCCATTATACTGAACCGATTTTGGAAAGATTTATATGTTTTTAAAGGTTTTTTTACATTGATGTGCACAGTTTGAATTTTATTTAAATCTGTTCAGTATTTTGGGAGCTAGAAGCATTTAAAGTTGCTACTAATCCATGCACACTTATTGCACAGGAATGTATCAGCTTCAAATTGAAAAATAAACAGAGCATGTATGTGTGTTTCGTATGTATTTATGTAAATGGTTAATATCAGTTTCTATAGTACCGACGATTGCGTCGGCCTCAGGAAATACTAGTCAAACTATCAATGCGTTGGAAAATTGGAAATGTATTGCACACAAGTTTTATAACATCACCTGGAAATTGAACTCATGCCATTTCAACCCGTTAGGGTTCTCTGCACCCCTTGCAAACAAAACTAAATTTAATGCAATTTATTTTAAATACAAAATTTGGCCTGAGTAAAATAAAATGAAAATATATTTGATCATTACCTTAGAAATACATTTATTGCCATTCATTTTGCAATTGGCACCACTGTGCAATATAATCTCTCGCTATATTTTCTATATAAAATGTCTTTGAATAACAAGTGACCCATTTCTTCAAAATTTCTTTTTTGGGGTATTATGTTTCTTTACATTCGTTTTTGGCCGACTACAAAACTATTCAGTAACTTTTAATTTAATTAATTTATTAGCAATTTGTTATTGATTTTCTTTTTTTTCTTTAATTTTATTAATATATTTTTTCCAAACAAGAACTAAATTACGCACACAAACAGACAACTTTAGCATTCACTAATGTGATATTGATGTTAGCAAGTCCACACAAAATTCTTGAGTATAGATTAGAGATGGAATTGTGTACAACTTTTAAGTCACTATCAACGTTAGATAATTTTGCTATTAGTCACTATTTTTCTCAGGAATTTTTATTTTTCTTTGGTTATTTTTATTATTAAACAGTATTTATTATCGAACAGAAGCAATTTTCTTATAAGATTCTACAAAATCTTAATAAAGGTAGACTATTTTCTTGTTCAAAATATGTTCTAAAAAGCACATTTTAACAAAAATTCAAAATTTTTTAGGACCTTATTTTGTAAAACGAAACGCTTAGCACGAATACATTTTGTATGAAAAAAAATCAATAATACAAAAACAAGACACACTAAAAATTATGATAAAAGCGTTCCTTGCCACGCCCACCCAAAGTAAATATTGCTTAATTCTCATGACAATTTTGCAATGTGATTAGAATAGTAGGCAATGCCACGCCCCAGCTAAGTAAATATTATTTTTTCAAGAACTTCTACTCAACCGATTCCTTTGAAGCTTTGCATAAATATTTCTTCAATAAATACAAAATTTTGATTTTATGAGATATTATTTAGCATCACTAAACTATTTATTAAATGAGTCATAAAAACTCGACGCTTGCAATCATGCGTGATCACGATTGCTGCATGCCATTTAGGTGAGCGCTGCCCATCTTTGAAAACAAGCTACAAGCAACAGCCAAACGACAATAATAATAACAAAAAACAATATATATATATATATATAAAACTAAGTAATTACAGCAACATGTTGTGACATCATTACAAAAACATGGTGATGCCATTACCACACAAACACACACATACGCATTTATAGTTAACAGTTTTGTTTTCACACACATATTTTTTCATAGATACACATTCACATACACAAATACACTTTTACAAAGAGTTTCATGAATAAACAAAATAAAGAGAATAAAGCGCCATACATTTTTCAATGTTAACAAAAGCAAAAAGGTTTTATTATGTCTATATATTGAAATGATTACAAACGTTTTTGTAATACAGCGGGTGCTGTAAATACAAGTATATTTTTAAATTATATCGATGGGCATACGTTGACAACACGTAACATATTTTTACAATGAATTCTAAAAGCGTTACTCGCCACTGAATAAAATAAGTTAATATTAATTAGCAGATAATATTAACTAATTTCAGTTTTATTGATTTTGCGGAGAGAAATGTTTCTTTAACGATTTGAAAAATAATAAAAATTCATTTACAAGGTGTCTACGTATCACCGTCGATAGGTTGTTTTGACACTGAAAGAATACAATCTTAAAGTATCACACTTTACCGGACCAAAATTTGTTGCTTGCACAACTTTCGGAAATATTCCAAAATTATTTGCTTTATCTGTCTATTGTAATTATAAAAAGTTTTAATATAATTTTTATTCTCCGATGGAGTCTGATAGGATTCGAACCTCATGTCTATCAATTGTATATATATATATATATTTGTTTCATGTAATTTAATAACGAATTTCCAAAAATTCTTCGGTCTTTCTTTTTCTAAATGAACTGCTTGTTTTTTAAATAAAACCCAGCAACGTGAATTTTAATTACATATTTATCTTATTTGCCCTGATATTTTATATTGATATTGTATCTCTTTTTACGCGAGTTTTCGAGGAACATATCTATCGCGTCAAAGCAAAATAAGGTCGACTCAATCGACCGCATTCTTGAAATTAATATTAAACACTTAAATAGTAAATACATGCGATAAAATGCCAGAACAAAAAAAATATTCTAAATAAACAACTTAAAACTTTCTTCTCATTTCTATGGAAAATCAAATTGGACAAACACACATGTACACTTTGTTTATTTTTCAAGTTGAAGATGATACATGCCTGTGCAATAAGTGTGCATATGTTAGTAACAACTTTAAATGCTTATAGCTCTCGAAATACTGAACAGATTTAAATAATTTTAAAATTGCGCACATCGACGTAAAAAAACCTTTAAAACCATATAAATCTTTCCAATCGGTTCAGTATTACGGGCGTAAAAGGGATCTAAAAAAACGTGTTTGCCTATTAATAATAATGGGATAATGGGAATATTTGTTTCGAATTAGGTCATAATGTACTCGTACCACAAAATATTATCTTCAGTTTAATTTTATTTAATTTATAAAAAGATATTTGTAGTTGGATAACTCGTTACATACAGAAGTACATACATACACTTACAAATAGGCATGTAAGTGTAAACATTTTAATATATTTGTAAGTTATATAAATTATAAAAATGTATTAAATGTTAAATGTATATTAGGGAGACAGCTAACAGCACAGAGATCTACCCAAAGGACTTGGTAAGCAATTTAGCAGCTGAAGTTTAATTTTTATTCAATTAAAATTGCACTTTTTTATTGCAATGCATTATTATTATTATTAATTATTTTTTTAAATGTTGTTTTTTTACATTTGATTGGTTAAAAAAACAAAGTTCACATAATTCGGCTGACTTCCAAAACGTCAATTGCTCTGTCTTCGAACAAATTCTTGTGTTTCATAACGCCGCAGTTAAAAAAAAACTTCCAAACACGAAGCACTACCTTACTGTAGGTAAGTTTAATAGCCGGTGTGTGTGTGTGTACGTGTGTGTGCGTATGCGTGTTACAGTTTGCAGCCACATGTGTGTAAGATTTAATGCATTTGTGTTTATTATTACTGGCGAACATTGTGTATGGGTGTAAATGTGATGCCTATTATAAATTATCAAACAATATAAGCTAATTGTATATTTAATTTATTTCTTTAATCTACTTTAAATTAAAAAAAATATATATTATTATTAGCTGATACATAATCAGCCGTTCGATTAATTGGTAAGATTGTCACAATTTGGTAATTGAGGGTGCGATTCTCGCCCTATAGACTATGTTATTGGTGTGGGAGTCACGGGTTCAATTCCCGCTTGTAGCCTAGGAAATTTAGCAGGCAAAAGACTCTGCAGATTGGATAGCAATAAACTGAAAGTTAATAATTTAGACTTGAGTTCGTTAATTCAAAATATTCAGGCTTGTGATATAAATCGATCGATTTCAGAACTATCGTTTTAAGAATTTCGAATGATTTTAAGAATCATTTTTGAGGCACTATCAAATCATTCACTTAAAGAAAGCAGAGCAGGAGATAAAATACAAACATTGTAAAAATATTAAAACAATGCATCAAAACTTGTTAAAAATATATTTTGAACAGAACGAAAATAAGCACCACATCACAGCTTTTTTCGTTTTCAACTCGTTTCATTTTTAAAATCGATTTCTATCACATACCGGATTAACTTAAATTATTTTTATATAAAAAAAAACAATACAAAAAAATCTAATAAATTCTAAAATTGGAGAAATCATGTGGTTTTCGTAGGCCGCAACAACTCCGTAATTGTTCTGTAATTCGATTCGATAACTTTTATTTTAATTCGAAAGCATTTGCTATATGTATGTGTAGCTTACAGCTTTTTAGTGGAACTTCCACCAGCTAATCGATTTCACGTTCTTGCAAACGAGAACCTTCTTTATCAAGCTTGTTCACAATTGTGTTGCCTGCGTGCCCTGTACCCCGATGAGCTACAGGTTGGAATGTGACGCCATCTCATTTAAAAATGTTCGGCATTCCTTTACCAGCTCAGATGTTTTATAAATACCAGATAAGCATTCAATGCAGCCTTGCTGTCGACACATATTCGGAAAGCCTGACCGTATACCCTGTTGTACCTTAGAAAGTTGGCAGACTTTTTTATTTATTAATTACAGTGTAAGCAACCAGTATTCTTATTGAAATTTTGTTCTACAGCTGCTAGCAACATTGCAATTTTACATATTGTAGCTTAACGTTTCGGTTTAGAAAAACAATCGCTTTTAATATTGTGAGGATATTTCCTAAACTAAATAATTGCTGTTTATATTATTATGTATGTACACTCAAAATATTCCGTACGTAAAATTAAATTTAAAATAAAATTGTAATTTAAAATAAATGAAAGTTCACTTAAAAACCGGTCTACACATTTTTCATTTAAATTTAACCAAAAGTTCATTTAATTTTTAATGTTAAAAAATTAATTGACTTAAGCCCGTAAAAATAAAAGTTTTTTCCATTGTTTGTATAGAAGAGGAAATCTCAAACAAATCAAATAAAGCAAGCAAAGAAAAAAACAGCACTTGAAAACAACGGATAATATTGAATGTAACCGAAGATTTGTATTAATATGTCTTTAGTTTTTTGAATGAATGTTAGAATCAGTTAAAAATAAAATTGCTTACAATTTTAATGCTTAATCTTTTAAAAATGACTGAACGGATTACTTCTTGAATAACGTACAGTCCGTTACTTTAATAATATTGTGAGTGTATGTATATCGAAAAGGAAATCTTTTTAAAGCTCACACTTGTCGGGAATAAGAGGCGAATATTTGGTTCACATTTTATGTGAACTTTTATTGCCCATAAAAATACATAATTGTGTTTCGAAAGTGTTTTCTTTCGAATCGAAATACGTCATAGGCCCTCTGAATAAGTGCAATAATACTGAACTCCCCATTCCTCATTCCCCGTTTCCAATCTACTCGTTAGTAACCACAATTGTTGTTATCTTTTAAAACTCTGGCCGTTTCTTACAACCGCAGTCCTGTGAAAATAACAAATTACCTTGGTTGTACCTCAGGGCCGGTACATATTATTTAATCTTGAGTATTTATAAAAGTTTTAAAGTTTTTTTTGTTAAGCTCATTGACATTATTAAATCGATATAAAGAAAAATCCCTAATATTCGCATATTAAAGACGATAAAAAACCCCCACGAGTTTTTTTCTCAATACATTGTATGAGTTTAAGTTTTTATTACAACTGACTGTGCGATTACAAACATCGTGTTAAACTTTTTAATACGACCATAGTAGTTTTCCATCTTACTCTTTCTCTGTCTGCTGGCTGTTGAACATATAATATTTTGTTGAATGTATAACAACGGCAGCAACAACAAAAATCTTGCGGAAGTACAACGACCTGTTAAAGTTTTTACTATTTTTTTTTCTTCTATGTAATAAATAGAAAAAATTACAACAACAAAATATATATACATATATATTTTTTTAATAAAAAATCTGTTGCTGCACAAAAAGTAAATTTTGTTTGGAAAAAGAGGAAAGAGCGTGAAAGAATTTTGTAATTTACACTATTTACATAATTGTGTACAATATTTTCTGATGTACATACTCGGATTACATTTATATTTATGTGAACGATACTATGCAAATTTAAAGCTATTAAAGTTTTGCATCTAAGGAATAATTTAATTAAACTTTGAGAATTTGTTTGTTTTTCATTGAGGGCGTATGATTTATTTATATTCATATTTAGCAACAGTACGTATGATTAATTTTGAAACGAGTTGCATATTAAACATACGTCGTCACCTATAAGATCGGCAGCTGAACCTTGAAACACTCTGTGTAACTTTGTTCATCATTCTGTGCAAACTAGTGTCAAAAGTCCAAATAAAAATAAGTCCATGCGAAATTATTAGAAAATAATAATGCTGATGTTGTACTCAGTTGATTTTGTGAAAACATACGAAATGTTTCTGGCAACTTTTTTTTCCAACTACAAAATGTTTCGGGCAACATATTTCCAATTTCCAATTGCGAAATAATATAAGCATAAGTTATTTCGTACGGAAACGTAAACAAAAGCTGACCAGATTTCACTTGGCATTACGGTTTTGATGTTAAGTTTTGTTCCGCACAAATAATTAAAATAATGGAAAATGAAAAAGACAAAATTAAATTTCTTTAAGGGCCTTTTGCAGATCGTGTGCCTTCAAAGAGCTGCTCCCTTTGTTATCACTTTTTTTTATAAAACGCTTTTTTTTAATAAAAAATTTTTTTGGCCTTATTAACAAACGATTAATAAAGTTATTGCAGGTTTAATGTTGGATTATTATATATATGGGACACTCGGTTTTAATGTGCACATTAACTTTATTAAGCGTTTGTGAATAAGGCCATTTTTAAATATAAACATGTGGCTTTTGTTTACATAAGAATAAAAATGTTGCATACTTCAAGGCAATAAAACCAATAAATTTTTGACAGGCTAATTGTCAACATTTTTAAACGAAATAATTTATGTTGATAACCAGGGCAACTTTTTCATGCTTTTTGTATGAAAAATATGCATTTACATAATTTTCATATTTTTCCCGAAAGAAAAGCATTTTTTATATAACTTCCATAAATATGCATATTACGCAAATTAGAAACTCTTTTTAACAAATATTGTTTGTGATAACTGAAGCAGCTCCATATATGGTCTCCACAATGCGATCACGAAAAATTCTTTTCCCGAAAATGTTGCATGTTGCATGTCTAGCGTTGTAGAGAATTACATTTTTTTGTTCGGTCACCTTTTGCAATGTTAACTCTTTTGTTACAAATTGCAAAACTATTTTTCTTAAGGTAGAACTACATGCATGCATACATAATACGTAGTTTTTTCCAGATAAACTTATGGTCTGAATTAATTACCAGGCGCCCTCTCGTATTAATTTAATGCATTCTATATGTTCAAGTATGATCAGCCCCCAAAAACCCTGTACCACTAGATTGCGACAACTTTACAGAAATAAGAAGTGTTTTAAAGGAGCAATCTGATGATGAGATAGAGTCGATATGTAATGCAAAGGATTTATTTAAGAATTCATCGGTAACAACAAATTTATCATACATTATAGATCATTTTGTATGTATTTCCCACAGTATAACCAAATTTTAAACCAAAGGACTTCATTTACATGAAAGTTTATCCGGCATAGAAGTCGTAAAAGATGTACTTTAAAATATTAAATATTATTAAAATAGTTATTGAAAAAGTTTACAAAGTTTTTAATCAAAATATTGTGCTTCAATGTTGACTAAGATTAAAAACAACATATAAAGTAACATCGACTGACATGTGAAAGTTTTGTGCGACGATCGAAGATCCTTTCAATTTCAAAACTTTAAAAAATATATGATTATACTTTGTAATAAACATTTTGTTTAAAGAAAACTCATTAAAAGTTATTAGTCTGTGTTTTTTCGGGTGCATATTTTTGTGCATATTTTAAAGTGTTTTTAGGAATAAATTGCATGTATATTTTAATAATTTATGTGCATATTCAAACTTGCCCTGTTGATAACACTTCAAAAATATGAGTTCTAGGCTTTAGAAATTAGATTGTGAGTAACTTTTCGCCTCATAATCATAAACGCTTAAGAGTAAAACCAAAAATACTCATGCAAGCACCTTCAGAATAATGACTTTTTTGACTCACGCTCATGCATGTCAAACAAAAATAAACTCACTTACGAAAACTAGACCTCATGAAATACTTGAAATCAAGTATTCATTTAATTTGTCTTATTAATCGAGTACGTTTCTTAGCATATTCCAGACATTAAAACACTATTTCGTTTTGTATTTCAGAATCGACTACTTAATTATTTCTTAGAAATTCTTCATTATTTTTTTAATTGTGTTCTGGCTCTTTCTAATAGTGAGAAAATATTTATGAATTGCAATCAAGAATTTTTAGTCATAATATCTTAATTAATGTTCATGCGTAATTTGTTGAATCATTTTAGGTTTATATTGAAATGAATTGTTTGGCTTAAATTCAACTCTTAGATTATCCATTTCTTTTTAATTTAAAAAATTTATTGGATAAATTCGTTATTTTTTTAAGAGAGTAGTATTTAGAATAATTTATGATTCATCAGACAAGCAGTCAAAAGTGGTAAAATCGAACAAAGAACGCTAATAAGATGGTGTAGCGACATTCGAAATCAGTGCTGATCCGTTCTGCTAGTTATAGAAAGAAATTGATCTTTCAATTTCCAAGCGAAAGCGAAACTGTTGTCGATTGCAAACGACAAGTCCAAAAATAAACGAACAAAATTCGATTTCCTTATTTGGAACGCAAATGCCAAATCAAGCACACACACATAAGAAGGCTTCCAAAATAGAGAAATTTAAATTGATTAGAATATTAGTAACTAAATTTTTCGCTTAAATGTTCTTTTAACAGCGCGGCATAGGCTGTAAGACTTATTCGAACTTTTAAAATTCTATTTGAAAAAAGTTTTCATTAGAAATAATTTTTAAAGTCCCATTTTGAAAGCTTTTATTAATATTAAAAATAACTATCAATTAGTGATAAAATTGGAGAATAAAACAAACTTAATTTTACAGAAGAACCCTTAAGGAAATTTAAACTAAGAAGAACATTCAATTAATAAATTAAATGGAATACTAAACCCCCAAGTGAAATTAAATCTATTCTTCAAGCAAAGGAAATGAAACGAAAGGAAGTGTTAGGGGTTCAATGTTGTTAAAAGTTGAAATAATATACAAGAAACACGAGTACATACATAAATTTGGAGAATATCTGTGAGAGGAGTTTGTAGGCATGCAGGCGCGGATGTAGGGGGAGAAGAAAAGGATATCACAAAAAATAATTAAAATATCTATTATTTTTGTGGCATTGATTTCTAAATATTTAGGTATTATATACAATTTCCCGCTAGCCACCCCCATCTAAAAGATTAGCCTGGATCTGCCCTGTATGTATGAGTATGTTAACTTTATTAGGGCGAAGTAGATTTTCTAAATAACAGAAATTGATAAAATATTCGTTACAGAAATATTTTTTAAAACGTTTCTAGTGCAAGTAACTCTTCCTTAAGATGTCAAGTGAAATTGTAATTAATATTAAATTTTATGATTCCGGTTTGGTCTCTTTTTCAATTCTTTAGTCCCTCACAACTACGCCATTTAAGTATGTATAAATATATAATAGAAAACATTTAATTTCATATGAAAAGGTATACCGCCAGATCGGTTCCGTTGTTGAAAATTTCGGCCAAATTTATTTTTTTCAAGAACTATAAAAAGCAGATCCCTATTAGAATTATCTGATAAAATATTTTTTTACATTTAGGAAAACTTTACTTCAAATATGTATGTTTTTTATTGGTTCGAATTTATTATAAACTTTTCCAGAAAATAATTTTTGGCTTTGATCTTAAAAGAAAGAAATAGAATATCATACATAAAAGAGGAAAAAGTCAACAAAAAAACTCCTGTTTCTATACGGATTAAGAAAGAACAATATGAAGATAAAAAACGTTAACAGCCCCTGTCTTTTGCACTCATTTTTTGATGATATGGTTGAGGGTATTTATAAGAACACACACACACAAATCTATGTATATGCACATATATATATAACAAAATACATACATATATAAATATATATTTATTTACATATACACACACACGCTCACGTTGCTCCTTTACACAGTCAAAGAGATAGACAGACAGACAGACAGACAGACATACATACATACGAGTACAAGCAAACAACAAACTTAAAATCGATAAAAACTCATTTCGATGTTTTACAACCTGAGATACTACTTGTTTGTACTCTATTGCTGCTACAAGTATCACAGCTACTACTCGCACCTCCTAATCACATCCATACGTTTATGTACCTCTAACACGATGACTTCTTCCTTAACTCCGACAGCAAGGAAAGCTACAAGAACGAACCAAAACAATTTATTAAATGTATTTGTATTTAGTTAGTTCAGGGAACGAACTTATTAAACTTGTTAAAATTCAAGCTACCAGATTGGACTAAAAAGTCTCATTCAGCAGTTATTAAAAGGCCACTTTTTGTTAACGATAATTCTTCTAAAGGACTTTTTAAAAGATGTTCTTTTAACGGAATATTCACATATTACGAAACGGCAATTCAACTATTTCGACAACCCTTCCCCCTTCGCAACGTATTACAACAGGATTCAGTATGTTTCAAAAAGGTACTTTTAATAATAAGTTATTTTTATTAAAAATGTACTTTTATGAAAAAGTTATATTAAGTTATATTTATAAAAATGTATTTAAAAAAAAGATACTTTCATAAAAAGGTTCTTCCACAAACAAGTTACTTTCATAAAAAGGTACTTCGTAAATAAGTACTTTTATAAAAAGTTACTTTGATATATATATTTTTTGTTAAAACTTCTTAAACAAGTACTTTTATAAAAAGTTACTTTGATATATATTTTTTTTGTTAAAAATGTACTTTGCTATATTTTTTTTTGTTAAAAAGCTACTTTGTTGAAAAGGTATTTTTATGAGAAAAGACCTTTCATAAAAAAAGATTCTTTTATGAAGAAGGTACTTTAATAAAAGGGAAACTTATTTAAATAGTACTTTCAAAAACAAGTCACTTTTATAAAAAATATACTTTTATAAAAAATTACACTTTTAAAAAAAGGGCTTTTATAAAAAATTTACTTTTATTAAAAAGATACTTTTATAAAAATATTTATTTTTGAAAAAGATACTATTGTAAAAGTACATACTGTATAAATGTTAATTTTGCAAAAAAGTCACTTTTGTTACAAAAGGTACTTTTGTAAAAAAGATTCTTTTATTAAAAGGTACTTTTGAATAAGGTACTTTAGTACAAAGGTACTTTTAAAAAAGGCACTTTTGTAAAAAGGTACTGTAAAAATCACTTTTGTAAAACAAGTACTTTTGTAAAAAAGCTGATTTCAAAGAAAACTTATTAAAAAAAATTTATAAAAAGGTACTTTTATAAAAAGTTTACTTTTTTGAACTAAAGTATTTTAAAAAGTTACTTTCATAAAAAGGCACTTTTATATAAAATTTAGTTTTACAAAAAAAGCATTTTTTCAAAGCACGTAATTTTGTAAAAAAAAGGTGCTTCCATAAATAGGTAGTTTTAGAAAAAAAAGTTTTAGAAAATGATACTTTTACACAAAAGGTACTTTAATAAAATCTACTGTTTTGAAATAAAGTGTTTAAAAAAGGTACTTTCGTAAAAAAGGCACTTTAAAAAAATTTAGTTTTACATAAAAGACACTCTTTTAAAACAGGTAATTTTTAAAAAAAAATGCTTCCGTAAAAAAGTAGTTTTAGAAAAAAGTTTTACAAAAAGCTGCTTTTACACAAAAGGTACTTTTATAAAAATGTAACTTTTGTAAAAATAATTCTTCGGGGTTAAAAAAATTTCGGTTGTATAAAAAACCTTCTTTAATAAAAAAAAATATAGTTTTATAAACACACTTTTAAAAACAAGGCACTTTTAAAAACAAAGATACATTTACATAAAAATATTTTTGCAAAAAACTTATTTTTATGAAGAGCTAATTTTTTAGAAAAGGGCAGTTTCATAAAAAAGATACATACTTTTACTAAATGTGTAATTTGTTTAAGTATATAATTTATAAAAGAGGAACTTCTATAAAATAGACAATTTAATATTAAACCTACTTTTTTTTTAAACGCACTTTTACAAAAAACTTTGTTTAAAGTTAACATTTTTAAAAGGTACCTTGATACTTTTGTAAGAGGAACTTGTATAAGATGTATGAAGGCTTTTTTATAAAAAATAATATTATAGAAGTTTGCTTTTCACAAAAGATTCGTTTTTCTTTTCCATCAAAATCATCTGGCATTTCTGTTTAAGGATTGTGCCTCTACTCTCCTTTAATCTTTCCCACTACGCCCGAGCACCGTCCTCACGTTTATTCAGCATTTCATCCTTCAGTATGAGGTGTCATTTGGTCTACATGCTTTTGAATTCATTTGAAGTGTATACGGGCAATTTTAGATTAGATATTTTATTTTCCTTTTTCGAAGAGCGTGTTAAATGAATTTCTCTATTAAATTGTTTGAAACAAGATTTGATTGAAAATTAAGTTTTGAGACATAGAAAATACTCGTAATATATTAAACGATTTACTTTGCCTGCTGATAATTCAAGCGTAAAAATAAGACGCTTTATAAATAATAATTTCAAATGTGTTGAAAACGATTTTGTTCAGAAATAATTATATTGTTATTATTCAAGCTTATTTTTTTTTCATACAAAGTTTACTTTGAAAAATCTCTCCCAAATCTTGTCCACACAGAATTTATTTGCAATTAGAAAAGCAAACAACTTTCATGCATTCGTACAATTTCTTTTTGTCCAAAAAGAATAAAGATAATTTAGCAAACTTTATGATTATTAAAAAATGTTTTTCGCTAGCACGTTTTTCATTTATTAAGTTTTTACTTCTTTCATTTTTTGCAGAAATTATTGCAATTTTGCAACAGAAACAAGAAAAAAACTGTGTGGATTGCTTGCAGCTATTTTTGGTGAGTGGTAAAACCCTGCTGAAGTAGAAAATTTGCAGTAAATCTATATCGATTCTCTTTGATTTCATTTGGAATTTTGGCTAGTTTATTGAACATGAACTGTTTATATATTCAACAGTGAAGTCGATGCAAAAATAATTCGAGCTTCTTGCCGAAAAGGGACTTTTAAAGAAGCTTTTTGTAGAAGTACTTCTCTTAAAAAAAGTCCATTTACTCACAAATATTATTTTATTATAACAACATTTTAATATTTGGATTCCAATGTACTTTTTACAAAAAGAAAATTTTACAATGAAATTTTTAAACGGGTACTGAAAACTAAGTAACTTCTCAAACAAGCTACAAGTCAAAATATACTTTTCAAAAGATAGACGGCATTTAGGTTGAGAGTTTTCAGGCAAGATTTTTTGAATTTCCCTTTTGAAGTTTGCTGCTGATGAGTTTTTTTTTATTTGTCTTTTAAAAAATTTCACTGTATTTTCTTCGTAAAAATAGTTCTGTAGAAAATCACTTTTTTAGCAGGTACTTTTTGAAAGGTTCTTTCTTTAAAAGTTAATTTTTTAGCTTAGCTTCTTGAAAAGCCACTTCTTTAATAAAATTTTTTCGGAACGTTTCTTTTTGAAAAGGTACATTTAATAAAGGAATTTATTGAAAAGGCATTTTCTTAAGGAACTCTTTATTAAAAGTTTTTTTTTTTAAATGTTACTTTTTCGAAACATTACCTATTGTAAAATATACTTTTTTGCAAAACTACTTATTTCCAAAACTACTTTTCTACAAAATTCTTTTTTTACTTTTTAAAAACTATTACTTTTAAAAGACCTTTTTTAATATGGTATCCTTTTATGTAACTGGTCTTTTTTTTAACTGGTCATTTTTTAAAAGCTAATTTTTTAAATGTACATTTTTATAGTTACTTCTTCTAAAAGATCTTATTTTAAGGCGAACTTTTGAACTTTTTTGTCTTTTTTTGAGGTAATTTTTTCAAAAGATATTTTTTATAGAGGGAATTGTTTGCGTAGTTCCTTTATTTATAAAGATTTTTTCAAATTGATTTTCTAACAAAATATTTTTTGAATATAAGCATCTATCACCGTCATTTTTAAAAGGTAGTTGTGCTAAAATTCTTATATTTTTTAGAGGTATTTTTCAAAAATACTTTTTCAAAAGGTGTCTTTTTTATTAAATACTTTTTTAAAAGGACTTTTTATAAAACGTACTTTTTCAATTAATCTTTTCCAAATGCTACTCCTTTGAAATCGTACTTTTATTGAAAGGTACTTTTATTAAGAGGTACTTTTATTAAAAGGTACTTTTATAAAAAGGTACTTTTATTAAAAGGTACTTTTATTAAAAGGTACTTTTATTAAAAGGTACTTTTATTAAAAGGTACTTTTATTAAAAGGTACTTTTATTAAAAGGTACTTTTATAAAAAGGTGCTTTAACCAAAAGGTACTTTTATCAACAGGTACTTTTATTAACAGGTACTTTTATCAAAAGGTACTTTTATCAAAAGATACTTTTATCAAAAGGTACTTTCATCAAAAGGTACTTTTATCAAAAGGTACTTTTATCAAAAGGTACTTTTATCAAGAGCTACTTTTATCAAAAGCTACTTTTATCAAAAGGTACTTTTGTTAAAAGGTACTTTTACCAACTGGTACTTTTATCAAAAGTTAAACATTATTTTAGCTAAAAGATAATTTTAGTAAAAAGTACTTCTTATAACAGGTAATTTTTTCAACAGTACTTTTCTAAATGCGACTCCTTTTAACACATAATTTTATAAAAGTTTTTTTTTTGTTTTAAAGGTATTTTTTAAAACAGTTACTTATTTCAATTGTACTTTTCTAAATGCGACTCTTTTTAACATGTAGTTTTATTAAAAAGTACTTTTTTAAAAGGTACTTTTACCGTATATACTTTTAGTAAAATGTACATTTTGTTTTGTTTTACTAAAAAATATTTTTTTAAAAAATTTTGTTGTTTTTAAGATTCCTTTCTTAAAAAACTAATTTTTTCAAAAATATGGTTTAATATCTATTGAGGAATTCGGCATAAGCACCAATGGAATGTATGTTTATAGACTAAATCAACCCACAACAAATAAAAACATTTTGAATTTGTATTGAAAAATATCACGAAGAATAAATTTACTAAGTAATTTTTTAAAGGTACTTTAAAAAAATTAAATAGTTTAGGAGATACTTTCCATTCGAAAGGTACGGTCACATCTGACAGACATCCGCTAAAAAAAAAACGTAACCAACAGACAAGCTAAATTTTTATTTTCTTTAATTCCAATATTTTTTTAAATATGGGTTCGCATTTATTAAAAATAATATAAAACAGCATTTTGAGGCATAATTGACTTCATTTTGTGATATAAAAACCAAGTTAAATCACATTAATCCTAAGCAAAAGTAGTGGTTACGTTTTTTTGGGCAAATGTTTATCAGGTGTGACCGTACCTTAAGAGTTTATTTGAAAAATACAATTTTTTTACTAAACATTTTCCCCTTCAATGTATCACAGTAGTTGTTTTCATCTGTTTTGCACGAATATAAATTGTTGTTGTTATTGTTGTTGGTGAGATTGTGGTTAAATGTTGTTGCTTCAAGCTGCAACAACAACACAACGCTTCAATCGATTTGATCAGCGTGAACTTTGATAGTTTATTAAATTATTTTCTATATCGAAAACAAATTGTGTTTATTTTAAAACATTAAACGCATTCGTTCCCATTAAATTAAACGTCATTAATTTTCTTCATATTATTATAAAATCATTTCGTTTTTGTTATTACTATTTTTACATTTTAATTAAGAGCACAGATGTCGTCAATAATGTTTGATTGACCTCAGGGGATTTTTTATGATTTTTTTTTTGATTATTTTGAGGTTAGAAATGAAATGGTTTCCAATTTTCCAAAACTGAAAATAATGCAATTTATTTAATTAAATTACTAGTTTGAATATGAATTAGTTTTTAGAAGCAAAGTTTTTAGTCATTTTGTTTTAACTTAAATTGATTAATAAAAAAAAACGAAATTGTTAGAACTAAAATACTCGTTCGTATGTTAGTGGTTATTAAAAATAGTAACAGAGTCCCAAGGTAACAATTAGTTTGAGGAAAATTTAATTAAGTGAAATATTGATTTTTGCAAAAAAAAAAACCCCCATAACAAAACAATTTATGACACGTGTAAATTTAACATGCACATAGTAAATGAATGAAATATTCATTATTTTCGCACCCCATTTTTATGAAGCTATTTATTATATGATGTTATTTAACTGAATATATATATATATATTTATTTACAAAAGTGCAGTTGCATTTTTTCTAAAGCTTGCAAGTCATAGTCATAAAATGTTAGCTTTTAATTCAGTCAATAGCCGTCATAATTATCGACGAAACTTAATTTTTTTTATTGAGACAATTTGACGTAATGAAGTTGTTAATTTCCATAAAGGAAGACTTGATCTTTTATGCAAATTAGAACAACCTTATAATTGCCAGCAGTAACTTCACTTAGCTTGTAAGCCATCAAGCAGTTGAATAGTAAACAGCAATTAGTTAATTGCTTCCATAATTAATTCCACCAAACATATTGTTATGAAAGGGGATTTATTTTATCAAGATTTAAAATTAACGGACAATGAATACATTTTTTGTTATATTGACGCCATCTCCATCTGATGTTGTTTCACCCATATCGCTCATTTGCTGCAACGACGTCATTAAACAAGGAAAAACTAATTTTATAGAATATTTGTGTATTGTTTTAAATTTAATACATATTTACACTACGCAACTCTGTTGCAAGCAATTTCCTTTTTAAGTGAGAAAGGCAGAACAATTTACACATTTATATATCAACACTCTTTTTTAAATTTATTAATCGAGATTGCCTCGATATCTTCTTTCAAAGATTTTCAGTTGAGGGTTTTTTTAGCTAGTCTATATATGATACATGTATTTTTCATTGGTGCTCAAAAAATGAAAATTGCACGCAACAAAATTGCGTAGTGTAAGTCAGAGATGGGAATCGTGGGTTTAAAAGTTATATCAATATGAAATAAGTCCTCTAAACTAAAAAATTTCCAAGGAAATATGGGTGGGAATTATTTCATTTTGTTGTCTATAGTTGGGGGTTATTTAATTTTTTTTTGGGGATTTTTAATAAAATTTTAATGAAATTCGCTATTATTTCAAATTTGTTCATTTCATTTCTCCTAATTGCATTTCATAAAATGCACAAGGATTTTGTCCTCTGAGGTATAACCGAAACTGGTTTCGCTTAGTTATTCGTAGCAACTTTAAATGCTTATAGCTCCCAAAACATTCAACCGATCTTAATAAAATAAATATTGTTGTCATCTGCAAGCAAATACCTTTAAAACGATACACTGTTTGTATCATATGGGCACGATCTGCATTACCAAAAATTTTTAATTATTCGTAGCAATTTTAAATGCTTATAGCTCCCAAAATACTCAACCCATCTTAATAAAATAAATATTGCGTTTATCTGCAAGCAAATACCTTTAAAACGATATACTGTTTGTATCATGTGGCCATGATCTGCATTACAAAAAAATTGTCACGCATAATAATATATTAACATATATATTTATGAATACTTATTAACTTAAGCTAATATCTTCCACATATTTACCATTATGATAGTGTAAAAAAATATCTATTATTAAAAAAGGGAAGTGAACTAAATGTGTAAAATCATACGTTATGAAAGTGGCATGTTTGCAACAAATAATCAAGGTAATTTTTATTCCCCTCCTGGTTAACAAGCAACAATAATAGTACTGGTAACTACGTACATACATACATATGAATGTGCGTACCCAGCAAAAAGATTGATGGCAAAGAGATGAGTAAAAACGCTAACAAACATATGAAGTACATACATACATACTTTTGAGTAATTCTACTTGGACTTCTAACTCATTACTTTAACCTGAATATGTAATTGGAGGCAACTACTTATCATCTCAGATTACAAATAATGACTTAAAAATGTGAAGATATATTCGTTCGTAGAAGTCATTGAATACACAAAACACAATAAAAATTAAATGTCTGCTGTCAGTATTGAACTCGGAATTGTTGTGTTTGGTGTCCAGTGTTTTACTTACTGTTCTGCTGAGCAACTATTTTATTTTGGATTAAAAACTTGTTCTTGCGATCACGCTCACCATTTAAAAAAAAGACACATGCTTACGCCAAGGGTCGAACAGCCGACCATCTGCATGATAAGTGTTTATGTATTTACTTTTAGGTGTTTATTTAATTTTATCAAGTTGAAAATTCATATTTTCAACGGAAAAAGTTTGAAATTTTCGACTGTTTTTTTTGTGGATTTGAATTCATTTATAAAAAACAAAAGTAAAAAGTAAACCAATAGAGAAAAAAACTTTGTTTGTAAAGTTGCGTTAATTGAGGTTTTGTTTTCTTAAAAAACTTGCGTTAACGGAGTCACCAGTGTTAAGAAGTTGGGTGTTGCGATTATCAAGGAGTTGCATGTATCGAGGCTACACTGTACTATAAAGTCATGCAGACGTCATATATTTTGAGTGGAAAAGTATATTGTTCTTAATAGAAGTCTTTACTATGTGTTTGCTGGGTACACAATGAACCTTTGCGGCAAAAGCGACATATCTCAAATAAAATTCGAACTGGAAAAATGCTTTAAAATATTTGTATTTAAAGAAATAGAAATGTGTTCTGTTTAAATGAGACAATGATACAAAAAATTACTTTTATTTAATTTTTAAGCATTTGCAATTAAATTTTTCTTAGTTGTTACTCTATTGCAGCAAACGGCCGATATCGATAAACTTGTGCATGTACATACGTACGTACATATTATTATTGCAATTACTATTGCGTTTCTTTTTTTACAATATTGTTATTCCCCTCGACTGTGAAATGCATATAAGGAAAATAAATATTTAAAATTTTATTTACATTGAGTCGGTGACAAAGAAAAATTTATATCACTTTAATGTTAAGGAATAATTATTTTTTTTAAAAATAATACAAACAAAAGTTTTTTATTGAAAAGACCTACACATACAAAAGTGATGGCGTGTGTTGGGAAAGAAACCTAAAAAAATATTTAAAATTATTATGGCACTCGCTAATCTCAAAATAAGATATAAATCGATGGAATCAACTCGCTATTGAAAGCGACGATTAGACAGACACCAGTGCTTCGCTGTGCAAAGTGCCATAAACAATTGAACATGTGACAGTCACACAATTTTAAATATATACATATATGCACACATACATCCAAATCTACATACATATAAACACATACATGAATTTAAATTCCTTATAGCTTCATTACTGATTTGATTACATTTTATTTTATAGCAAATGAAAAATTAATACCTTGAGGGATATCTAATACTTCGTTGCGCCTTTTTTTATTTCAACTTGTTCGAATTAAATTTACAATAAACGTTCTACTGGCTTTTGTTTTCCAAAAAAAAATAAAACAGTGTTTGTTAGTTGCATCAAGCAAGAAATTTCATGGCATTATTATTTAAAATGACTGACAGTTGACACATCGTGCGATTTTTTGTGTTGTGTTTGGTATTTTACGATTATTAGCAAAATATTAAGAAATATTTGAACTTAATTTTATACATATAATAATTTTGGTTTTATTCACCTTTGATGTTTAGCAAAGTATATAAAAAACTTTTACATTTTATTTAATATAATAATTTTGTAAAGATTTTTAAAAGACACACATACTTGTAAGTAAGTGTGTATTTGTAGATATGTGTGTCTTTTTTTCTACTTGTCACACATGACAGCTTATGTTCATTATTTTAAATGTCAATTAAATTGGGTTTATTTCTTGTATAGACTAAATAAAGCTTGCTAATAAAATCAATAAAATGATGCATAAGAATATGCACATCACACATAATTCCCAAGTCAATAGATTGTAGTTTGTTTTTTTCAAGTACTTCATAAATCATTAGAAAAAAAGTAGCACAGAGGTTAAAATGGTTGTAAAGTTGACGAAATATTGCAAATTCAGAAAATTCAAAGAGGTTTGAATATCAAACTTATTTTTACTGGTTTTTTATTTTTTTTATTTTTTTGGGAAATTTAAAATTTTGATATTTCTCTTAACATATTTTTTTTCTGTCCCACTGTTGCTTGTTTAACAAACACTCATTCAAGTCAGTACTTCCACTCTCTCCCCTTTTATTCAACTGTCATATTTTTGTTAATGTATTTTTGACAGTTCTCATTTTTTAAAGAAAAATTATTTATGCAAAATAATAAATACATGAAAAGTGAATAAATAAAATTGTTTTTCAAAGTTTCCATAATTTTTCGGAAAATAATAAGAATTAAATTAAAATATATGTATGTACATCTTTGATCTCAAATTTTATTAAATTACATGAACATCGCATTTAACGAACACCCATATTTTTATTTCCACTAATAACAATTTTATTTTGTACTCGGTTTAACGAACAAATGTAAAACAAAACGAAAATGAGGAAGAGATTGATGAAACTGAGATTCTAGAGTCCAAAATAAAACACGAAGCACTTCGAAATTTGTATTAAATGGTCCCAGCAAAACAATATTAGTACCACAAATTTAATGTTTTTGAGAAGGCTTCAAGAATATATCATTAAAAAAGGTATACATGCCAATAAACAGACTGTGTTTATCTGACTTTTTAAATAAATTATTTTTGTATTAAGGCCGTTCTTTTCTGTAGAAAATATTTCTTACTTACTTGTTCTGTGTCTGAACTTTCGGATGTGGGCGATATAATTATAGGATTGAATTTAGTAAATGTTTGCAAAATGTTTTTTACTTGACAAAAATAAATCTTTAATAATTTGAATTAAAATTAAATATTCTGACTTTTAAAACAAAATTTGTAATATTTCATTCCACAAAAAACTAATACATACAAACTTTTGGCTGTCACTTAACGTTGTATTCTATTTTCTACAGAATAGTCCGCAACAGAACACAACGAAAAAGTAACAACAAACCACACATACACTTTTTCAATTGAACAGAAACAAAACAGCTGATTCGTAACAGAAAAGAACGTACAAACTAATTTTGCCTTTACGGTGTTTTTATAAATTTTTCCTTTTCATATAAGTACATATGTACATATTTTTAAAGAAATATTTATTTTAAATTAATATAATTTTAATATACTATTAAAAACTCAACACTACATATATTTATAGTTTTGAATATAATAGGCGATTCTAATAATTCTTAATTTAGTACTGGATATAACGAACAATTCGCTTTAGCGAACAGGCCTGACAACCATTAGGTTCGTTAAATCGGAAAATTACTGTATCGCAAATTTACAAAGTTGTAAGCATATTCGAAAATTCGAATTTTCGTAATTGAAAATTTTTACACTATGAATGAATTTAGCAGAGTATGTTAAAATTCAAGCCTGGAACCTTCGAAATTGCTCATACATACATACATATTTATTTTCCAATTTAATTAAAATTTTTTTTCAATTATAAAAAATAAATTTTTTAATGTCCAACGAAAATGCACAAAATTAAAGTAAAAGTGTTCAGTTTGCAATTTTTTAACTAAGCATGACTCAAATAAATATTAAAATTTAAATAAGTATGTATCCATACTGGACTCTTAAAATAAACTAAAAAAATAAAACTAAAATAAACTTAAAATAAAATAGATTCATATCGAATATAATAATTTGTTTGTTGGGATTTTTGAATAAGTTTCAAAGCATACTATGCTTATACTATTGTAATTTTTATAACTCTCATTGAGTTTTTAAAAATTTTTGTATAAGTAAAGGGGTTTGAAACATTTAAAAATTAGGTTTAAGGTCTACTGATGATTTGGCTTTAGCACCAATGAAATGCATGTATATAGACTAGCTAAAAACCCTCAACAAACAAGTTTTTTAAATCTTTGAAAAAAGATATCGAGGCAATCTCGATTAATATAGATTTCATAATAAACTAAAATGTTCAACCTATTTCCGAATTCGTTTAATATAAATCTGTTCTCAAAGCGTAATTGGCCTTGAAAATGCCAGTCTATTAACTTAAGTGGCCTTTTTCGAATTTTCTTATAATTTAATTTTGAATTTTCGAACTTAATTTCTTATTTTCGCATTTAGAATTATATTTTGTTATGTTTAATTTTCAAATATATGTATAAGAAAAATGAGGTTTGAGTTTATGAAAAATTCTGCATGCATAAGGGGCTGTTCACATATTACGTAACGCCGGTTTTTATTCATTGTTAGGCCTCCTCTCTCTTTGTAGCGTATTTTAAAATTTTTAAGTGTAAATTATGAATTCCGCAGCAAATCTTCAACCCCCCTTTTCTTTGCATAATACGTGAACAGCCCTTAAATTGAAAAATATTTTATGTTTAAAAAAAATGATGCTTAATTTTAAAAAATTGGGGAAACAAATTTTCAAAGTTCTAAATAATATGACGCAATTTCAGTACTCATATGTATAAAGAAATGCAACATAATTAAATAATGGTTATTTTAGAATATTCCAAATGAGTTTCGAACAAAACACTAGTCAAATGACTTTAGAGTGTGGCACTATCATTCAGAAGGATTTTTTCCAACCAGAAATAGAGGTTCAGATAGAGATGTTCATTAAAAAATAAAACTTTAATTTTGTATCAATTGTTCAATTCACAAGCTCGTATTAACGTCGTATGTGTTGCGTAATCGTCTAATTATAAAGTATTGTATTTTTGTTGTTGGTAATTTTCATACAAAAGTGTGTTATAATTATACGTTTGAATTTTATATGTTTTATAAATGGTTGTATTGAGGCCAGGTATGGAAAAATTCTATTTGTAAAGCTAAGTTTAGATGATATGTTGAATCAGCATATTTATGCTGAAAAATTTGTTAAAAGTCACTCATATTGCAAAAACGGGAAATTTCGTCAAAAGATGCAAAATTTACAAGAAGTCGCAAAATTTTCTAAAACGAGCTACAAATGCAAGGAATGTGAAAAACTCGCAAAAAACTACAAAAATGGCGAAAATTCGCAATAACTTCCAATCATTGGGAAGATTAAAATGTTTAATATCATTTAAAAGTTGATGAAACAATAAAAAATACAAAAAGTAACCCACATTGCAAAAAACGCGAAATTTCGCAAAAAGTTGCAAATTTTTTCAAAAGCCAGAGAAATTTGTAGCCATGTACCCGTGTAGCCTGTTGTCGTGAATGTGTTCATATCTTAATTTATCTCGATTTTGTACTTGGTAAGTTTTGCAATAGCTCTTGATATTTCCCCCGAAGACATCATTTATGTTTATTTTTATTTTTTTATTTATATTAATAAATTTTATTGCAAAAATATATGTATAAGTACATAAGTTGAATAATAATTAAAAATTGTTGTCAAACTCACTAATTTCACAGACTACATTGAATTGACATTTAAAATACAGCAAAATAACGATACAACAAATTTGTCTGTTCACAAGTACATAAACAAATATCGTCTTTTCTTTAAACGATAAGCCATACATACGACTGAGCTTGTGAATTGAACAATTATTTAAAAATATAATTAAATATATCAGCTGGTCACCTCCAAATTATGTATATGAGGAAAATATTTTGCAACTTTTGTTATGTATATTTTTTTTAAGTTTTTTTTTAATATTTTTAATTTATATTTTGACATATTTAAAACAAATTTTAGCTTAGCCAAATTAGTTTTAATTTTATAAAAAAAAACAATTAAAAATAAGCTGGGTGGTTTGTTTTAACGTTTACAAAAACACAACTGGCATTTTTATTTAAAAAAAAAATAAATATATAAATAAAATTATGTACTTAAGTTTTACTTGAAAGATTTATGATTGAGTTCATTTCTGTAACATTTGTTGATGCAACTATTTATCTACTTGCAACAGCTCTAAAACTGTAAACAATAACATTGCAAGCCAATAATCTTGCAACAAGGTATTAAAGCTATTCAATATTTTTATTATTTTTTTTAAATCTCTCTCCACTGTCAGTTAATCTTTACGTCTGTCCATTCATCATGTGCCATCTTGGCCAAACCAAAGTAACTCAAACTGAACTGCGTACATGAAACAATGACTTGTGAGTATCATTAGTGAAATTAAAGAGAAATTAAATTAGAAACCAAATATTTTGAAAAAAATACAGTGTTAGGTGGGGGCTAAAGTAAATTTCAGTTATAAAAAAATAATGGAATACACTCATACCCCGGTTAGCGTCACTAATTGGGACCGGAAAAACTAGACGCAAACTGAAACGACGCAAACCGAATCACAGTTTTCAATACATTTGTATTAATTTCCATTTAATTCATAGTTTTAGTAAAAAAAATATTTTTCAATAGAAAATACCAATATTTAATTATTATTTTTGTAATAATAGTTTTTATTCAAATAAAAGAGTTCCTTTTACCAAATGTAATTTGAAATTACCAACGAAGACAAACTTGTAGACAATTTTCACATACGAATATGCATTACACTTTGACGGGAAATCGCCTTTTTCTATTTTTGCTTTGTACATACAAAAATTGATTAGCGACGCAAATCGAAGCACTAACGACGTAACTTCGAAGCCATGCAACGCAAACTGAAGCAAAAACGAAAAGACGCAAACCGGTGTATAAGTGTAATCAAAAACAAATAAATAATTTATTATAATCGTATACTTAATTTTTATTGTTGTGGGTAAGAGAGTTTATAGCGAAATACATGTAGTGTATTTTATTTATTTTTGCTGCTGGCCACCGTAATCAATGTTTGTCGTGTGCGAGGATCTGTCAAGCAAAAAAAGGCCTTAAAACCCTAATATAATTCATATCATCAGCGATAAAATTCTTGAATATGAATATAGAATATTTTACCTGAGTAAAAGGTTAAGCTGTTAGTCCCTGCATTAAAGTTGCTGTTGTAAAATGATTGTCTTTAATTTTTTTCTAATCAGAAATTACTTTTACCCTTAACCAACGTTCGTTGATGCACACAATTTTTTAGAAGCATGTTTTAAGTGAGCAACGCGTGTATGGCAAACCACTATTAGTTTTTTTGTTCATTTCTTTCATGCAATGGAAATTTGTTTTTCCATTTGGTATTTTTTTCACTTTTAAATGAATGAAAATAGTGGAAAAAATAACAGATAAACAAAAGAAACAAATTCATCAAAACAACAAACTGAAAATTTATAAGGAGAAAGATAAAAATAAGATGGCAGGAGAGGTGGAGGGGATTGAGCTGTTGATAATGAAACATTGGAAATGCTGACATTAGATGGATCATTATGCTGTTAAATACGGCATGTGTGTCTAGTTGAAGCTATTTTTTGCTGCAATATAGTATATTGCATTTTAAGTTTTGCCGAAATATTCTGCTAAAGAGCTTTAATGGGAGCAGGTGCGGAGTTAGGAGAGGGGGGTGAATGGATATTTTCGGTCCTAAAACGAATAAAATATTATTTCCTTTGCGTTGCTAAGGAAAAATCTTTAAAATTGTATGGAACATCATAAAATTGTCCCTCCCTACTGAGCTGCAAAACAGGTGACTTCAAAAGTGATGGTCTGTTTGTTTCTAGTTGAAATGTGGTTGATCACATTGCATTAATTTTATGGCATTTATAAACTTTGATATAAATATAATTTAATATAATATACTTAAAAGCTAAGAAAACCAAGCAAACACACTTTAAGAAACAAGTCTTCTGTGTCTAATGTGCTGCCAAAGTTGAGCCTGAATAAAATATTAAATAAAGTAATAGCAATTAGTTGATTTAAAATCACGGCTTTTGCTAACGAAACTCGTTGTTCACGTGGTGTGTTTGCGATGCATGTAAACAGGATATGCAGGTATGTTTTTAATTCCTTAAGGAACCACTTCAAACATTCGTTCACATGCAAAGCTTCTTGCTAGCATCTAAAGCAAATGTTTCACTGTCACTCCTAAAGTTATGATGAAAATTTTACTAGCTTTATAGAAAAAAGCTTTCTTAAATTTATTTTGAAAATTAATATTGGTTTGATTCCGGAGGAATTTTCCTTTTTTTTGTGATTTATATAAAACAAACTTTTCGAAGTATGTAGTTAGATACCGTAAATAAATTGAGCAATATTATATTCTTTATTTTATATCCAAGAAGTTATAACAGCTTTAGCGATCTAACTCTATGGGAAGTTTAGCTTGTAAAAATCTTATCTTGCTTAAATTGATTTCCTCAAATGTCTGCACACCCTGTTTCGTGTTCATTTATTTTACAAACATTTTGTGTTTTATTTTTTGCAGATTTGGTTTTTCTTACAATTTAGTAATGCTCAAAGAATGTATTTTCTTCAGCTTTAATGTCAAATCAATCACAAAACATTTTCATCACTAAACATGATGATTAATGTTTCATGAAGAAAATACGGGTTTATTAGATTTGCAAGTTTTATTTTCTAATTTTTTTTATATTTTCTTTCAAATACGTGTTACACAATTTGTGTGTTTTGTTGTTGTTGTTTTTGTTGTTTAAAAGAAGATATGAAGAGATTTTAAAACAGAATTGGCATTTAATAAAAAAATTTGCTTAATGGAATTGTAAATACAACAGCAATCAATAAATTTAATGATATCGCTCCTCTAATGCAACACAGTCATATCTATAAAATTAAAATATGAATTTCAAGTATACGGCTGCTGGTGTTAATTTTCGAGGGTCGTGAAAAAATAAACTACAATTGAAATTGAAAATTTATGAACCACCTATAATTTAAAATTATTATTAAACCAAATATCTTCAACTCAAATGTCCGATCTACATTATTACACGAATGCGTTAAGTGGAATGCGGCCTCTTGTGATATGCATGCCTGGCAAGTTTTTAAAACTTAGAAGAATTCTACGATTATTTTGGCCACAATACATATCAAACAACAAACTATGGCATCAAACCAAACGGTCCCTCATAACTATTGAAATACAGAGACGAAAATGGAACTGGATTGGTCACAGGTATTGCCAGAACAGCGATCGAGTGGAATCGTCAAGGCAGTCTTATAAGAGGTCGACCAGCTCATACATGGCGAAGACTAATTGAAACCGAAGCGTCAAATACGCAAATTAGCTGGAATCAAGTAAAGAACTTCGCTGAGAACAGATCCAGACAGAAAAGAAGGAACGACGGTGACTTATACATACATGAATATTGCTCCTTTATTGCAACGTAATTATATCTAAAAAGAAACTCGTTTGTCAAAAAAAGAGTTTGAAGTTTTTAATTTACACACACACACACACCAATGGAAAAATAAATAAGATATTTGTATGAATTTTTTACACAAAATGAAGAGCGATGCGACGAATATTTCTGCATTTGTAACTTAAAAATTAGGTTTTTCGAGATATGACTACGTTGCAATAAATGTAGTTTTTCGATTTTGCACACCTAATTGCTGTCAAGCCTGTGCGCTAAAGCGAATTGTTCGTTATATCCAGTACTAAATTAAAAATTAATTGCGTCGTCTATGAATAGTGTTTTTTTTTGGATTTTATTGAAATTATAGTAATTCAAAATAAATATTTCATTAAAAATATGTATAAGAAAAAGTTCATTTAAAGTCAATAATAGAAAAATAATTAATTAAAAAAATTGGATAAACACAGTCTGCTTATTAAGATGGACATCTTTTTTAATTGTATCTTCTTGAAGATCTCTCAAAAGCATTTGTGTTACTAAAACTGTTTTGCTGAACCCATTTAATACAAATTTATTTATTTTCAAATTTATTTTACGCGTTAGAATTTCAGCTCCATCAAGCTCTTCATCATTTTCGTTTTGTGCATCGTTTTGTTATACATTTGTTCGTTAAACCGAGTACAAAATATTTTTTTTATTCGTAATAGAAGTTAATTACTTAGTGGAAATAAAAAATTGGGTGTTCGTTAAATGCGATGTTCATAAAATCGAATGTTCGTCAAATCGAGAAACTACTGTATATAATTCAAAATTTACTAATTGTCAAAATTGTTAACAAAATGTTACAATATTGCTTTCTTCATAGAAATAATTTAAATTTATCAAAAATTCTTAACAAAAAAAATAGTTTGAACTTTGGTCACAACAACTACTTTTCAACATAATCTAAGTTCAAAAAGATTCGTATACAGTAAAACTCGTTTACAGCGAAACCTCGACGTTTCGGTAGCACTTTGCGTACAATAATCCTTCATTATAGCAAACACTCTTATAACGAATCCTTAAATTTAACGAAATTTTCTTAAACGAACTGGTCCCGTGGAGTTTCCTATAAACGGCTGTCTCACTAAGAATGCACTTTTTAAATTTAGTGTTTAATTCTTTTTTGGCGCAAGTGGAAAATCTGACATTTGGCAACTGTGATATGTGTTTATTTCGATTACTAAAAATGGAGCACTTTACGAAAGAACAACTGGTTCAATGGGCAATGGAGCAAAGTGAAGTCAATGCCAATTTTTCGAAATAAAGTCATCATCTCCGATGAACTGCATTTCCATCTGAATGGCTTCGTGAATTCAAACAATTTTCGAATTTGGGGCTCTGGTAATCCTGTGCAATCCATGAGAAACGTGCAACCACAACGAGATATTGTCTGATGCGGCCTTTGGACAGGCGGCGTGATTAGGACTTAATTTTCTAAAGATGAGGCCGAAATTGCAGTGACAGTGAACGGCATTCTTTATAGGAACATGATAACGGAGTTCTTGCGGCCTCAAATGTGGTTTCAGCAAGACGTCACCACCTGCCACATGGCTCATGATACAATCGATTTATTGTAGCAACGATTTCCAGAACAAATTATCTTAAGAAATTCTCATGTCAACTGGCCACCAAGATCATGCGATATAACGCCGTGCAATTCTTTTCTTTGGGGTTTTGTGAAATTTCGGGTTTATGCAAATAAGCCAGAAACAATTTCTGAGCTCAAATCTGAGATCCAACTCGTCATCGGTGAGATACAGCCACATCTCTGTGAAAAACTCATGGAAAATTTAATGAGCCGTGGGGGCCATTTGACGGATATTTTATTCCATACTTGATCGGTACATGTTTTCTTTACAATCCAATAAAAAAGCACGAGCTATCTCAAAAAATACGTGTTTTTATTTTTTCAAAGTTAAAAAGTGCATTCTTACTGAGACACCCTTTACATTAATTGTTAATAACTTTTAAAACACTGACCACAAGATTCTTTCGTAAGCGACAATTTCAGTATATAAAACACGTTTAAAAATAATTAAATAAAAACTTCTCCTGAACAATTTGTGTTTCGGTGCTTGCGATCAGTTTGCAAAAGGGGTTCGTGGCAGCCGTGGTAAATAAGGGATATAAAAATATATTTCACTTTTTTCCAATTCTAGAAATTACTTTACCAAAGTTGCTGAAAGAAAAACTACAATACCGGTGAATTTGCCATCCCTGATTAAGCACTTTTTTTTAATAAGAAAGAGTTGAGTTGAGATACTTTATGTATGTATATAAAATAAAAATCAAATTTGGAAGTACTCGTCGTAGGGTATTCGCAGTGTACTCGTATAAATATTTGTAAATTGTAAGAAGTCTGGATATAAATTTAAATTTACAAATTTGTATAAATCAGTTTCTATGTACGTTTGTAAGATTATGTGCAATTAAAACAAGACCAGCATACAAGTATGAGTAGGAAAAGCAACAACAACAATAACAACAACAACAACAACAACAACAACAGCAACAACAACAACAACAGCAACAACATCAACAACAAAAGCTACAATAAGCAAAACAAATGAAATACAATAATGGAATAAAAATAAAATGAACAGAAATATAAAATGTGACTCAATTGCAAAAAATAAAATGAATAAACTGAAAAATAAGATTGTTTTCGACACTCAGTTGGTATTTAAATCTCATCTTCTGCTTTTTTTATTTTTGTGTGTAAAATTTGTTTGCATGATTATTTTGTTGTTGTTTCAATTACTTTTATTGGAATGTCAAGATTTGTTTCTTACAAAATGTTGACACAAAGTTGCTTAAACAAACAAATGATGAAATAATTTTAAAATACTCAAGATATGTACATATATAATGTCATGGATAAACTAAAAGTTACTAAGTTTTGATAGCAAGTAATTTAAATTTTTAAAAAGGCATTTGTATTTGGACCACCCGGCATGTTCGAATTTAAGTCGAATTGTTTAGTGTAGAAGCATAGACATAATGTGTAGATACATCTTATGTTCGAATTAGTTTCACATTTTCAATGCAATAATTTTTTACTGCTAATTCAACTGCAATTGTTCGAAATACTTGAAATGTGTTCAAAGTTCGAATTTAAGTCGAATTATTAATTGTAAAGCATAAACGCAATGATATTTTAATTTTGTAAAAACTAAAACACAATTATTCGGATGTGTGAAAATTTCACTGTACTCATGCATCTTCGAAATTTCCATTTTAATAGTCAGTTTTCGTAAAATTAAAATTTTATATATTCAAATTGTTTAATGTTTGAAAGTTATTGCACTGTGTTTTTGAATTCTCGATTTTATATAGAATATTAATTATATATATTCAGAATATTATAAAATTTTATACTTTTACACTAAAACTGCTGAATTGTTTAGATATTTTTAGAACGTTTTAGTATTTGCAAACTTTCGAAACTAATTTCGAATTTTTATGTTCAATTGTTAAAATTAAATATAAATTTTTTACGTATAATTATTAATAATAGAGTTCGCCTAGTGGTCGAAATACGACCACCAGTTAAAACGTACACCTATTTAAGGAAAAAAATACCTAGTTACTCATTCCCTTCCTCATTTAAAAACAATAAACAAAATAAAATTGCATACAAACACGCACATTTATTTTGTTAAGTTTTTGCTAGAATCTAACACATCCATACGTAATGAACATGTATATCCATTTTTAATTCTCATCTCTTTCAATTCTGGTCTTGTTTTCTTTTTCAATTTTACTCATTTGAAGAGAAAAAATCTTATTAATCATATACACACGAGTATGTTTCACTTGAACCAGTACTTACACAAGTGAATGTACGTGTGTATTTTTAGCATTTGTAGTAGTGTCACCTTTAGAAGCCTTTTATTCCTTTAATACTGAACAGATTTAAATAATATATAGTCGGGTCACTAAAGCTCAACAATATCTAGCATTTGGTAAAAAAATGAAGAAAATCGGCTTGATTTTTGGATGTTCGGAAAATGTCTGATTCATGTTCGAAAATCCATTTCAATTTTAAATTTTTTGATTTTAATAAAATATAAATTCTAAGGCTTTATTTGGTAAAATATACAAGAATTTTTTAATTCTATTATTAATGTGCACATGTAAGTATGTGTGTTACGTATGTTTGTATTATCGACAATTTTGTTATTAATTTCAAAATTTGGCAAAGAAGATTTTGTGGAAAATTTTCCAATTAAAATAAGAATTTGAAATATTACAAAAATTTTAATTTTCTAGCAAGCTTTCTTGTTTTCTTTCTTAATTAACAAGAACTTCTGTAACGTTTAACCCAAATCAAGGGTTTAAAAATCGGTTTTCGTTAAAAAAAATAAAATTTTTCACAGATTCAGTGGCCCTTCTAAACTAACCATCTTATCTGGAAAGAAAAAAAAAAATAAGCTATGTCACAAAGTAATTTGCTATATTTCACCTTAAAATACGGAGAAACAAACACATAAACTGAAATACAATTTAAATTTAACTACATAAATTTTCCATTTTCTATTCGCAAACACACAAACTTGCAACGAAATAGCACGAGTAGCTGTTGCTGTGATTGCCGGAGCCGATGCTGCTGCTGCAGCTTCAGACGATTTTCTGTGTTCTGTTATATAATTGCATCATACATTTATTTCTATCTTTTTTTTAAATTTACACGTAATCTTTAACGCCACCTTTTTTAAATTATTTATACGGTATAAATTCAATTTTTTTTTTCATTGTAGATTTTTTTCTCCCCATTTTAGTTGAAGATACAAAATTTTATATCTGACAATTTTATTTGTTCAGATTCTTGTTTGCTGGTTGGCTGTTGAAGCAACACAAACGTGTGTTTGTGTGAGTGCCTATGAGTTATTGTGTGCATGTGTGTGTTCTTGATTGCATCCGTTGCTGACTTGAGTTTAACTTAGATTTAAAAAGATTTTTTAATTTGTTTAACTTTTATATGTTGATGTTGTAGTTGCTGTATTAAAACAAGGTTTAATTTACTTTTATGTAGAAAATAAACGTGATTTTTAAAGATTTTTTATTTCCGCTATTATTATTATTATTATTGATAATATTCTAGAAAACAAAACAATTTAAATTTGTGTTTAATCGCTGCTGAAAAAATAGTAATGAGTTCTGAATGGCAGAAATTAACAGAAACTTTGAAGATTTAAAGCAATTTAAGCAATTCATGTACACACACATACACACATGTTTACAAAGTGAATTGTCTGAAGAACGCTGGGTAATTTTAATTTTAGATATTCGCCGCACTCCAACTTAACAATATAATTGCAAATTGCACACACAAAATTTTTAGAATTTTTCTTTGGCAAAAATGTATTCTAAAACAAGAGAAGGAATTCAAGAAATTTTATCGAACCAAATAAAATTAAAATTCTGTTTGATTTTTTAATTTAATTTTAAAATTGTGTACAAATAAAAAATATCTTTCTTAATATAAAAATTTGTATTTGTTTTCGTAATGCCCTTAATATATCAGGCATGTCATACATTGCGCTCGGCAGGGCTTCTATTCTGTACTTCAATTTTAAATTTTTATTTTACAACATAAAAAATTAATACCTTAAAGCGCTACCTCAAACTTTTGTTAATATGCAAAGTTCTTTTTAAGCGTTTCATTGAAATGCAAAGCAAATAAGCCAACATTTATTTGACTCTCCTCAAAGGATGTCTATTTTATTTTTTTCACCACAAGTAATATAAAAGATTCATTGCGAAGAAAATGTTCGCTTTTCGTTTCATGTAACGTGACTGAATAAGAGAAAAATTCACTTACCACATGTACACTGCTCTGCAAATTGCTCGACAGCATTGTCGCAGCCGATTCTGCGGGTTTCTTTTCCGTTTTCTTGGCGGTCCGCTTATTTTTGCTCTCCAAGAAGCGTTTTTGCAAAGCGCTGGTCTCGTGGTTCTGTTGCTCGCAAACGGTGCTGAAGGTTTGTTCATAACGCGGCACACAGTCGGTTTGACGGCGTCGATAGTTTTCCATGCGTCGACGCAAACGTTCAAACATTTGTTGACGTTTGGGTGGCACCATATCGTTGATGAGTAGGCCGCCATTGGGTGAGGGCACTGCATTGAGTCCAGCTTGATGTTGTTGTTGTTGTTGTTGCTGGACTGCCGTTTGTGAAAGGACCGCGTTATTTGGATTTGTTTGGCCAGCACTGCCATTTCCGTTGCCGCCAGGGCCATGGTTGCCGCCAAGTCCGCCTCCCGTGTTTGGATTTGTCGCACCTGTGTGGAAGGGTGATCTTTGTGATTGCTGTTGTTGGTGTTGCTGTTGCTGTTGCACTTGTATCTGCTGTTGCTGTTGCACATTATGTACGCGTTGTTGCTGAGAAGCTTGCAATTGTTGTTGCTGCTGCAGGTGTAGATTTAGGCTTTGTTGTTGTTGCAATTGCTGTTGATGATGCTGCAAGTGCTGTTGTTGTTGCAATTGGATGTTCAATTGATGCTGACGCTGTTGGTGCTGTTGTTGTTGCTGGGCGGCTGCCTGATTGGCGCTCTGGTACACTGGAAGACCTCCTGCATCCATAAATACAAATTTATCTGTACGTTTGGTATGGCATACAAACACACATACATACAAACGCACACATTCAAAGCGTGTTGATTTATTAACTCTTGATTTTCGCTTAATGAATTTCTCGCCTTAATTGATTTTTTAAAGTCAAACCAAAAATACAATTTTCTATTATTTACAAATTAAGGACGGTTGAGTTAGAGAATATTGACTGAACAATTTCAAGTTACTCTTTTTTAACTTTTTTCAAAATGTTTTGAATAATATATAATTTTTGAAATATTTTTGCGTGCTTAAGCTTTCAAACGAGCTTTCTATAGTTTCCTTGAAACTGCTTTGCTTTTGTTTCTTTAGTTTTTACAAAATTATATTTTTTATATTTTTCCAGACCGTTATTTATTTGTTTAGACTCTGTTTTTTTCGATATCCTTTTTGTAGGTTGTGCTGTTTGCAAGACAGACAATGTCCTGATGTTCTGGATACTTCATCTTACTGCTCCTTCTGCTGTTATTATTATTATCGTGGCAGTGGGTCTAGAAGTTTATGACAATGTCTAAAATTTAAGTCAATTTCGGTACCCATGTTAGATAATCTGAAAATAAAAAGTATTAAATTTTTTTTTAATAATATTTTACAAAATATTTTGTTTGCAAGTATAAAATATAAATAAATATTTAGTCAATTTATTATTCGAGATATGACTCGATATCTTATTTCAAATAATTACAACAAACAAAATTTTTTTAAATAAATAAATGTATAAAAAATATAAAATAAAGAAATAAAAAATGTTTCCGATTTAAAAGCTTTTTTAAACACAAGGCTTAAGAGTTTTTATAAGAAGCTTAAACATCAGAAAGAAAACTTTCAAAGTCTGAACCGAGACTTTACAACTCTGTTCTTGTGCATTTTGTTAATGTTTACAGCAGTGTGGCAGCGCTTCTGGTGTCAAGTAGATGCATTCAACTTGTTTAAGGCAAATTTATTAATTCTTTCAATGCCGAAAAGTGAGGGCGCCGTGATGTACATTATCGGACCTGTCCTATAAATCAAGTGACTTCAAATCGTGGAATTTCATAATGAAAATAGTAGTGCCAAATTGCAATTTTCAAATCGCACATTTAAAGTTAAGTTCAAAATCAAAGAACAAAATTAAAAAAAGTACAAATAAGCCAGTGAAAATGTTTATAAAAAAATCGTACGATTACTAGTGTATCCAGCTGTCTACTCAATCGACTACAATCTAGAAATTAATATTAAACGTTTACATACATAAATACATACGATAAAATACAAAAACAAAAAACATTCTAAATAAACAGCTTAAAACTCTGTCTCATGCAAATTAAACAAACACACATGCACATTTAGCGTATTTTTGTAGTTGCATTTGTAATAAGTGTACATGTGTTAGTAACAATTTTAAACGCTTATAGCTCCCTAAATATCAAACCGATTTAAATAAATATAAGATTGTGGACATCTATATAAAAACTCATTTAAAACATATAAAACTATCAAAATGATTATTATTATTTACGAACGTAAAAGGGATCTAAAAATATGTATGTGTTTGCCTATTAATAATTATAGATTTCAAAATTATAATGATTGTATCGTGAAATAACAAGATGCTTAATAATGTTCGACCGAACACATCCTTTCAGACCAAACCCGAATTTCGGTAGATTTTGCAGAGTGATACCGAATTTGTTTTTAATGAATAGAAACAATTTTAATGGTTGTGCTTCATTTATTTAATAAAAACAAAATTAACACACATAAAAACCTGTAGTTTAATATTTGATAGCATTGCATTTTGGCGTATCTTTGATAATTTGATAATAAAGATACTCGGCGAAAATTTGATCGAATACAGAATATCAAAAAGTTATATCTTTTACCGAACTCCGACACCAAACTCGAACTTTCGTTGGCACACCAAAGATTTATTAAACGGTCAAGGTGTAATAAAACACTTTAAGATTTGACTACAAACATATAAAATTATGATCATGCTTGAGGTGATCTTCCTAATAAATTGCCAAACACAACGAACTGCAATCAACCGATAACTGTCAAATAGGAAGTCAGAGAATGACAATTTAAAGTTCGATGAATAAAAAAAACCTACACACCCGGTAGAAATTACAAACGGAATGACAAGCTCACATGCATTTTATGAGTTATAACTGGGGTGAAGCTGTTATAAAAAAGAGCTAAAAACAAGCTTGCCTTGAAAGTACAAGTTACTTAGACGAAAAAAAATAATTTGTATTAAAATTAAATTTATGAACTTTGTCTTGCTTTAAATTAAAATTAAAAAACATACGTACATACATTTCAAATTGCAATTTGATAATAAAAATATAACGGGTGTACTCAAATGCATACAAACATACATATGTATGTATGTATTTACATGCATACAAACTTGTGCATCAAACGTCTATAAGCAACATAGAGAAATCATACTTTGTCGGATTTGCGAAATACGTGACATGTAACATGAGTACGTATGTAAATATGTATATAAACAACAACAAACAATATCAGATTTATAAAAATAAACAAAAACCAAAAATACAAAAAACATGGAAACATACATACATGCACACATACATACATATATGCACATACTTAATTTTCTAAAATTAACAAACAAAACAAAAACCTTTACCGATTCACTTGAAATACAAAAATACATACAACATTTTCAATGTTCATTTATTTATTGTAAAAATATTTCAAAATTAAAATAAAACGGCCACCAAATTGAACACAACAATAGCAAAAAAATATAAACAATTGCACTAAGAAGGTTTATTTATTTTTTTTAAGACCAACAACACAATTTTGTTGCACTCGCAGCAACATTATTGAGATAAAAACGTAAAAAATTAAAAAAAATTGTAATAAAATTGACTGAGTGACTGACAGAAAAGTATTGTAAAAAACTGGATTAGTTCGCTTTAATGACAGTGTATGACTGTCTGACTGGACGGCATGGATGAATGGATGTGGCGGTTGTTTTTATTTTGTGTTGTCTGCTTGACTGGCTGTATGTATGCCTGGTCTGGCTGCCTGCCTCGCTTGGCTTTATTTTGTGTTGGCTGCTTCATTAAGACTTCGATCCAATACTGAGTCTTTAACAACAACTACAAAAAAAGCACAAAATGAAACTCCCTTGTAGAAAGAGTACATGAGTGCGAAGAAGAAGTAACATCATACAAACAATGCTGCCAGATAGCAGCTTAATAAAGTACACATCTTCAGTTGCCGGGCGTCTGACATCAAAATGGGTGTTAGTTAACTTAAATTAACTATAGTAACATTTTTAAGTATGTTATTGTCTACCAATATCAATTAAAAGGTTATTTTCTATAGATATGCACAACAGAATTTTTTTTTAATTCTTTTTTATAATTTTTAAAAAAATGTTTTGCTTTTAAATTTGCTTAAAAAGAACAACAACATGTTTATGCACATCTAAATACACATGTATGCAACTTTTGTGTTATTCTTTTCTTAAGTTTAATAGTACAAACACTAAATTGAAGAATGAATCGCATTCAAGTCCAAGTCGCAACTTGACCACCGGGCGATCCTTGTATATATAAATTGACACTACGACGACACGATTGACGAAACGACTTACTTGTTTACGTGATACATACTAATCATCTACAAGTACTTGCAAGAGCTTTCGTGAGAAACGAGAAGATATCCCGGACCTTTAACGCATAGCGGTTTTTGTTTCCCAAATATACACACACTTGTCGTCTGAAAAACGAAGGTTAGTGTTAGAGCTAGAGATCGGTTGGGTTTCGATATATATTAATGAATAAATTAAAGATTTTGATATCTTGCTAGTTCAAAACAAGGTAAAAGTTTTACTTGCGATCAAAAATAAAGGATGAGAAATAAGATAATTACATACTCGCAAGAATCAATCAATCCTTTTTATTTTATTTTATTTTTTTTAAAGAGAAGTAATACTCAGGCAATTAGTATGTCAACCAACCCGTAGGTGTGTTACCCTCCTTGGAAAAGGGACAGTGAGAGGACAGGGATAGTGAAAGAGAGAAAGCTTAATTTTTACAACTCTGATATTGCGCGCTGTGTTAGTTTTTAGATCAGTGTTGCAGCGCCTCTGATGTTAAATAGGTGCATTAAATGCGTTTTAAGCTGTTGTAGCCATTTTATTAATTATTTTACTTCGCCGGCGATTTTGCTACAATACCGACGAAGGAGGGCGCTGTGATGTCCGCTAGCATACACCAGTATCAATTGCTGCCGGTCTGTTCAGTGACCAGTGCTATGCCTTCATCACTTAAACACTCCGACAACAACAAATACAATGGCATACTAATGCACATCTGAAAAATGCTGGAGGTTATGACTTGTTTATAAGGAAATAATCAACAACATTTATACAACCTACAACTCATACAATAGAATATGATTAATTGAATTTATTTACTCACTTCTTTACGGGAGAATATTTTTTACGTAAAACTCGTATTCTGAAGAACAAAAATATTATTTTTTCGTGATATTATTTTGCTATAAAGCGATAAGTTGAGCGTCTATGGTTGTTCTTATCAACTGATCCACAAAATGTATGTAACTCTAGTTGCATACCAGCACTTTTAAATTTAGATTTTTAATAAAACAAAAAACGGCAAATCCACAAGTAATCAGCTAATCTGGCATTCTAATAAAAATACAAAAACATAATATACAACACCAATGCTCAGTCAACCTACTGCAGCACAAACACACACATGCCAAAGCAATAAATACAGAAGTGTTGCCAGGTAATCTTTTTTCGCAACGAAGTCATCGAATATATTGATTTATTTCTTTAAAAAATAATTGATTTATTTCTCTTTGCTGTGTGCAAGCTTTACTTATTGAGCCAATTGAAATTTTTCAGCATGAAATTAAAAGTCCTTTTTTGAAAATACGTGTAGACGGTGGACCTTCTCCGAAACATATCGCGGGATATATCTGATCGATCAATATTATTGGCACGATTTGCTTCGATATTTGAAGATCAGACCGAGGCTAAATCACTAATGACTAATCGACTCTGCCTGATTCGATTTTAATTAATCTATGCACTGACATAATAATTTAACTATCATTAGACCGCCCACCTACCAGATTCCCATGATGAGTCTGTTAAAATAATTTGCATTTTACTATTTCGCTTAGCTTCCCGGGGAATTACAAGAGTATCGAAACTGCAATTCTATTTACCCCTCCAGGACCGATTAATTGGTCAAAGTTTCAGCACTTGAAAGCCAACATATTCTAGTTTCGGCCACCAATTCCGTGGCTTTTAGGATCGCTTTTATAACAGCCTGCAATACATTCGTACGTTTATTTTGGGTTGCTCAAGAGCACTTTCAGTAAAATACTGCTAAATGTATCAATACAAGAAACAATGCCCCTGAGAACAACCATTCCATTTATTCAGATTTTACTGCCTGTATGATTCTACAAATTCGATGAAACCTTTGCCAATGAACGAGATTAAAATTTTAAAAAAATTGGATGGCTAACGAGATCGCATGATTTCTACCCATTAGACTTTTCCCTTCATATTCTAACGGCCGAATTCTTTGTCAATAGGTCACAGATGATCGGCAGACTTTAAGCATCGCTTAAGTTCAGCGTGATCTTTTTTCATTAGTCATAGAAAATTTGGCTTCTCAGCGTACTAACGGTGGTCTTTTGATCGATGTCATATTTAAAAGAAATATTACAATTGTAACGTGTCCTTAAAAATCTATGTAGCCACCAAATTAAATTTATTCCAGTATGTGTATGAAATTCTAAAACAACATATTAGTGATTCATTAGTGAGTCTGTTTGTCAACCTGCATATCAAAATGTAAATAAAGTTCTTTATTTGTATGTACATACATATATGGAATTTGTCCGTCAGACAATTTAAAGTTTTTTTGTAGATATGCTGTCACATACTTGAATAAATTTAGAAAATTTTTATGTATATATTCTGAGACGTCATTAAGAGAGAGTACCTATTCAAATAAAATTAAAAACAATTGATTTGTTTGTTTTATGTTTACTTACACTTACATATGTTAATTTGTCCGAAAAGCTTTATAAGAATAAAAAACTTGCAACATTGTTGCACAAACAAACAACATAAACCCAACAGGCACATGTGTAGCCAATAATTTATGCAAAAGGAATGAATTGTAATTGTGGGTTAAATAGTAAAATGAACAAAATATATTCTAATAATTTTCAACAAAATTGCTTGCATGAATTGCAAGCGCGTCATTACTTCATTTCCTTTAGTTTGTTGCAGCACTGGCTTCAAACAATTGCTGGTTGGTTGATTGGTTGGACCAAACTGAAAATTAAGAAAAGCTTTTATCAATGTTAGGGTACGTCTGAAGTCCATACATATTATGTTCTCGCGTATGCTTCGTACAAAAGGTAACGTATAATTTTATTTACAGCTCGTGAGGTTCGTTCGTTCACTTTAATTTGAGCTGCGCGTTCGTTGCGTTTACTTTTTTTTATATTCGTAAAACCGACGTCGTCGTAACACGTACGAACAAACCTAAACAACGTATTGCATCAGGCTAGCAGCAATTATTGGCAGGGAGCTTGGTTGTCCAACTATTTCTGCAATGTGGGTTAGAGCAACCAAACCAAGCAAAAAGCAGCCAGCAGCTACAACAAACAGAAAATATTCATACGATTAGCAAAAAGGTGTACGAGAAGAAGCTCTGCTGCTCTTCATCAATTTCATTTCATGATTTTATTTTATTGTATTTCTTTTAATTTTTGAGCAAAGCCAAAAACGGTATTCGTCGCTTGTACTCTTCAAGTACTCCTCCCTCTTTTTTTATCTTTTTCACCCTGTTATTGTTGTTTTGTGTTCGTTCACAATTTCTTCGCATGCAGTTTCAATAATAATATAATTTGTTTTTGTTGTTTCTTTCGTTTGTGTTTAGAAACATTAGAAATAAATAACAATATAAAACAAAACAAAACCTATAAAAATGTATTAGAAAATATAAACTGCAGTGTGGTGTTGTTGTTTTGAATTTGATTTTGTTTTATTCTTACTGGGAGACAATGTTTAAAAGTTGGTGTCTGCAGCAATTGCTGCTGATGATGTCGTTCGTTGCTATTTTATAGGTGAACAACAACAAAAAATCAAAAGTAGAAAAATTTTCAGCGTTTTAAGAAAGAAAAAAATACCTGGCTGACATGGTAACACGCTCAAGAAATAAAAACAACATTTGTTTGCAGCAGAGATACATATTATACTTGTGTATAAGTAAATCTACATACATACATATGTAGGTGTGTACATGCATATATTTATGTACATATATGTGTAAATACATCCATACATATGTATGCATATGTTTAATGCATGTACATATACATATGTATGTATTTATGCACAAGCCTATCCAAATCAGAGAGTAACGGAAGAATAGCTAAAGCTCAGTACTTGCCAGAGGACAAGGTTTGCACGAGTTGGAACATCGAGACATGTGTATCCAGCATAATAATAACAATTGGCAGTACCATAGAGAATGGGCTAATTGTTGAGGGGATGTAGCTTATCACGTAGGCGCCACAAGTGTCGACTCGTTCATACCAGTCGTACAGGCCACTGTGGGATGCAGATTCCACGATTTCCTAATCGCAAGAAAAACTTAAGCCTTTAGAAGGAAGAACTAATGACGATATGATTCAAAGGAAGCAGGAGCAAGTCACACTTCATAGTAAAAGCAGATTCCTAACACCACCAGAAGGAAGAGAGGGCACCTAAAAAAACATTACCAGTATGTGTCCACTACAGAATGAATTAATCAATTCGCTTCTTCAATTATCTTAACGAATTACACTGTTTTCAGCACGTACATAAGTCCCGGTTCATACACATCAAGTTTAGCTGATCAGGATCTATTCAACTTTCTTTTAAGGCTGCCTTACTGTAAGCTGGCCAGATTTCGGAGATGAAAAGAGATGACTTTAACACAATTAGTAAAACATTTAAGGGTTTGCAATACTGTGGTAGTGTGCCTGTGTTAGTAGCAACTTTAAACGCTCATAGCTCCTTAAATATCGAACCGATTTAAATAAAAATTAAGTTTGTGCACATCTATGTAAAAACCCGTTTCAAAACACATAAATCTTTCCAAAATCGCTTCAGTATTACGGCCGTAAAAGGGTTCTAAAAAACGTGTTTCCTTATTAATAATATAGAAGATAATTTCATTTTGAAAAAATTAATTCACCGTTTTGAGAAAACATTAGAGAAGACACAAATTTATCGTAATTCAGCAATTATATCAAACTGAACTGAATTTACAACAAAGAAAATGTTCATAAAAAATTGTATATGGAAAATTGCATAAGAGTGAATTACGTAAATCCTGTTGGTTAATGTCAAGCCTCAAATGGGGAATGTGTGCACAAAAGTGTGCCCTGGGGCCATTTCTCTCGTCTAGAAGTTAAAAACCTAGAAAATACATACTAAACAATATTTTAAAAATTTAGTTTTTTTTCTTTGATATCTCGTAGATAGATGTAAATTGTGATTTTGAGATATCCCGGCACGGATTCAGGGGAGCGGAAAAGAGGATATTTCTCTCCCTGAACGTATAAAATGTATTTAGCTACTAAAGAAATTTGTATATATTGTGTTTTATTTAAAACTTTCCCTGCCAAAAAGCTTGAGCTGGATCCGCAGCTGGAGATATCTGCCCATTTTTCAGATGTTCATTAAATAGTGTGCCATTGCACTGCATTGATACTGGTGTATGCTAATGTACATCACGGCGAATACTTGACACCAATAAACTCGCAATAGCAGAGTTGTAAAAGAATTAATTAAGCTTTCTCACTTTCACCATCTGTCGTTTCTACATTATTCCTTCCACAAAGAAGGTAACACATCAGAAAAGGTTGGTAAGTAGGCATTATCTCTGCCTGAATTGTTCTCTTAAAAAAAACTTATCCAACATTTCGATAGCTGATACATGTAGTACCGACGGACTATCGGAGAATGGTTCGGTTAAATCCTAAAGCAAGGATGTCCAATGCAAAAATCTAGCCTCAAAATGTGTAGTCGGCAGTAAAGTATGATCTAGAGTCGTTAATGATCTAAGGATTTGTGAGCTCTGGTACTTTTGGTTGTCTAAATATTATCGGGGGAACTAAAGATAAGATCATGCATTTGGACATATGGAAGAGTAGTAGAGTTTCCTAAGGAAAAAAACCTTATCACAGAACAATATGTGTAATTAATGCAGGCCAAACTATTGCCAAACTATTGCCCAAACATGACAAAGAAATTCCTGCGAAACAATATGCATACATATATAAAAAACATTAAGAGTACCCTCCTCCTCCTACCATCTTCTAGCGTTATTAATTTAACACATTTGAAAAATATTCTGAAATAAGGTACCTACTAAAAAAAATTTGATTATATCCATAGTCACATTGAAAGTGGATTTATCGAAGCAAGGAATTTAAGCTCCATGAATATGAAAAATAATATTCGAACAATCAAAGCCTGGGAGATTAGGATCTCATATGGAAGCCAAGAAGTTCCGTACTATAGTTAAAGATAGTTAAAGAAATATGTTTTTATTCAATACTTTATGTTACTTGACGCAAATTAAAATATCGTTTTTGTCAAGGCGTCTTAACTAGGTGAAATTATTAGTACAACAATACATGAACTGAGACAGAAAAATATAAAGATACCCTTTTTGAAATTCAAAATATGTATAAAGCACAAGCACGACAAAAAATAGTCATCTGCCATAATGCTGCCACCTGGTTATTAATACGCCTTGGTTTTAGGGGAAATCTACATGAATTTTTACTTTCATTACATTTTCTTTTTATAAATTTAAGAAATAAAAAAATTTTAATTAAACCAACAATTTGTTGTTGTGTTTTTTACAAAAAACAGTAAAGTGAAAAGGCGACGTATGTATACTTTGGTAGCTGTGTGTAAATATATACGAGGGCTGTTTGATAATTCCGTGACTTTCCGGATAACATAAAATTTTTCCCGCAAAAAACGTTTTATTTCTCCACATAGTCTCTTTTAAGATCGATACATTTAGTTCAGCGTCTATCTATGTTCTTTTTTGCCCCCTCCATATAATAAGGTTTCCTAGCACTCTTCAAATAGGAGTTTGTGTTAATGGCAACCTCTTCGTTTGATTCAAATTTCTTACCACTCGGGCATTTTTTTCATATTTGAAAACAAAGAGCTAAATCTGGAGACCATGCTGGAAGTTTCTACGTTTCGTTCACATTTACACAACGGCACAGTTAGGAAAACTTGTTCCAAACACTCCTTTGAAATGGTCATATGGTTGCAATTGCGGCACCCACACCGCTCCTAATATGTAGCTTTTTAATATACAAATATTCATACAAAATGTGATGTAGTCGCTCGGTTAAACTTCTTAAAGCCTCAGCAATCTCATGGATTTTAATTTTTCGATCATCCAATACCATTTCAATTGATTTTATCTAGCGTGACGATCTCTTTTGAGCGACCTGAGCGTTTGGCATCATTCGTGCTGGTACGATCACAATGCAACTCAGTGAACTACTTTTTTAATCATTGGAATTGATGCTGCAGAGTCCGCAAAGTATTTATTAACTCCCAGGCCCACGATCTCACACGTATTCGTTCTTTCTTACAATAACAAATTCTAAGATTTTGTTTTATATGTAATTGTAAGAAAGAACGAATGCGAGTGCCACCGTGGGCCTGGCAGTAAGCCTTTCTTTGGTTTCTGTGGCGGTTTTCTTACGTAAAATATTTTCGCTAAATTTAACGAGATTGTGTACTTTCAATGGCTGCCAAAAGCCATTCGACTAAAAGATAAAACTTAAGGATTTAAGGCTTTGGAAATATAAAAATTCGCGAAACTATTAAATTGCCCTCGTTACTATTGTATTCCTTGTGCATACATTCGTATCTCAAGATAATCATACAAACTTCACCTCTCACTGGTCATACGAACTGTTAACAGCCCGTTTAATTGTAACAATTTCCTAACAATCACCCTAAATGTCAACCAGAAAGTTAATTTTTGTTTTGGAAAATTAAAAACAAAATACATATATGAAAATATAAACCACAACAAAATCCCGTAAAACTAAATAACAACAAAAAGCGGAGAAAATGTTAGTAAAAGAGAAGATGGCACAAAATCAATTTACAACACTTGCAAACGCAATTACGACGTAATAAAATATAACAATCGATACAGAAATACGAATACAAAATTTATGACACCAACACCACGAAGAGCAACAAGAAAAGAACACTCACTAAACTCTATTTACAGTGGGATGGATATTGTTGGAAAACTTTACTTCATACTTCAAACTATTTCGTTTCTGCAAATTCGTTTGTTATTTTAACAAAATTTTTATAGAATTTATCATGAAAATATCGGAAGTGACATGGGTCGCATGTGTGTTTTTTCGCCATTAAACTCCGTGGTGGTCTACATTTCCCAGACGCCCCTTTATTGCAACGTAGTCATATCATAAATTTACAAGATATGTTAATAAGTTTTTTGAACAAAATGAAGAGCGATACGACGAATATTTCTACATTCTTAAATGCAAAATCACGTTTTTTGAGATATGACTACGTTGTACTAAAGGAGCGATATGTATGAATAAAATGAAATATTTTCTCATTCCATTTCATTGCAATAAATGATTATTTCAATGTAGACAAAGTAATAGTTATAATGAAAATCTTTGTTCAAGAGTTTTGCTTTTTCAAATCAGAAGTTAGAAAATCTTTAAAAGTGATTTTATGGATGGCTCAGTCTGGAGTTGAATACTGAGTAGGAAGTAAGACTTGAATTCCGCTAACTAAATTGGCAACAACTGAATTAGTTTTATTTAATTAGTCTCACTTTGTCCTTGCTTTGTGCACAGATCCTCAAAGTATCAAATCTAACCAGTGGAAGTTTTTGCCTGTTAAACTAAAACAGAGTAGGAAGTAAAAACATCATGGCGATCCTGTCGTGCTACACGCGCAACATTACTATTATTAATGGCGTTTTCTCTTAAAATAAAAAAGTGCAACATTTTTTACCCTTTTTATTGAAAATTTCTAATATAATGACTTTTTGAAATAGTGATTTTATTAAAAATTATTGTATCATCACTTCCGCGGAAAAATTTTTGTCTTAAGAAAACTTTGAATAGCAATTTTTTTGATAAAAAGTAAAAGAAATGTTAAATTTTTTTAGAAACGAAAATGGCATAATAGAAATTCCTCAAGTCTATAGACAATATTAAATTATATAAGCTTACGATTTATAATGTCTCAATATGGTCCAATTAAAAAACAGATTCCTTTTAATAATCATCAGTTTTGTAAAGAAAGAAAAAGGAAGCCATTTGCCAAATTCATGATAAGAATTAAGTAATGCAAATTTATAATTTTCAAAATATTTTGCCAACAAATTAAGAAACAGGAAATCAAAATTTTTGCGGGTACAATGTTTTTATTTATCTTGTAATGCTTCATTTTACATTGATCTGAGTTAAGAAAAATTAAGCTGAATTTAATATACATAAATTGTGAATTTAAAGTAGCTTTTGCCAAAAAAACAACCGTTTCCGAAATGAAAAAAACGCGACCAATCTGGAAACAATTAAATATATTTAAACAAATGAAACAAATTGCAAATCAATTCATAAATAGCGTACTTCTGAGGGAATTCACATAACAAAAATACAAACGAATTAAAGGTAACTTTCTCCTTTTTTGAAGTCCGTTAATAATCGATTTATTACTATTTCGAATATAGTTAATAAGTTAGTGTCAAGATATTTTTTGTATATGTCAAGCTTTTTCACAATGCAGGTCCACTGTGATCGCAAATACAACCAATTCACAATCAGATCAAACAAAGCGGATTCTCTGATGAGACCTAGGAGTGCTCCTCGAGAATTTACCCTGGGATTTCTTAAGGCAAACTTGCATGTAGGCTCTTTGGCGACTCCGAGGTAAGTACCTGATATCTTACTGAACAGTATGATTAATAGAACGGAACTGCAACAATGAATATAAAAGTTGTAGAAAATATGGTTTACGTAGTGTTGTAATTCAACCAAAGATATCACATACTCACACACTCTTAAAATTGAGCGCCATACACGCTCTTAAAGAAGGTCCCACTGTATTAAATTCGCTAGACAGTAAACAGAGAAAATATTTAAAAACACATCAGAGGTTGGAGCAGAAAAAGTAAAAAAACAACAAATTCAAGCCCCACAAGTGGAGAATTCTCTTTATTATTATGATTCTCCGAGAGCATTATATTTTTCTTTGTTGAACATTTTGAAAATATGTATGTACATACGAGTACGTACAATCTAATCCAAACAAAAGATAAAAAATAATACTGTAGGTATGTGTGTGTAGTTTCTGCCAAGCTTTTCAGCGCGTACCTTCTTCAAAAGTTGCATTTCTGAACGCCTGGTAAAATGCTTGCTCGTGTTCAGACGCGAATCCTAAACGTGATGTTCGCACGTAAAATGCTAGTTGTAAAACGGTGTTGCCTGCTGACTTGCTTGCTACTTACATGGTGTTTACCAGCCAGGAACAAACAGTAGACAAATAGATACCGAGTCGACATGTCATCCATCCAAACAAAAAAAAAAACATTTATCCCTCTCTACGCTTGGACAGTTAGCCAGCCAGCAAATCAACAACAACCACCAGTCAGTCACACTCTTCTTAGTGTGGCTGGCTGGCTGGCTAGCGTTGCTGCTAATGCACTTAGCTTACATACCTTCTAGTAGATTTAGCGTTAGGTCGATTGACTACTTAATGCTTGGTTGGACGGTTGGTCACTTAAATTTGTGATGAGATTTCTGGTGGATTATGCGCTTTTCGTGTTAAGTTTTATGCTCACTCTCTTCGATACTGGTCATCATCATTATTGTTTGACCACCTGCACCATCTATCTCCCTGGCATGTTTTTATGTTGTATTAATAAAAAATATTTCTTTATAATTTCGTACACACTGTCATAGTATTTTATTGAAGTTTATTTTGTTTGCATTTTGCTTGCTGCTTTATTGTTGGAACAAGAACATCTTCTCTTCTTATTGAATGGTTCTCATTTGTTTTTTATCTCTAATTGTTTTTATAAGACCCAAGGTGGCCAACTTAATAACTTTCCGGACCTGATCAATAGAAAGTAGGTTTGTCAGATATAAAAATTTTTTTTTTGCTTTATTTAAAAATGAATAATAAAAAAATATCAAATAAATGAGTTTATTCAATGTTACTCGTATCTTATCTTTCATGACATTTTTTAAATTATAGATCCTTCAACTATTTCCGCTTGTTTTTCTCCCATTTTGATTATATTTCCATATTTTATTTAAAATTAAATCAATTTCTTTATTTCTACGATATTTCGCGTTTTGTCTTTAAAATTTTTTCATGTAAATGTCTTTTTGTAACATCGATTCTTTTTTAGTTAATCTATTTCCGAATCCTTTCTTTTTATACAATTTCAGAGATTTTTACAGATGTTGGTAATTTTTTTCTATTAAAGTCATTTTTCTCAGTTTCCCTGCCTTCATTTACAGTTTAATTATCCATTTTTGATGCCTTTTTCAATTTCAGCGATTTTAATTAATGTTTGTAAGTAATTAGTGGAAGTTATATTTGGTTTATATTGAAAGGAATTATTTGGCTCAAGTTCAAATCCGAGTTTACTTAATTTGCTTACAGTGGCGGTCTTTATCTTCGCCGAGAAAAGGTTGTTCACATTCCGTAATGGTGAAACGTTAATTTAAACAAAAATTTAAAAATAAATAAATAAAATTTAAAAATACAGGTTGGGATGCAATTGAGCTTCTATCCAAACTAAGCCTTTCCCTGAACTTAAATTTTATTTTTTGTTTTTGAGAATCGTAATATATTCTGAAGCTTTTTTCGACTTTGGCAATTATTCTCCGAGTTTTGGTCGAATATTAAGAAATGTATCCATTTTTCGAGTTTTGATAATTTTTACGGTTTTTAAAACATAAAGAAGAAATTATAACATAAAAAAATCAACAGCATGAATGAATGACAAAAATAAAAACAGTAAAATGTAACAAAAATTCACTAAAAAAATATATGCTTAAAAGCAAAATATGCAAAATTATGTTGTTAAAGGCAATATATTCTGCATTAAATCGATACCAAAATTCCGAAAAAGTTCTGAAATGGATAAATAGATAGGTACAGAAAAATATTATGACATACAATATTTTTGGTTGCCCTGGTTATAACGATCGGATACAGTATTAATAGCAAAATTGTACGAATTGTTGCCGCATTCTTCAGATTTAGCTTTTTCCAACTTCCGTATATAAGGAAATTACTCGACGGAAAAAGATTTTAGTGGGATTCGCAGGTTATGTTTGCAATACAAGCCTATTTCAAATGTTACTTTGCGAAGGGCTTAAAAAAGTTGCAGAACTACTGAATGAATTGCACGGAGCTTAAGGAAGACTAAAAAAATTAAACACGAAATTTTTTTCTATATATTTTTGTCAAAACTTGGCATCCCTTCGTAAGACCGACTTAAAACAAAATTTGGGAGAATACATAGTTCAGGTTCAAAAAATTGCACTAAACTGAAAATGGAAACCTCGGATTCTATATCAATTATTTGCATTAATTTGGTGGTATGCTTGACACCGACGATGCTGGATACAAGTACTAAAAATTTCATTTGCAGCTTGCTTGACATTAATTAAGCACACTTATACGAGTTTTAATTCAACCATTTGTAAAATTTTTGAAGGAAGCATTTCTTCAAACTTTTTGAAGCTATATTTAAATTTTTTAAGCGTCAAGCATTGTGATAGTAGTTGTGAGTTGTATGCTGGATGTCAAATCAAAATGTTTTGATTTTTCATGCAGCATCGTCGGTGTAACACACACAAACACATTTATACAAACACCTTGCGAAGACCCCGACTAGTCAATATACGCGAGTGGCCCAAAGCTAGTCTAAATGCATATAAAAAACATGGTCTTCTTATCACTTCGGTATCCTAAGGCTGGACCATATAGTCCATGTTTGCATTACGTAGAACTAACCCAAAAAATGCTTCATGACCACTGACTGACAAGTAGTTTGTTCGCCACTAGTACGATCGTGAAAGCACGAATAATTGTCGTATAACAGTAAGTTCTGCTTTAAAAATGACATAATCCATGACTGCATTAAATAGGAGCATGTTGTAACTAATCCGTTGCAGCTATAATGGACCACATACTTTAATATTATCTACAGGATACTATCACAATGCTTGATGAATATGCTTTATATGAAATTGATTTTTTCCGGTTTTGATCCGATTTTTCAGCTTTTTTAGATTTTAGCATTCTTTCAGACAACTGTAAATAATTGTTATTAAGATTCTAAAATTTTCCTATTAACATTTAGATATATTTTAATGTGGTCACTCTCAAAGTAAAGTGCTTTAAGCTCGTGTTTTACACACTTCGTCTTTTGCAGTTAAAACTGCAACCACAACAGCGCAAACCCTCTTATAAAATAATGTTCGGTGACATGCTGGGCGCGTTGAATATTTTTTCATTGCAAAGAAACACTCGTTTTATTTAAAAGGCGTTAAGCTTTTTTCCCAATAAAAATTTATTCGATGAAAATATTTATGCGTACTCGCGTAAATGGTACAAGAAGCAAACCGGCGTCTAAACAGCCATTAGCGACCGGCATACCATTTTAATGAAGATTGTTTATTTGTTAAGCGTTCGTTCGTGAGGCATAACGGCGACGACAATAAAGAAAACTACGAAAATACGACAGAGTAAAGAGCCAGCCAACAGCCAAGCCAGCCAGCAGCAGTGCGTTAAAAGTTTAAATGCTTTACAAAACTCTATGTCGATGTTTTATTCATTTTAGTAAGCTTTTCGTAACCGAGGCGAGGCGTTGTGACTACATATTGGCAACAACTGCCTTCATTAGCTACAAACGACAACGACGTTGATTCATTTCCTAAAGCATATGACAGACGACACGTAGTACGCCTGAAAGCGTTGCGCGTCTATCGCAAAATTTACCAGGAGCACAGTTATTTTAGTTAGACACGACGTTTAAAAAGTTTTAGTAGCTGGCAAAGAAGTAACAAACGAAATAATCAAACAACCATACAATTCTTCGTTCACTTTGTTCGTATACACAAAAGCAAACATCAAAAGAAAATACATAAAAATAAAAAAAAAATTAAAGGGGAGAGCACATTGTATTATTGCTCCCAAAATGTTTTCTTTTTTATTTCATAAAGAAAAAGAGCATAATTTTAAAAGTAAAATAAGAGCAACACACTCAACTCATCGGAAGTTGGGGTTAATGAACAGTGTTGCCAGTCTTTTATTTCCAAGCTAGAACACGCCAAGACAAGCAGATAACATGAAATAAAAGGGAATTTGTTTTCTAATTTTCCGTTTATTTTTTATGTATGTATGTATGTACCTACTTGTGGAACCTTATTTTGCAAAACACAGCGTTTATTAAAATTAAACAAAACAAAGTTACATTTGCATGGAAAATTGTCAAATATAAACGGTGTAAAACCATAATAAAATAACACACAAGCATGACAAGAATCCAATATTGGTGATCACAATTTGAAGAAAAGGAACACACACATTTCATGAAAACTTTTTTCCCCGATAAAGTTGATTTTTTTCATAAAAACATTCTCACACAAAAACTTCAGGGGGATCGAAAGTTTCCTACGCAATATGTAATATGTGAATAGGCGCCATTCCGGTTAGCGCACGAAACTAATTGCAAATATTTAATTCTCAATGGTTCTCAAACAAGTTGAAAAAGTTTTACAAAGTCAGGCCGTAGATCACTCAAAAAGCGCTTGATGGATTTAATATTTGCGGAAGAGAAAGTTGTAGCTCCGCCACACTTATAAAAGCTATAATAGCACAACAACATCTCCAATCATATTGGAGATATGAATTTTTATTATTACTAATAAATTAATTGAAAAAATACAAGAATAGAAGTTATTTATGTCAGCGCTACAAAAGTTGGCACTACTATTTTATCAAGATTACCAGTTTTGTTTTAAGCTTTATCCCCAATTTTCCATTTTTAGCGTTCAAACATTCTCTAATTTTGTTATAAATTATTATAAATTATATTTTAATAATAAATAAAATGAACTAAACTTATTTTTTTTATTATGGTATATTATGGCTTCGTTAGAAATAAGAAATATTCCCATTATTTATCAAACACGATTTCAAGCATGTAACTGCCGCGGCTGCCTGTGAAATCCGATTTTTCAAGATTTTGTAGACTTCGTCTGGTTCTATCTCACGAATGAGCGATATTATTAGGCATTGATAGATAATACGGTTGATAACACGATTACAAGCAAAAAATCGCCTGTTTGATGAGCTGCATGACATGGAGCGCCATACATCTGAAACCAACGATTGTACAAGCTGATTGCAGTTAATAAAGAAAGTGTTGCCAGTCTTTTATTTCCAAGCTAGAACACGCCAAGACAAGCAGATACATACATGAAATAAAAGGGAATTTGTTTTCTAATTTTCCGTTTATTTTTTATGTATGTATGTATGTATGTATGTACCTACTTGTGGAACCTTATTTTGCAAAACACAGCGTTTATTGAAATTAAACAAAACAAAGTTACATTTGCATGGAAAATTGTCAAATATAAACGGTGTAAAACCATAATAAAATAACACACAAGCATGACAAGAATGCAATATTGGTGATCACAATTTGAAGGAAGGGAACACACACACACATTCATGTGAACTTTTTTCTCCGATAAAGTTGATTTTTTTCATAAAAACATTCTCACGCAAAAACTTCAGGGTGATCGAAAGTTTCCTACGCAATATGTAATATGTGAACAGGCGCCATTCCGGTTAGCGCACGAAACTAATTGCAAATATTTAATTCTCAATAGTTCTCAAACAAGTTGAAAAAGTTTTACAAAGTCAGGCCGTAGATCACTCAAAAAGCGCTTGATGGATTTAATATTTGCGGAAGAGAAAGTTGTAGCTCCGCCACACTTATAAAAGCTATAATAGCACAACAACATCTCCAATCATATTGGAGATATGAATTTTTATTATTACTAATAAATTAATTGAAAAAATACAAGAATAGAAGTTATTTATGTCAGCGCTACAAAAGTTGGCACCACTGTTTTATCAAGATTACCAGTTTTGTTTTAAGCTTTATCCCCAATTTTCCATTTTTAGCGTTCAAACATTCCCTAATTTTGTTATAAATTATTATAAATTATATTTTAATAATAAATAAAATGAACTAAACTTATTTTTTTTATTATGGTATATTATGGCTTCGTTAGAAATAAGAAATATTCCCATTATTTATCAAACACGATTTCAAGCATGTAACTGCCGCGGCTGTCTGTGAAATCCGATTTTTCAAGATTTTGTTGACTTCGTCTGGTTCTATCTCACGAATGAGCGATATTATTAGGCATTGATAATACGGCTGATAACACGATTACAAGCAAAAAATCGCCTGTTTGATGAGCTGCATGACATGGAGCGCCATACATCTGAAACCAACGATTGTACAAGCTGATTGCAGTTAATAAAGAATTCGCAATCATAGGCCTGTACCGCTCTTAAATGGCGTTTGACTAAAATGGCGTTTCCAGCAATATTTCCCAGCGTTGTTTGGTCGTAAAGCGAATCATTTTGGTCCGCGGTCGATTTTCAGTTAATATTTCTATCAAAAAATTCTATCAGTACCAAAAACCCACGATTTAAAAAAAAATTTGTATTTGAACCAATCTGTCGCCTTGGTCTTGTTCGCATTTGTACTTCTAAAGTTTAAATATAAAACTATGAAATTTTAATAATACTTCATTTCGAATAATTTAGTATTCCTTTCAAACGCTGATTAAAAGTATATAACAAAAATATGGGTATTGAAATTAAAAGATAGTAACGCAAAATTAAATTCAGCAAAAAATATATTATGCGCCAGAAATCCTTCGAATCCTTACATGAAATTTTCATCTTCACGCTTCCCAATGTGGGTACTAATCCGCTAAATCGAAAACGCTGATTTTTACTGAAATCCCTTTAGGAATTGTTGGTTATTTTTGACGATATATGAAAGTGTGCAGTACACATTTGTCTGTCTGTATGAAGTTAATTTGAGAACGTTTAAGCTAATTCCGAGGAGAACTCTGTTTGCGGTATGTACTTTAAGCTGCATAAAGTTGAGTTTATATTAGTGTCACAAGGCCATTTCTTCTTTATTTGGATCTTTAAAATTTCTTTCTGTAGTTTAAGAGATGATATCCGTCAAGTGGTTGCTGTCAGTGTTGAGACGCATTTATGCCCTTTTTATTGCATTTTCCGCAATATTTCCTCTAATAACTGTTCGCATGCCTCTCGAATGTTTCCTTTAGGGGCCGTGATTGTCTGAAGCTTGTTGACATAAGCCCGCGACTTCAAGTAGCCCCGAAGACAGAAGTCTGGGATGGTTAAGTCGGGCGATTTTGTTGGCCAGACCAAACCGCCAAAAGCGGGAGATTACGCGACCAGGAAACTCTTCGCCACAATCATTCCACGCTCTTCTTGCGTAGTATAGCGCTATATTGCTTGTCTGTTTCTATACTTCAGCTGTCTAGTTCACAAATGCCAAATATGATTGACGTACGACGCAAAAATTAGAACATCTTTCGAAAGGGTGATTAATATTGCGCCACCAAGTATTAATATTTTTTGTACATTTTCTGAACAGAAAAATTTTTATAGGATTTCTTCGACTAGTTATTTGGAGTTTATATTGGGAAATGACTAAAGGTTACATATATTAATGTTAAGCTTTTGCAATTTTGCTATTAATTTTGGATGAACCCATCCAACCAACACCTCCTCTTTTTGTACTACATATAATTTGTACATCATGAAACCAGAAAACGAATGCGTTCAAGTATAATTTCTTTATTTAATATATTTAAAGAGTGTTTATCGTACAAAAGAAACATTAGGTGTCGCATTGCTGTTCTTTGGAGCACATCTTCTTATTCAATTGAGTGTTTAATTACAATTCTAAATTATAAATAAATTATTCAGCACATTTGATATGAAATTTCATATTGCCACAAAATGAACTAAATATTTATATGTAAAAACAAACATTTACAAATTTCTTCCAAATTTACTAAAGACAACCGCATCATGAACATCAAAATAATAGTAATAAATAAAATCAATCACCAGTAAATAGTTTGTTGGCTAAACAATACAATACAACTTAATGAGTAATTTGATAAATATTGTAAATTATTATTGCTGACTTTGCGGAATATTTCATTTTAATTTTCATTAATGAAATTACGGTCCTTCGAAATGCCAACAAACAGCAACGAAAAAAAAATGTACGAGTATAAGAGGATTTTAAATATAAAAAAAGTGTCAGAAATTTAAACATAAACTGCGCATGATTGCAAAAAGTTTATGGGTTTTCAAATGTTGGCACTGAAGGATATAATGGATGGTAAGACAGAAATGCACTGACGTGCCGTGCCGTAACTTCCAGTGAATGATATCAAAATTATTAAAACCTGTCCACAGTCTATTTAATTAATTTTTAATCTGTATAACTTATTCAAAATTTTCCCGATATTATTGTTGGAGGACCGCCCTAATATTTAGTAAGGAAAGGGTGATATTAAATTGAATACAAATACAGTCGAACTTCCCTATAATGAATCTGTATAGAAACTTCATTATACAGAAATTATAAACCCTGCACTTTTATTTTAATGCCTTGTTTTTTAACTGCCAGGCTCACTATGTCGATCGAATTCTTTCTTTCGTACAATAAAATTTGTTTTAAATGTATGTAATTGTACGAAAGAACGAATGCGTGTGACATAGTGGGCATGGCAGTAAAATATTTGATAAACTGCTTAGCAATATCTTTCTTTTCCTCCATCTTCAACTTTATTAATTAATAATAATTTTTTTCAAAAGAAATGCTACTTCGCTTAGTCATTTTTCACTGAACACGGACAACTACTGTCTAAATTGTTAGTGATGGGACTTTGTTTCTTTTCGTTGTTATAGTTTTTCATCTCTTGGGAATCCCCTATTTATATACATACTTACATAGTACTTTGTTCTCGTCGCACAGTGTTGTTAGTATGCGTAATGGAAACTTTTTTTGGAAATAATTCATTACATGGAGACAAACGCTCAAAAAACTCAAATTTACATCTGGAAAATTGCTCCGTTGTAAAGAAAAATTCATTATATGGAAATTCACTGTAAGGAGATGAAAATACACTAATATTGAAACAAGAAAGCTGCGTTTTTGAAATGAATTCAGAATAGGGATAGCTTCATTGTATAGAAGTTCACTATAGAGAAGTTCGACTGTATTACCATAAATTTTAACATAATAAATATGTACATATATACACAATTAAGCTAATTGAAGGGATTTGAATTCATAAAATGAAACAAATTATAAAAAAAATATATTTTAAGCAACATCAGCACATGTTCCCTTATAACAAACTTATACACTGAAAAAAATAATAATATTAATAATAAAAATGCAGCCATACACAATTTTGCCACATTAAGATAAAAATTAAAACATTTGATATTTATGATAAATATGTCCGTCCGTCCGTCTGTCTTTCTTTCCGTATTGCTTTTCATTTGCCAAATTAGAATGTTAAAAAACAAAACAAACAGATTCATCGCAATTCACTTGTGATTTCTGTAGTAACGTTTTCTTTTTAAATACATATGCATGTGCGTGTGTGTGTTTTTTAACTTTTAATACAAAATAAAAATATACAAATTTTTATCCAAAAAGCTCTCTTTTTTTCTTTAATATCTTTTCTCAGTTTGAAAGCATTCTTTCTTTTATTTCCGATATACTTTTTTGTTGTAAAAATAATTTAAGATAAAAACGGATCTTTCTTAAAATTTTAAACAGGCTCCCAGCAATTGACTGCCAGCAAAAGGTTGGTATTTTATCCAATTTATTTTGTGTTTTTTTCCTCTGACTGACATTATTGTATACAAGTTTGCTTATTGTTGCTGTATTTTTATTTCTGCTTTTCTCAGTCAGCTTTTTCCTCATTTTTGTTATTGTAATCATTTTATGTTTACATTTTGAGCGATATAAAAAAAAGCACACAGATTCACACACGTATCTGCAGATATGAATGTACATTCACACACACTCAAGCTTACTCTCAATATAAAAAGCAAAATAACAATTATGAATAATAAACATGTGCATACTGATTGCGAGTGCACTAACAAATTTTACAAACAAGTAAATAAATTGATTACAGTGGGTGGGAAAAAGGTACTGATGCTGAAAATGAGACAAAAGATGTTCGCTTTATAAGCTTTGTTTGTTAGATTTGGACTCGTGTTTTGTAACTAAAGCAAAGCAAAAACTTTCTGATTCCAAGATTTTGCTATAATCCTGTGAAGCATCGGCTGAGTTACAACTCCAGTAAAAATTTTGGAGCTTCTTATCAGGCGGAAAAACAATAATTTCGTTTACGAATCTGCCTGGAAGACGCTTGCTTTTCATTTGGGGAGTAGACACTTGAAAGCAGTACATTAAAGAAATATTATTGCCGCTTCGAAAGCCTTTGCTTCTTGTAAGCAAGAGGAACACAGTGGGGAAGAATTCAAATATTTGTGAAATAAATCAGCCTTTTATGAACGACTGACTGGTCGAGATGAAATTTCTCACAGACATATCAGTGGAGTATTTCAGTTACAATTTTGAAAATGAACTTCCACAATTGCTAAGAACATGCAAAACTTTTGAGCAGTTACTTTTTCTTCTTTCTCAGCCGAAACAAAATATTTGTATGCATAAATACTATTGATATCTAGAAATCTAAAAGCTCTGCTTGGTTCTGAAATTTATCTTTTGTATTTAGTAAGTTTTTTACTCATTTGAAATTTAAGATTTTTCTACTTTTAAAAATTTCGGACAATTATCGGATCTAACTATCAACATGTTTTCGCTATTGTTATTTTTTCGTTAGTTAAACAATGTATTACGTATGTCGATAACGATTATTTGTACTAGATTAAAGAAAATGTGTGCATGTTTTCTTTAATCTGGGATAAATTGTCACAGTCGCAAATTCGACTTCGACATGGAAAATCATCAATAGCATCATCAATAGTATACACCGATTGAAACATATCTTCTGATTTTCCAACAAATAAAACTTTTAACTTGAAAATTAAAAAACAAAATTTTGGACCCCCAAAAAAATTAGCACAATTTTTTCTATAAAAAAAATAAAAGACCCTCAACCTTTCCCACTAATTTCAAGCTCAAAGCGTTCGATAATGTATATATTTCTTAAATAATTAAAATCAAATATTTTTCGAAAGCGATAAATCTCAAACGGACCAATGGTTTATAATACGACGTTGATTTTTTAAGGTTAGGAGTTGATTAGATTTTGGATTCGTTGGGTATGGAAGTTTAGAAAATTTAATATAAAACTATATATATTTTTGATTTCATAAAATGTCAACATCAAACAGAGCGTATATGGACACGCAATCAAATTGAAATTAAACACTTCTTTCAGTACTTTCAGTAAAATCAGTGTATACATTTTTATACTATTTAAAGCTTCTTTATTCATAAATTTGAATTGGTTTTATAACTTTGATATAGCAAAACAAAATGCTTGTGACTGTCTATAGACGAGTAAGTTTTAAAACTTAATTTGATTGCATTAATTTTTTATGATCAAAATACAGAATATGTTTGTCATTGAATTTAATATTTAAAACGTCATTATCATTCACAAACGAATTCGCGTGTAGAATTCCTGCAAAAGTATCAGCATTTAACTTGTTTCTTATTTTGGTTTTGTTTAGATTTATTATTGAAAAAATTCGTTGCCACAGTATTGCAAAATTTGCAAACATGCAGTCGTCCCCTTTCTTTATATTGAAGACGTTTTTATAAAACTGCAGCATATCATTTTTATCAACATAATTTATTTGCCTTATAAATTCCTTGTCTATCTTGTAAAATCCATAAATTTGAACAAATTCTGGGAAATGCAAAACTGAAGGAATTATGGAGTTATTGGTATCGAAAATTCGGTATTTTTTATATCCATTTTTTTAAAAAAGAATGAATTTGATTTGATTCACTACTGGGGACTACCGGATGGCGTGGTCGCACTCTCGGTGTGTTAAATCAGTGTTTAATTTCTTGAGCGCTTCGTATATAAAATAGTTTGCAATTAAATTCAGCTAATTTGTGTGTAGAAATATCCATACTTGAAAGACTTGCGATTACATATATTTTGTCTAGTGGTAGGTCATCATCCTCAAAATTAAAATCTTGCCACAAAATGCCGTCTAAGTTCTTAGAGTCAATAAAATTGCTTAGGATTAGTGCTGACAAAGTATTGAGTAGTGGGTACCGAGTATCGGATATTTCCTTTATTTTTTGTTACTCAATACTCAAAAGTAGTTACTCGATACTTTTAGTGTTGTATTTTTAAGAAAGTTGAGTGGCTAAAATAGTGTTAAATTAAAAGTTAGCTTTACATTTATTTTTTATTTAATAATAAAAGACATACAAAACCAATAATAGTTGAAGATCTATTTTTAATTTTTGAAGAAACTGCTTCAATTTGAAGATAAAAACTATGCTCTACAAATTCAAAAAATCCGTTAGAAGTATCGAGTAGTATTGAGTACCCAAATGAATAGTATTGAATATTATTGAGTAATGAAAAGTAGTAGAATTTACCAGCACTAGTCACCAATGTCACCTACTATTGACATCTAACACTTGCTTATCATTGGAAATCCAACAGTACAAGGAATTTTTTTAATACCATTACTTTTCGTATTTATTCCCACAGAAAAGCCAAATTTCTCTAAAATATTTCCCCTCGTAGCATCATCAGTAGTGGAAAAAATATTTTTCAGTTGAGATATGAATAGTTGTCATTGATAAGTTCATGTTATTTGTAGATTGAAGAAGATACAATAAATAATTTGGCAAAAAAAGCTTATAACCCCAAAAACTACCCACTGTTTCCGAATATTAATAACTTACAAAATCCATACATCTAAACAAACACCCTTAAACATACTTACACACATGCATACATACACACATACATAAGTATGTTTGTATGTATCTATTCATGAAATCTAGAAATACTCGTAAACAAACATCTGTCGGAACAATAAGTCATGATACTTAAAATATTGATTAATTGTTACTGTGTGCTGTGCTGTACGCAAACATTAGGAAAGTGCCAGGCGATTCCTTTGGAATCTCTCGTTTTCTCAATTCCTTTCAAAAAAATCTATCCTTAAGATAGTAGAGAGAAAAGAGATGAATGAAAAAAAGAATAATATGTATTGATATTTTTCTTGCCATTTAATCGGAAATCATATTAAAACGAAAGTGTTTTTCCAACAACTTTCAATGAAAATTTCATTTTTTTAATTCAATTTTATTTTATTTTTTATTATTATTTATTTGCAGTATTTATTCAACTTTATTTAAGAATTTTAGAGTTGAAAAAATATATTTTTTTTCTATAATTAATCAAAGTTATGGTGTGTATTTTTCTCAATTCCTGTTCAATTTAATAATGAATAAAAAAAACATCTTTCGAACGAAATGCTTCTTTGTTTCTATTAATTTGTGTGAAAACTTTTCCGTATTCATTTGTAGTACTTGATGTTTTTTTTTACTCAAAATAAAAAATTTATACTTTAATTTCAAATAGTATAATAATCTTTTGTTGTTTTTTCAATTTATGTATTTAGGACATTTTATCTACAACTTTTTTCTAGCTCGTGCATAGAAAATTGTTGTTTTTAATACTAGATAATAGATAAATAGATTGTAAGCTAGTTGAGGGAGTTAAGGCGATTGGGAAACTGGGAGGCCTTCGATTATTTTACGAAACCCCTGTTTTTTCATGACAAACTTTATTTACAATCTATCCTATTCAGGATAATACAATTCAGTCGTTGTTGTGCTCCAACAACGAGGACAACAAACATAGTAACAATATGATTAGGAAAAACAAGAATATTGTCACAATAATTACAAATATTTGTTCAAGGTGATTATTATTAGGCTAAAGTTCATAACATTTTTAGTCAGAAAGAGTTGAAGATGGGAAAATATTTTAAAGGAACAAGGAAACAATTAGCAATTAATTTCAAGCATATATAAAAACGTCAATGAGCCAATAGCTCGGTCGGAAAATATCTCAAGCAAAAAAAAATTGAGTGAGTGCATCCATCCCATTGTATCTGTGGCCAAAAGGAATAAGTGCTGTGTAATCTGCACATTCAGAAGTGCAACTGGGCAAAGTTTTAGTAATTTTGCACGATTTTTCAGGAAGTAATGAATTGATTTTTATGTTTTTTCCACTTATAATCTCATAAAAGCTTGACTTCATACAGTAGTATCTCGATAATCCGAACAACCTAAATCCTGAATATGTCCGTATTACTGGATTATATATGTTGTTGTTTTTACTACTATAATGTGTCCAAAGAAAACCTATTTTAATAATTTTTTGCAAAAACTTTAAATTCAATAAATTTTCTATTTATTTATAAGGATTTTATTAAAAGCAGTAGTTTAATAAATTTTACATTTATGTGTACGTGAACCGAAAGCAATTGAAAAATTGCCTTCATTATTACTGATTTTATTCAGAGTTCTCCACATGCTGGCATCTTACTCAGCTGACCTTTGTACATCAACATTTTCGTCATCCATTTCGTCGCCCCGCTAACCTGGATCACTGAAATTGATTAATTTGCAAGTTGTATCTTTGTCTGTTTCTGAGGTTTGAAAAAATACAAGAGTTCTTAAATCTTCCTCGCTCCATTCTTCGTTCCCGTCAGTCCACAACTGGTTACAAAATTACAAAAATTCTGCGTACTATTTTGTACGTTCTGTTCGGTTATGAATCAGCCGTTTTGTTCCTGTTTAATTGAAAACCTGTATGTGTGGTTTGTTGTTCCTTTTTTCGTTCTATTCTGTTGGGGACAGATCTGTAGAAAATAGAATACAACGTTGACTGACAGCCAAATATATTTTTAGTATGTATGTATATATTTTAGTTTGTTGTGGTCTCAAATATTACATCTTTTTTTTTTTTTTTTGTTAAAAGTCATAAAATTTTGTTATAATTAAAGACATTTTAATAAAATTTGTATATATTTTTGTCAAATAAAAAACAATGGACCATTGAAAACCTTATTAGCAGGCCTGGCGTACCACCTCCGCTGACGACGCTTCTCCTGCACTTTATTGTTTGGTACATTTTGCACACATTTATTAAATTCATTCCAACAATTACATCGTCCACATCCGAAAGTTCACAGTCAGAATAATAGAAAATATTCTTTTTTTTATTATTTTAATTATTATTATTATTAATTTGTTTTTTTTTGTGTTTTTGTAAAATTTTACGAAAACTTTTTGATCACAATTTCATTGATTTTCTTTTCATTATATTTTGCTTTTGAAAACAGCTGATTCTTTTACACAGAACAAGTAATTAACGAATATTCTATACAAAACACAATGGCAACGTAAAGTAAAAACTAATGAGGCCTTCAATTAAAAGAAATGAGAAAGGAATTTGGCAACTTTGACTAAAAATCCAATTGAAAGTTAAAAAGTGCTCTTCTACAAAACGGTAAAATAAGACTTAAGCGGTTTTCCCTTATTGCCGCAGATAACATATGTAGGTATCTATTGAATGCATGACAATTTTCTTTTGAAGCGGATGCTTGATTACAAATATGTATCTGTATTTTTCTTTTCACAACCTTACTTTCCTAATTTCAACAGAATGCAAAATTAAGGGCCATTCGCTGATATCTGGTCGAAAAATACAAGGCCCCTTGCATACTCCACTTTTTCTGAAGGTGCAGTCCCGCTTTAAAAACCTACAACAGTGCGATTTGTCGTACACTTACATTCAACACTTTTATTAAACGAACGAACGAACACTGTTATGAGGCGAGTATAAATTGAAGACATCTTTTTTTTTCAATATTATTTTTATTTGACTCTCCCACTCTCTTAAAGATATTGTGGTAAATGTACAAAAAATTAAAATAAAATGAAATAAAAGTGCCACATAAATTTGTTGGATTTGCTGCCGCCGCTACTTCTTTTCTTTGTTTTTGTATTTCTTCTCTATATTCAATTCATTCACTCATTTGAAAGTGCCATTTTGTTTTAGTTGGTGAATTATTAGGTGCACAGAACACAATTAATTTAATGTGATGCAAAACTACACTTAAAAAGCTTTTTTTGTTGTTTGGTTTTTTTTGTTTGTTTATAACATACGAAACCCACAAACATACAAACAAAAAAATGGAAATAATGAACCAAAAAAAACTACATTGATAGAAAACTAGAGACTAGAGAAAAAAAATAGAAACAGAAAATACAAAAAAACTCAGGCATAAAAATGTACATTAAAAAGATACAAGATACAAGATATTTTCATACCATTTTAAGGACTTTGACCTATAACCTGAATGAAACATGAAAGAAAGCTTGGAAATTGTCTTTTTTGAAAACTTCAAGATCTTTGTTGCTTATTACAAAAACCAACAACAGCACAGCCCCTTTTTAAATGTAAACTCAAGAAGCTGGATAATGCTTTTATGTGAGAACTAAATTTTAATATTTCATTAAAAATTCAAAATACCGAATTGCACATTTCCATTCGCTTAGGAAATTTGAAACACCTTTTGTTTATGCCTTGAAGACAGTTCTGCTGCCTTGAGCCATTTTTAGTTATTAAAGGACAAGTCCACAAACAACCCTAATTGAAATAATTTTTAATGAATACCTACTAAAATAAATAGCAGTCATGAAATTAACACCAGCAAAGCAATAAAAACTTCTGCCATATGCAAACTTTACAAAGAAGAAAAAAAATATAGCAAAATTTTTTTGGAATTAATGGAAGAGATGGCATAGAAGAATAATGGGAATACCCTTTACAGTTAAATAAATTGATTAATATACATATGTACATGTAAATAAGTACATATGTGTGAACGTAAAACCAAAACGTAGAAAAATATGTGTTTTTTTGGGGAGGGACATACGGTTCCTTTCCCTTGCACATGCTTGTAGTGCAATGAATGGTGTGCATGCATTAGTAGGAACTTTAAACGCTTATAGCTCCCAAAATACTGAATCTATTTTAGCAAAATATATATTGTGCACATTTGTGAATAAATATCTTCAAAATGATATAAGTTTTGCCAAAATCAGCGGTATAATTTCATTCCTTTAACAAGTATATATTCAAGTGGAAGTGGTGGAATACATGAAAAAGCTATGAACACTGCTGTTGCGACCGAACAATATGACGTTGTTGTGTTCTGTCGTCTAGATTGGAATTAATTAACTTGGAAGATTGCCTCCTGTGAAATTCTATCGGAGTAAAATTTTACAAGCTTTAGCCTAATACAAGTCAGTTTGTATTATTTTAATCAAGAGCTCTTGAAAGAATTCACAACAGTCACATTTGATTTGAAAGTTTGTTTTTTTGGCAGCAAAGTTTTCAACAGTTCGCAAACGGTGACAAAGTTGACTTCTTTAATTTTCCAAGAAACAAAAATAATGTAGATCTTAATGAAATTCCCACACTTTATCATAAAAATTACAGGATTTATATGAAATAGGTAATATTAATTTAAAGAAACTTAATTTTTTATATAAAACATTTCAAATTTAAAAATTCCCTACTTCTCGGTTAATATTAAAAATGATTCCTTTTTCCCCCAATGTATTGAATTCGTAAGAAAAGTCCCCAAAAAATGGAAAATTTCCTACATGTGGCAGCACTGCACAGGACAATTACTGCTGTTTGTTTAAAAAAAATAAAATTTTTCGGTTGAGAGTTTATTTATTTTATTCAATTTAAATTCCGAAACAAAAGTTTTTATTTTATTTTCGAAAACAGACAATAAGTAGGTATTAATAAAAATAAAATGTTTAATAGCAATTTAACGTTTTTCGATTATTGTCTAGTGCAAGGATTCTTTTTTCATAAAAACTTTGCCATGATTTCTCTCGTCCTTCAGAGTTTTGACAACCTGTAATGACTTCGCGAATTAATTAATATTTTAAGGAATTTTCATTAATTTAAACGTTGACGTTTTTCAGTTTTGTTATTGTAAAGGAATTAACTTTTATTTATTTTAAACGTGTATAGATAAATTTTTTTTCAAACAAAAACAATAGTTATTTTAATTTATGATATTAAAAGTCGTTCCAACTGTTTTAGTAATTTATTATACCCACTCCTCGCATGTAAATAGCAGAATATAATAAACTGTTCTTTTGAACATCCAGGAAAGACAAAAAACCCCCCCAAAAGCAATTCCTTTGAAAAGCCACCCTAAAACTAAGCAAAGACAGCGCAACAAGGGTGTAAATACTGTGCAAATTAAACAAATGCAACAAACCCTTAAAGAGATACACAAAAGGAATAAGAGAGATAAAGAGAGCAATGGATATATATGAGAACCAGTTCCAAGCAATATTGCCAGCGTTTTTTTTTCCTTTTTATTTCAAAATTATAAAGCTAATTTTAAGAAGTAGTAAAAGCAAAGTAAGTAAGTACACTGTGAGCAGACAGACATGTGTTTTATTGCTTCTACTCCAATCACCTACCACCAACAAGAAGCTAGAGAATAGCAACTTTTTCTGTTGCTTCTTCCAACGACAGTGAGGGCACATAACAGACAATCATCATTTAAAATATGGATGATAACGCCACAACTTCAACTACTTGACAACAACAGCAACAGCTGCAAACAATAAAAATTTGTTGAAAGTTGCTTCAAATTATTGTTGTTGTGTGCATACTTATTTACTCTACTACTCCAAAGGAGAAAAGTTTATTTTATTTTATTGGACAAGAAAAGCAACAGAATTGAGCAACATTTTTTACCAGGAGTTCAGTAAATTTAATTAGTATTTTAAGCGCTTTTATAATGTAAAACTACAGACATTTTTTTGTCCAATATTATTGGGGCGCTGTAAAAGTTGAAAAATTGAAAAACAAAAACGAACTCAAAAACAGACAGAGAGAGAGAGAAAAAGAAAGAGAAGTTTCTGTCTAATGTTTGTGTTTTTAAACTTAAAGTTTAGAGCTTTGTTGTTAGAAAAGAAGGAAAAATTACTGCTGGGAAATACCGTTAGAGAATCAAATGTTTTTTATTGCCTGTAAAACTTAGCAGTTTTTGAGGGGAATTATATGATTTCTCAAATATCCGCATGAAGTAGGTACTTATTGTCTTTTTAACAATTGTTGCTCAGTTTAACAGGCAACTGTTGTATGTATTTTCACTACACAGAGAGATTAAGTTCAGGGAAGTGCTGCAAGCTTTTGATGCCATAAAACCATAAAATCCCAGAAATGCAGATTTTCACAGAAAAATGCACCTATAGCTGTCGCTGTTGTCGGATATAAAATTTTTTTCTCAAGAAATCACTACATTTTAAGACGGCTTGCCGATCAAATAGTTTGTAAATGCGAAAGAAAACTTATTAAAAAATAATATTTAAAAAAAAAACGTTTTATTTCATACAATTAATTTTTTATTATGTGTGTTATAGATAGGAATAATTTTTAATGCCAGCTTGAGAGATATTTTCTTAGAACGAGTGCCCAAAAAATATTTTTTTTTATTAAAATAAATAAATATTTAGTAAATTTATTATTCGAAATTGGTATGCCTCGATATCTCATTTCAAAAAGTTTTGTTCATGCCAATAAAGTGCACACACATATATATATAGAGACGGAATCGTGAGTGACATTTCACTCACGCTCATGCATGCTCACTATAAAAAATTTTTACTCATGCATGAGCTTATATTTTTGGGTCACGTTCATGCACGCTCACATGAGTGGAAAAACAAATTAAGCCCACATTATTCACGCTATTCACGTGAGCAGTGCCCATCTCTAACATAGACAAGCTCAACCCTTAACCCATTTGCTTTTTTGATAAAAATCTATTTTTACTGCAATATTATTTTCATTACTTTTCTCAACACTTTAAATTTAATATTGTTTTTATGTTTATGAAATATAAAGTATAGATATTATTTTCTTTATTATACATTATTAATTATCAAGAAAAAGATTGCGACTAGCGGATGGTTAAATTAACCCTTGCAATGCCTTGCTATTATCTGCCATGTGCCTTTGTTTTTCTTCCTGCTTTTTAACAATCATTTTTGGTTTGATCTCATAAATATAAAGGATTTTTGTCGGTGTCCTCCGAAAAGGAGTTTCATTAAATCTCCATCTGAAAAGTGAATTTGTTCTATTCTCAATAAAATTTTTTCCCAATTTTATTTTATTAGTGAATAGATGGTGCCCTCTGGCCGTAAATAAGGTTTACCCTTTTCGTCTACGTATTCCTGCCAGTGTGTGTGCTAATTTTGCTCCACATTTATTGTTAAGACAATTGATTGTGGTTGCTGGTTGCATACAACATCCAATAAACAGCCAACCGGTTTTACTGGATTGTCTTTTCGATTTTCTCCTCATCTTCTTATGCGCTACAAAATTCACTTCGAACATTCAACCAGGCAAACAAACTACAAGTACTTACTTACTTACTTTATTTACTTGCCATGAAAAATACAATATTTTTGTGGCCATTGTCTCAAGTAAAATGCTTCCTTTTACTGTGATAAACTAGACAGGCAGCAAGAGAAACGAGTGGTTTAAAAAATAAAAATAAACAAGAAAATAAATAAATTGGCAGAAAATAAATGTGTAAAAGGCACGAAACGAAGAATTTATTTCAGCACTCTTTGCACAAGCAAACAGCGCCACAAGCTGACTGGTTGGCTGGTGCGAAGGATGGATGAATGTGTGTTAAAGGAAAATTTCCAAGTTGGTTGTTCTTAAGGATAAATCGAGCTGGCAATAATTTTGCATTAAATTCAGGCTACTTTATTTTCTGAAAGCCTGCTTGTTGGTGGCACAAAACAACAACAGTGCCGCCCTTTGCAACATGCTTAAGTTACTCACTCACTCAGTGGCTGCTTCATACTCCAGTTTGTCACTCTGCCACAAGATAATGTCTGCATACAGCTGACAATTATACCCACCGTTTGTTTGTTCTTTGTGCCAACCCAATGCTTATTAAATTGTTAAGAGCCAACGACAACAAGAGCGGCAGCAACATTAGAAATTGTTGGCTTCCAGTTGCGTTGTGCCCAGAAAAGTTTTTTTTAGAAATATTGTTGTTTGTCATTAGAAATACTTGCTAAGTTTCCTGGTCTACTAGTTAAGGGAAATAGTAAATGTTGCTTTTACTTTTTTCGTACTGGCCTCCAACTATGTTGAATGAACGAACATGATAACAAAATGTTGCATGCATCCATCGTTGCCACAACAAACTCTGACAAATGCGTCGATGATATTTTCACAATGAAAACAAACAGAAAATGTTGTTGCCACCTTTGCTGGTGGTAAGTAAAGGCGGCTGGCTGGTTTTCGTTGCACATGCATACAGTGCAGTCAGCCAGTCAAGTCAAGTCAGTCTTTTAAATGTGGCATGCATCTGTGTTGTCTGCTGTTCAGCAATATACACATCTGTTTGTTAGGATTTTTGTCGTTCTACAGCAAAACAGTGAAGCAACAGTTGTACACATGTAGTACTACTACTGTATCTCCTGCCTTGCAAATACACATATCATCCATAATAAATAAAGTATGTATGTATGTACATATGTAGATACATACATATGTATGCATACACGTGTGCATGTTTGTGTATAACACAGCTGCAGCTGTTTGTGCCACCTTATAACGACAGTGTATTCAACTTCAACAAATTGTATCTTTGTGTGTTAGCAGTTCATAAGTATATTTGAAGCTTTCAACACCCCACTATTATCCAGGCAGCAGCTACATCATCAGCACCAGTCGCATCATCACCACCACTACCTTCATCATCATCATCAACATAATTGTTGTTATCATCTTCATCCTTGTCTTCATTGCAATTTCAGTCTTTTTACTACACTCGATTTCTAAAACATTGTTTGATCGTTCGTTCGTTGTTTGTCTTCCGAGACTTGCAATGAAGCAAACACTGAAGCATTTTTATTGAATTTTATTTAGGAATTTTAATAAATTGATAATGTCATTAATTTAAGCAAACGAAAGAAATCCACAAGTACTCAATCGTGCAGAGTAAAAACTTTAAAAACTTAAACAGGTGCCGTGAAAAAGGGGAGAAAATAAAACAAAATGTAATATTTAATGGTGCTTGTTAAAGCAGGCAGGCAGGCAGGCAGGCAGGCACATTCGCCGAAAGAAACAGCTTTTGGTAATTGAAAGAAATAATTATCATATAAGCTTTGCAATATCTTTGAGGTCTTAATTTTGCTTCGTGCCAATAAGACTGTCTCCGAGCATCGGTCTCTGTGTAGAATAAGCACAATGCATTAATCAATTCCTATTTGATGCCAGCAGCCGTATTCTGTAATTCTGTAAAGCTGAATCTCCATCGCTGAAGTTACATATGTAAAGTCGATTAAACGAGTTTTGGCTACGAATGCAATTTTGTAATGAGTATTGCTAATAAATTTGGCTTAAAAATCTAATTTGCCGTAATTTAAGGATTTGATGTCCTCCAAGGCGAATTCATTTTACAGCTGACTATTTCGTCGTGTAGTTTTCAGACATTTTTTTCTTTGCGTTTTGCATTTTTCTTAAGTGACTTTGGCTACAGAGAATAATCTAACGCACTAAAGAAACAAATATTATTGTTTGAGGCAAATGGATTGTGATAAAAATTGTTAGCGAAATACATTTAAGATACATAAATTTTCTTTTTTTGTTGTTGACATTTTGTGCCTAAAAGTCGGTGTTTGTTGTAATATCAACATAACCCGTAAAATGAATTCGCCTTGAGGTGATCGATAGAATTTTGAATTCCGCACTCATTTAACATTTTAGCGATCGAAATTTCGCTTAAGCTACGCGAATGACAGAATATGTTAGCAGAGTTGTTTGCATCAAGAAGGACTAAAAAATCTTTCGGCTATAAAAATATTATTTTTTTCATTTATAGTTTTAAATCTTTATTTTTTTTCGCCGCTAAAAAAAATTTTTTATTAATAAATTATGTTTCATTAAAAATTTGCCCCTCCCTCTCGCCACAGCAAGAAAATATTTAAGTGGATGCAGTCTCTTCGAAAACAATCATAAAATTTATTTTAGTTTCTAGAACTATGCTGTTTGTTTACGTTGAGGGGGTAGAAAATAATGGGCAAAAATCGAAAACCGACACTTTTCCGTAGAGCACTGCACATACTGGCGCATTATTATTGCTGTTGAATTTGTTCTATTTTTTTTGTGAACAGCTCAAAGCATACTTTATTTTTATTTCACGTATTCATTGTTGGCAGAAAATGGAACTGGTAGAATGCTGTATACTTATATTTGAATGTAAATTAGGCTAAAATGTTCTACAGAAGAAAAGTTATATCGTAAATTAAATAGCATTGCCAGCAAGTGTGTATTTCTCCTGTCTTAATGGGATCTAGTACATAAAATATGTACGTATGTATGTAAGATATGTATATGGTTCTGAGCAGGTGTCATCGAAACACCTCCCGCCTTTTTCGGGGCACGATATACATACAGTGACTTGTGAAGAAGTGGAAGGACGGAAAGTCAAAAGTAAGTCTAAACGAATTGTTTACGAAGCGTCAAGAAAGGTTTATCGTCAAGCAAATAATCAAACTTGATCACAGACTGAAAAGCTGGATATCTCGGTATAAAAGACTCCTTCCATTTTTATCATTATTATGTTTAAATCTATTCCTATTCGTCTAAAAGCGATTATTCGTCAGAAAGGATCAACAAAATATTAATAAATAAGTAAATTTATCTTTGTGCCTTATTTATTATACTTATGTTAGTTGAAGTGAACAATTTTCATTGTGCCATGAGTTTTTCTTTTGTATTATAGGTGCCTATAAATTTCGTTTTCTGGAAAATGTAGTCGAATTTAAAACTTCTTCTTAATTTATTCAGGCTTCTTAAAATAAAATAATCTTTTCAATTCTTCAACTTTTTACACATCCACGTTCTTGGCAGCTTTTCCTTCTATTTGACTTAAAGACTTAAAATTGACTTACGATTAGTGCTGCTGGCAAAGTATTGAGTAGTGGGTACCGATTATCGGGTATTTCCATTTTTTGTTGTTACTCAATACTCAAAAGTAGTTATTCGATACTTTTAGAGTTATATTTGTAAGCTAGTTGAGTGGCTAAAATAGTGCATAAAAATACATCACTGTATAAAAAGACAACTAACTAGGTGTAAGATTCTTTAATCAAATCAAAAGTAAATAATTTTCTTTTTGAGAACAATTAAATTATTCCTTAAGTTGTTGTTAACGTTAAATGAAAAGTTAATTGTTTTTGGTACAAGTACGCATTTTTTTAATAAATTCTTTGTTCATAAAAAAAATTTAATTTCATAAAAAATGTTTAATTTCACAAAAAAGATAATTTTCAATCTTCTTTGTGAAATTAAACATTCAAAAAAAAAAATTTTTTTTAAATTTGTACATTCCTAACAAATTCTTTCCTTATAAAAATATGCATGTATGATGCATATCTAATTTAATTTCATAATAAATGAAATCAAAAAACTTGAGCCTAATTAAAAAAATATATGTACCTACCGATTTCTTTTTTTTTAACGATCTAGTCGTCTTCGACGAACGCATTGTATGAACAGCACTTTAATCTTAAAGTTAACTGACAATCGTCGTCATAAAACAGAATATTTAATGTAAATAAACAAAAGTTCAAAAAACGCTGAGCAAAGCAAACAAAAAAGAAAACAGTACAGCACAAAAACAAAATCAAGTATGTAAAATAAAATACATAATTATTGTTGTTGTGGTTAAGCAAAAATTCTAAATTAAGTAAAATAAAAATTTAAATAGCAAAGAGCTCTAAACAAATTTCAAGAGTCAAAGAATTTGTAAAAAACTATTCTACTCTCTTCTATGAAAACTTGTTTCTGAAAATATAAAAGAGAACTTAATTTAAACTGTTAACATGTGTATTTAATTTCCAACTGTTAATAACAGAGAAACTTTACTAAGAACTTTTATTTACAGTGGCATATTTGTGCAACATTAGTACAACGAATGATATGAGCCTCTTTAGCTCAGTGGCAGAGCACTGGTCTTGTAAACCAGGGGTCGTGAGTTCAATCCTCACAGGAGGCAATTGCAAAATTATTTATTGTTTTTATGTTCTTTTATTTCTCATTAATTTTTTTTTATTAAAATGATTGAACAATAAGTAAACAATTAAAAGATAATAAATATACATATTTTCCTTACCATAAAATAAGAGTTTAATAATATTAAATTTATCGTAAAAATTGTATGGTACAAAAGATTTTTTTAGTATTGGGCTTTTACTAGAACTAATATGTAAGCTACAGGGTGGCTGAGAACGAGCTATATGGTTTGAATTTTTTATAACTTTTTTAATTATTATTTTATCTTTGTTTTTTTTTGGCATTTTGTGACTTTGGGAATTTATTATGAATAATTAGACAATCGAACCACGTGCTAAAAGAATTGAATTTTATTTTGAAGACCAATACTCCATTGTGTTAACGCAGCAGGGTGCATATCGTCATTTCAACGTGCGACTTGAACCCAAACCATAAATAAAAAAATTTAAGTGTACTGTTAGTGCGGTGTATCGTCTGAAATATAATGGGCACATTTTTTTTAATATGCCATTGGTGTTTCAATCTCTGTTAAAGGTGGGGCAAATTTGACTTTGGTAAGGCACATATTTGACGAACGCATTATTTCGCGCACAAACAATTTTAATTTGCCATCAAGTTTACCTTATTTAACAGCTCCTGACAGTTTTCTTTGAGGATTGGCACCGCCTACAGGATATCGGTTTGTATAGCTAATAAAAAATTTCCCAATAATATAATAATACAATTAAAAAAATCTTTTGAAAAACTTTTGTTTGTTGACGGTTTTTTGGAAAATCTTTGAAAAAAGATATCGAGGCAATCTCGATTAATAAATTTAAAAAAATTCTTAAAAAAATCGATAAGAATCGCATAAATAAAAAAGTTGCAAGCAATTTAAAGCATATAATTCATTCTGCGCCACTCTGTAGCAACAGGTTTATCAATATTTTTTCAAACCATATCCCCATTTTCTTTTTTTTAATCATCCACCATAGTTTCCCAAAAGAAGTATTCTTCCTTTTTGTCACAGATAAGATATATGTGAACAATAACTAAATTAATCCTTAACGGGCAATCTAAAGTGTGGCTGACAAAAGTTCGAAACTGCTGTACAGTGTTACTGATGAAGTTTTTCAAATAAGCAAAACACAAAACAGAAATTTAATTTTTTTTACTATACGATATTGATGAACGTTCTAATGCTTCGGAAAATATTGAAATACTACAAAAAATATTGGACAAAATTATTTGGTTAAATACATAAATTTTCAACACCAAAGATATATTAACTAGAAATAAAATGTGATTATAGAAAACTGTACATTTTATCCATCACATAGAAGAGGTATCGATATTTCTGCACACACTTTTCTTTTTTCTTATATGTATCTAGCAAGGCTGTTTTTCTTTTATCGTAAAAACCAAGCCGAAACTGTTTATCAACTGTTTAGAAAGAAATCCACTATGAATAGGAGTGAGTTATAAGTTGGTAGCTAAATTTAAGTTGCATCTTAAGTAGCTTCAAATTACAAGTCACTATTAATAGGCGCTATTGAATTTGAAATTAAAAGTGTTACTTTCATTATTTAGAAAGAATTTATCAGGAAAAAATGAACATTCAATTTACATTCGACCAGGTTCATTTTTCAATCTTTCACGATCTTCTTAAAATCTTAAAACGAGTAAAATTATGCGAATTCGGTTTAGAGAACACAAATATATCTGTGTGGATTCGTTTTAAAACGATTCAGTTTACAAAATTGCAGGAGGATAATAAATTTTTCTTCATAATTTTTTATTAATGGTGTTTTCTTTTCCGAAAATAATAACATTTATTTTAATTTTTATAAAAAAAATTGTTATTCAAAGTTTTCTAAAGACAAAAATTTTGCCTCGCAAGTGATGATACAATAATTTCTAATAAATTCACTATTTCAAAAAATCATTATATTGCAAATTTTCAATAAAAAGGACAAAAAATATTGCACTTTTTATTAGAAAAGAAAGCGCCCCTAATCTTTTTTAAAATATTTCTAACGTTTTAATTTAAAAAATATATAAAAAGCTTTGGCGAAATCCCAACCAATTAAGGAGTATTTCTAAATGCAGAGTAAAAATATATAACAAAAATATTGTTATAGAAATAAAATAAGGGTGGATAACAATAATTAGTTTTAGCAAACAAATATATCGCCAGAAAAAAGAAACAAAAATCCAGATCCCCAACACGTAAATTTCATTCTTAAATACCGAAAAAATATCCCCATTTCTGGTACAACTGGGACCACTGACTAGTTTAGTACGTAAGAAGCACACTATGATTATATTAGGATCGTTGTCTGCCAAGGCCAATATATTCCATTGGGCACTGCTACGCGTTCAATATATATTGACTGCGATTCAGTATTGCGATATTTATTTAGACGTTCAATAAATATGCATGCAGTATTGACGCAAGTACTGATGGATCACTTAATATTTTGAAATCCGGAAAATGGATCGCCATCCAAATATCTAAAAATAGATTCACAGATAAAATGTATTTTGACAAAAGGTGACAATTTTGTTAAATTAAATTTTCAATTACATAAAATGTATTAACTTAAATAGCGAGATCATTATAAATTCGTATAATTCTTTTGTTCATAAAATTGGCATTCCAATGGAATTCGATAGTTCTTGGATTTTTCTCTTTAAACTATAAGTCGTTCTTTGGGGATCGTTTTCGAATCTACTACTCTTCATGGTTGCCCAAATAGGTGCGATTTTGGTCTGAGCGGTATGCGGTTATTCCGAAACATTTGTATTATTCTTCAGCAAACATCTCTTGTCAACTCAGCAGATGTTCTACCAAGCAGTTTCTATATTTTCGATAAAGAGAATTCAGGGCAAACTCTTGTCAGCCACGGTCCCAAATATCATTAACTGTCTCCATGGAATGATAACTTCTTGGTTTAGTTTTTGCCTGAAGATTACCATTTAATGTCATATCGTTCGTATACAGACATGAGCGCAAAATTTCCATTTGAAATCACAACTAAAAAAACAAAAAACAACGGCAAACACATCGGCTTTATGCTGCTTATTAAAATTTCTTACCTCATCGCCTGATAAAAAAATATGAATTTGAATTTTTTATTAATTTAATTAAAATTATTGCACAATTAGCAGCGCTTAGAGTGGTCAGGGAAATGTATTAAATACAAACTTGAAGCCATTATAAGCAGATTAAAATAAATCACAGATAACGATTTAACAAATTGTTGGGGCAATATGAGGAATTATTATCAGCAGTTTTTTTACAAATAGTAATTGGAAATATATTATATTTTAGAAAATTTAGAAATATTAATAGCGATATTTCTATTTGTAAAGGCATGACTGGGAAACGTTTGATCGAACGCATTAGAATCCAACATGGGTCGGCACTGTTGGAATTGTGTGCAGAGACTTTCAAATCATAAATTAAACTGTCTCCTTCCATTCCCACTTTAAGTCGGACCATACTAATTTGAAAAAGAGGAACATTAATTACAAAAACTTTAAGAGGTTTCTCATAACCAAATGAGTCTTGTTTATGTTTATGAAGAGGGAGAGGGGGAAATAACTCCATCTAAATACATAAAGACCAGGATAATAATTTGTATGTTTTAGGTGTGCAAATAGCGTGTGTGTGTATGAACCGGAGAATGAGTCACATGAGAACCCATTAAATACACATGTATGGCTTTAAATTTAATATTCATTCAAATATCATTTATTTTATGCCACCATTTTGAAACAAAAAACCTGCAGATTTGTTTTCTTTATGTCCTTTGTGAAGATATTTAAAGTAGTGAAATGATACTTGAAAAATTCAAACTGAACGTGTAGTTTAGTGTGATAGAAAAGTGGATGCAATTGTTATCTTGTGTATATTTTAAACTAACATATATATTTCGTCTTATTCTATTGGACTTATTCATAAACGATTGATAAAGTTATAGTAGGTTTATTATATGTTTTTTATATAGCACATTGGCTTCATTAGCCGTTAATGAATAAGACTTTATAAATATTGCGTCTGTCACTAAGAGGTTTCATTTTGATATGTAAAAAACGAGAATTTTTAAGCGAAATCATCAGATGTTTGTTTGATTGTAAAGAGGAGGGTGGTGCCTTTAATAATGGAAAACAATATTTGCCAAACGGCCGCCACTGCTACGCTTGCAGGACCATCCGCTTGCTGTTCTCGATAACTTCACCGATTTCCAATTTTGAGTTCTTGATTCGATAGTGGACCATTGGCATGACTCTTATCTTTCACGGAGCCCTAAGCAAAAAAGTCAAATCGTGTTAAATCACAAGATCTCGTTGGCCAATTGTGAGCGCATCTTCCAGAAATCACACGGTCAGGAAACTTTAAGAAATCTCTATTGGCGAAGAATTGTTAAAAAAATGGTGCAACAATGCGTCTTGCACATAAAATCTAAACTTTAAAACTTTAGTTCTATTTAACAGCTCTTCAGATAATTCAAAGATTTCACTTAAAAATTAAATAATTTTTGAAGAAATTGAATTTATTACAGTCGTTTGAGAGCCCTGATGGCTCAAAGGCAGATATTGGAGGTTGTTAAAATTACAAATTTATGTTATTTTTGTTATTATTAAATTTTATATCTGGCGATTTCAAAAATGCAAATTATATTTTTGTTTTTTCTAAAAGCAATAAATTTTTAGAGTAGGGAAAAATTTAGGGAACTTTTTTTTATTTTGTGTGTAGGGAAAAAGGAGGAATTTTTTCGAGACATGGAGGGTATCTTCTTAATTTCTGCTGGCATCACTGGCACCCTCAGTTATTCTTGAGCGACGTGTAGGAGTTCGATCCTTCACATCATGAATCAAAAAAACAAGATTGAGCACTCAGCCGTACAAAATAAATTTCTACTGCACATCTACGTCATCATAGAATACAAATAAGTGTTTGTTGTAAAAAGTGTAAGAGATATTTGGCGAAAAACTGGAAATAACTAAATAACTTCTAAACGGGTGCATCGATTTGAACAAAATTTTTAAATGGACAAAAAAGAGATGCAATCGAGTAAAACTTTTGATGCGCTTGAAATTATTTGAAGAAGAGCTTCCTCGGGCTACCAAAATTTTACATTTCGGCTTGCTTTCCATACACAAATGTACTTTTGTTTACAAGACATATTCTATGTCTACGTCACAACACAACACAATCACTTACAACCAGTGTTGCCAAGAGTAGGGAATTTTTCCTTTTTGTGGGGAATTCTTTGGAATATTTCAAGCGAAGAGAAATGAGGACAGATTTTTCATTTTGAGGAAAATGTAGGGAATTTTTAATACTTTTCTTTTTTCCTTTTGATTACGGTGTAATTGGGTAAAACACCACACAAAAGTGTAAATATTATACATATAAAAATTTAAATTTCAAATTTTGTTACAGAAAATATCTTTCGGTAAATAATAACTGTAGACAATGAGAGGCGAAAAATGTCAGATTTTCCTGGGAATAGATTTTGTTTGAAAACAAAAACAAACTTGTCATCTATCAAGTAGTTACAGGTTGAGTCATGACAACTGTTAAAATTGGAAATGAAACGTCTTATTGAAGATGTTTCTTTGAAAAGCCAATTATTAAAAAACAAAATCTTTTTTAATGTTTTCTTACTAAAGTGGTACTGTTTTTGACCAGTTTATTTTTCACTTTTTGCAAATGGTACCTACATATGTTTACCACAGGGTACTTTTTCAGAACGAACTTTATTAAAAGTATGCTTTGATAAGGTACTTTTTCGTAAAGGTGATTTTTTCACAACAATGTTGGAATAATCTTCAATTTGAGCGATTAATCAAAAAATAAAAATACATTTCCGTTTAATAAAATTCAAATCATTCGTTTAAGTTTCTGCTTGCAGACAAGTGTGTGTTCTAGTATGTATGTAAAGTGTGCGTTTGTGTGTGTGTCTGTGTCAAAGGATATGCTTTTAATACTCTTGTTTCTAAGTATGATTTTGCGCTCCCATTTATTTGCTTGCACAACGCGGCAAACACATACGAGTAAGATCCAACTAACGACCGTTAGCTATAAATAATCATCTGATAGGGTTGCAAAAAATAGGGTTCGTTTGCCATTACACACACACACATACATACAGCCAACAATAAAATTTATTAAGTACACTCTCTGCTGCATGTGCGAATGTTCACTAATTAAAGGGAAAAATATAAATTCAGCAACAGGAATTACACAACAGCACCACCAACATTAAAATGAATTTCAATTAATTAAAATTTCATTGTTTGATTTAAAAATAATAATTTCGTAATAAAAGCGGAAAACTTTTAACCAGAAGATGCGTGAAAAAAATCTAGAAAAAAAAGAAAACGATATCATAGGAAAAAAAAATTCCAGAGGTTTTCTAAAAAGGGGTGACGTAAATAGAAGATTTTACTTTTTGGAATACAAACTTCCGGTACAATTTTGTTTTGCTTCTTAGTTCATGGACATGATAATTAGAAAAAAATATGTACTTTTATTAGAAAAAAAAACGGAAATATTATTGCAATTGTATATATGAAAACTTATTGTTGTCTAGTGCAATTGAAAACATTTTTTGCAATCAGAAAATATCTTAAAAGATAGAAAAAGGAGGAGCAGAAGGAGGAATTAGAAGAGCAAATTGTTTTTAATTACGCACTACCTAAAAGTTTTTTGTTTAAATTAAATTTATAGAACCTTTTTTCCAGGTTTCAAAGTTTTTTTTAATTTTTTCTTGGACAAAAAGAAGGGTTTAAATGTCCCACAAAAATAACTTATATTCTTAGTTATACTAGAGGGTGGCGCAAAATTAATCGCCCTAACGGCAGATCTTATAATTTTTGGTGTCGTACGTCAATCATATTTAACATTTGTGAACTAGACAGCTGCAAAGTATACAAACAGACAAGCAATGCAGCGCGCTACACTCCGTAAGAAGAGCGTTCAATAATTGCATTGGTCTTTTTTACCAATAATCGGTCGGTGGTGTCAGTGCTGCGTGAAATTCGACGTCGATTTCCTCATCATGTCGTGCTGAGTAAACATTCCGCAGCATAGCTGCTCGACTCGAACAGACTGGTACTTAGCGAGGCGTGGATGCCACCGAATTTGTCGTTCTGTTGAGAATATTGGAGCTGTTACTGCCGATGTCACTAAGGACGAAAAAACATCAACCAAATGCCGTGCCATGAAATTGTGGATCACCAGACGGACCCTACAGCAAACTTTAATGAAAGACTTACACATGTTCTTGTACAAAGTGCAAAGAGTGTGCATCAGTTAATATCTGCTGTCCGTCAGCGTGTAGGATCATTAATTTTGCAACACCCTGTAAAAGTCTATAAACTCTACAAATAATTAAAAACCTAATCAGAGTTGTCGCAGAATCCAATGTAGTCTAAATTGGATTGAAAAAGACGACGAAAAATACTTTTGTGTGAAGAATTTCAATGTGGTCAGTTTTATGTTCAAAACAAATTGTAATTCTAGATTGAACATGAAACCGATAATATTGGATTTCATCACACAAAAATATTTTTTGTCGTGTTTTCAAATCCAATTCGGACTAGATTGGATTCTAATATGACTTATTCAGACTTATTTAAATTGAATATTTGAGTCTTCGAAGAATTATAATAGAATCTTAAGACACCTATTGCTGAGGGACATCTGAACCCAAAGAGATCTTTATCATATGAGTCTCTTTTGTCCCTTTCTTAAAAAAAGACAGTGAAAAAATACCCTTGAACCGGAATATAAAAGATACCCTTGAACCGGAATATAGCGGGTTAAAATCTTCTACAAACCTACTTTTTATACAATTTTATTATAAGTCTCTGAATACAGGAAAACTCGAAATCCAACTTGAACCAAAAAAAAATCAATATTTAAGAGTTAATGGGTCTTATTAGGAAATTTTAAATTTTGACTTGTTTCAGGCATTCAGCAGGACTTTAAGGGTCTTTGAAATCTTATAGTACAACATGATGATGATCAAGATTTTTGTAGGACATTGCAGCACTCAAAGGGGTTTTGCCTCTTTTGCAAGAAAGCGATAAAAAAAGAAGTGTGGCACTCGGGGACTGCCGCGGCAAAGCTATTGCATAGCATTTTTTTATCAACTTACGCAATTATGATTATTTATTTATTTATTTTTTATTTATGCAGTATTTTTCCTTCTTTGATATTAATTCAAGTTTTTTCTTTGATATTAATTCAAGTTACACTTTTTGAGGGTGGTGACCGATAAGAAAAAAAATTTTTTTTTATTGAATAAATGAGAAGTTAATATCGTTTAAAATATTTATATTATCTTACAATACTTGTAGGTTATTCAGAAATTTTTATCATTGAAACTATAGGTTTATGGTAACATAACTTTGAGACTTGATATCCCCTAAATATCTGGAAAATACCGCTTGAAAACCTACGAATTGTCTGTTTGCTTGTGTATATTATTTTTTTGTCAACCACGATTGCTCGCAAGTACGCCATTTTGTGTTTTCCTACATGTAAAAATCAGTTTTGGCAATACTGTATGTTAATGAAATCAATAACCTACTTTACGGGTTAGCATACGCTAGGCGATTCAAATACTTAAAAAAAACAAACGACTTAAGAAACAAACTTAGTGTTAGGTTTTATTTTCGCTGCGGAATTTCTTGATTCGGTCGCCGCGCTCAAAGCCCGCGATAAAAGCTATGCAATAGCTTAAAAATTCTCTTCGCAGTTTTTTACATAAATCTGCTGAAGACACCTTCTAACTAAAAAGAAGAAAGAACTACAAGATTTCCTATGGTGATTCGCTATAACGACGTGCGAAACGGGGCAAACTTTAACTCCCCCGAAAATTTTACACAGAAGTAAATTTTCAAAATGTCGATATAATTAGATTTGTTTGTCCCCTCTACCAGCATCAGTCGTTAGCACTTTTATTTTTGTTGTACAGTGTAATTTTTTTTTGTAAAAACAATTTATTTCTCTGAAAAAGCCACGCAAAGTGGTGCTGAAATTTTCGATTCTAGATGAGATATTTTTTATAAAAAACAAAATTACACAATATGAGCACAAGTTGTAAGCTGTTGTAAACTTGTAAAATTAATTGTGAAAAATTACATTATGAACGCTAATAAATAAATTTCCTATTTGCACATTTTCATATAAAGAATATTTGAGTGCAAATATTTTTTGATTTATATTATTGCCAAAGTACAGTAGATGGTTAAAAAGGATAACAAAAGGCTAAGAAAAACAAAACAATTATCAGAAAATATCCATGTATATACAACATATTACAAGAAATTGTTGTAATAAAAGGAATAAAACGACATGTTCTGCAAACCCACCAAACGAACACCTGCTCAAATACCAACCGGTAGGTCGGTCGTTGCCGTAAAAGGAAGAAAATGCAGAAAGTAAAAGTAAACAAAAGCAGTGAAGAACACAACAACAGCAACAACATCCTGGAAACCGGTTTTCAATTAAAGAGCGTTTGTAATATTTGTAATTCTCTTGTTAAACTGGTAAACAGGGTTACTATCTTTTGCTCGAGCAACAACAGCCCAGGTAAAGCGTTTCAAAAATCAAGGATCACAAATGCTTAGCGTGAATCATGCGAAATAATTTTTTTATTTCAATCACGTGAGCGCGTGCATTAGTAAATTTTTGACGTGATTGTTTCTTGATTTTTTTTGCTTTATTGTAATTTTTTACATTGAATTTTTTAATTTTTTTTAACTATTTTATAGTTTTTTTGTATGTATTTCGTAAGCATGAGTTTTTTTTTAAATTAATAATTAATATTTTTCCCCTTGAGCGTGCATGAAGGAACAAAAAAAAATTATTTTTAGAAAAAAATTTATGTTTAGAAAATTATGACGTTTAAAATAGACGGAATTTTTGTGGGAATTCAATAAAAAGTTTGAGAAAATTTAAAGACAGTTGAAAACTGCTCGGAAACTAAGTTTGTAACAATTTGTAAACTTGTGGGGCAAATAACGAATAAAATTAACTATTTCCCGACAAAATTTAAGGTGCATTTTTCATAAAATTTATTGAAGTTTTTTTTTCGAAAAAATATAAATTATTTCACTTCTTACAAAAAACAGGACTTCATTTGAGCGTTTTTATAAAACGAAAATTCGCACTCGTAATACATACAATATTTTTTTAAAAACTGTACTACCGTACAACCTCCATAGTCCGGACAGATATAGTTTCAGCTACTGCCCGGCTTAATGGATCGTCCGGACTACAGTTAAAATAAAATTTTAAACGTAATACATAAATGTATGTACTAGTACATATATATAATTTATTTACAGAAATCATAAAGAAACATACTAAAAATGACCAAAAACATTAATTTTGAAAAAAAAAGGAATTTTAATGTAATTTGTTAGCTCTATTTTTAAAAATAAAATATACTTAGCTTTTCAAAACAGTTCTCCACGCAAATTTTACTGAAAAAAGAACACTTGTCCAAGCTATAAAGCAAAAATTTCTAAACTGTCCGAAAAATTTAAATGTCCGGAATACTGGATAGTCCGAATTACCGAGTGTCCGTATTAGGGAGGTTGTACTGAATTTAAAAAAATATTTCGTTGCGAATTTTCATTTCGAGAAAAAAAATTTTTCAACAAACAAGTATTTGTTGGTCCTTTATGGTCAAGCTGCACGTTCTTCTAAGTCTCTTACGAAGACGGGGAAGGAGCTTAAAACGTATAAAATGTCGTTACGTGGCATGCCAACAGCCCTTTAGCCGTAAATATCATAAAAAACATTGTCTCGGTTCACATTAAGAAAGTTTTCTCTCTGCAAAAGGAAATCTAAAATAAAGATACAGCCAACTTCAGATTGACAATTACGAATTAATAAACACAAGACAATTTTAAAGAACACGAAAGAGTAGTGTACCCCTTGCCATTCTTCTCTCCCCCTCACACACAAGACTTTCTGAAATAAAACTTTCATAGAGTGAACCGAGACATAATCATTTTTAAATTGTCATAAGCATGGAGCACCAAAGTAATGACAACAATTAAAAATAAATCATTCAAATGCGAGTCCGACTTGTGCGCGGAGGGCATTTCCGTACAATTTGGAATTATGTTATATGTATTCGTATGTATGTATTTATATTCTTATCTCAAAATATTTCATATATTTTGGGATTTTGTTTTTGATCTGGGGACAACGTTCAAAAGCAACTGGCAACTCTTTAAAGAGTATTTTTTACACTACTCTCTTAAAATGTTAAAAATAAATTTGGCCTACAAACAAGAAAAAAATAGAATTAGAAATTTGTTTGCAACAAAAAAAACATGTATTTATAGAAATTACTTTTATATGCAAACAATGAACGAATTTGTTTATATGTACATCTTTAAATTTTGAAGATTTGTAAATAAAATTGTAATGCGTGGAAAATAATAAAAATAAATGTTTGTTTATTTATCTTATGGAATGTGTGCCTAATTATTAACAAACAGCCAATCAATGACTTAATTTATTTATGTTTAATTTATCAACTTATAATTTTGACTGTCTGAAGTGGGTGTTAAATAAATTAAGTGGTTTTAAAGTTCTTAAAATAAATTTGATTTTAATACTTTAGATTTTTGTTTTCCGCAATTTCTGAAGTAAATAAGCGAATTGTATTTTGGCAAAAAAACATTTTTTTTTTTTGCGAAACTATAAAATTTTTTTTAGCAGCTCAAAATTAAAATTTTGTACATGATTCTTAATTTGTATAATAACATAATAAAACTATTTTTATTTTATTACTTTATCATTCTAGTGAAGAAAAAACGGAATGGAATACATTTGATAATTTTAATTACGTAGAATTTGTACATACAATGATTTTACTTCTCATTTTAACTTGGCAACTTAATTATTTTTATAACAAAAAAGATTGTTAAATAATTATAAAAACTCATGTACTTATGATTGTCGAAATATTTAGGAGATTAAAGAAATTTTTGCTAAGCGTCATAACTCATTTTCTCAGTAGTTTGCATAAATTTCGCTTGGCGCCGTATCTTTAAAGAAAGCACACATAGTACATACACATGTATCTACATATTTTGTTATTTGTACTTCAAGTATTAAATTTAATCATAAGCCTATTAGTCTAGTCGAAATTTATACACAAAAATCTATTTTGTTTGACAATTTTTCAATTTTCTCTTGGTGTTGCTTCCGAGCTGAACGAACCTTTTACGCCTTTTACTTATAGAATCTAAAAACGCAGGCTAAAAAGTGTTCGTGTAAATCTTAACTTAAGATATTAAAAAAAGAAAAACAATTTATCTGGGTAGGTATGTTCTTATCTATCCGGTGTATGAGTAAAAAGTAAACAGTATTTAAAATAATTCACCTCTTTTTTTACACAACACTTTTGCCTGCTTTCAAAGAAATTAAGTTACTAGTCGTTGACGAAAATCACGTGTATTGATTGAGATATGTGAGAGCTACAATTTTAGTGTGGCCTCATTAAAGTAACCGAGTACAGATAAACATTTGGCGGCGCGCGATACTTATTAAAAGAAGCGTGCGAACTAAATATAAAAGATTATATCTTGAGTGTTCTACTGATAAGGCCCGTTCAAATTTAATCGGAGAGTCCGTAAAATGAACTTATAGTTGTACAAAAGAATAAATTCTAAAGTTCAGAAAAAAGAAAGTCAATTATCACAAATTGAAGTGATTGTTCGAACTTGGAAAATTTTGCAAAAGGAGACAAATTCCATAATCAATTTCAATTTGTTTTCAATAAAACAATTAAAATAATATTTTACTATATATGTATGGCCTTATTCACAAACGATTAATAAAGTTATTGTAGGTTTAATGTTGAATTTTTATATGGGAAAACCGGTTTTAGTGCACACATTAACTTATTTATTAATTGTTTGTGAATAAGGCCAGTAAAATTTAAATTTTGTGAATGAAACTGCAATTACAATTTAAAAAGAAAAACTAAATTTTAGCCATTCCCATAACAAGCACTTGTTTGATCTAGACCTGAATAATAGCATTTCGGCGTTGCGTTAGCAGCAGGATAAGTATATACAGTACAACTTAGCGTATATTTGTGTATTTGAATGTACTGGAAATACATTAACTGCAGCTATGCACAACGCTCAGCACTCTTATTTCGGCTAAACGTAACCAGCGGAAATTTTGTAACAATTGTTCGAACATTTTTGTGGCACAAAAGCATCATGAGAAATAAAGTGTATTATTTTTTATTTTCGAAAGAATAATTTGAATTATCGTAAGAGTTTCTGCGCAAGCATATTAAGGTTAGACATCTAACGACCATCTTAATTAAACCCTCGGCAACTGCATATTAAAATCGGTGGTCCTCTTAATAAACTAAGGTTCTAGAATCAGTGATGTAACCAGTTGCATGCCACTTGCCTTCCTTCTAAGGCAATATTGTTATGATTAACATTTGATTTTAGTTAAATTATGAGGGGAACTCACAAAGTCTTTTGAAAAATACAAACACTAATACTGTGTTCAGGCATACACCTTAATTGCGTAATTAGCAAATTTTACACAATTCAGGACTTCACTGAGCTCAATTTACCATACAATAAGTCTCTTAATGAATTGAGCAATTAGTAGTTAATTGCATCACTAATTGAGGGAAATTTGAAATGCAACCCTTGTCACAAGATTGTAGAATGTTTACTGAGAAGTATGTTCAGTGAGAAGAAACAATTATATACAATTCAATCCATCTCAACCAGGTAGTATCACTAGAACAGCAGGATAGAATGTGTACATGGAATTTTTTTTTGTATAAGTATTGCGTGTTATATAGTGTTTGACATTTTCTTAAAGATTCATCTTCTACTACATGGTTGATCTGCCTTGTGGCACAAAACATTAAAATAAACAAGAATAACAAAATAAAACTACATACATTGCTCTAATGGTAAAAGTGTCGGGTTTTTCGGTTGTTACGTGCTTTTTTCCAACTCCCTTCATTTACAAGGTGTCGTAGAGGATATAGTTCAGAAATTATTTTATTATAAAATTTTTTCTTTTAATGTGTCCACTTTTACAGAATTATAATTTTATAATTTTGAAGTTCATAGTAAAATAAATATTAAAGGTACTTACATTTCGTTTATTGTCACAAACACAAAATCTGTAAATTGAAAATTAAGAAGGTATTAATTTAAACATCGAATATATGTAAATATTTCCTGTAATGTTATCATAACTAAAAAAAACGTATTTAATTAATTGTTCAATTTACGCACAGCTAAATGGAAAAAGTAAAATAATATACTTCTCTCAAGAGGTGAGTATAGAAGATATTTTTATAGATTTTTTACACGAGATAAATTACTTTTGCACTGACTTAAAAATAATATTTCCGTATTATTAACTAAAAAAATGTTATGTTTCGAGTTATGGCGATGTTGCAGCAAAGGAGCGATATGTACATATAAAATCAAAAATATTTGAAACTTCGTTTAGAAAACTTAAATGCGTTCGTCACTCGATCAGTCCATGGCATTCTTAAAATACGACGGCAGTACCACATTTCAAAAACTTCTAATCTATTATATAAATAGGCAAAGACAAAATTTTAGATCCCTTTTTATCCTTTGTTTACCAACCGATTTTCTTCAGTTTTTTTTACCAAATGGTGAACATTGTTGAGCTTTAGTAACCCGACAATACATTATTTAAATCAGTTCAGTATTAAAGTTCTAAAAGGCTCCTGAAGTTAACACCATTACAAATGATAAAAATACACTACATACGTACATTCACTTATGTATGTATTGGTTCAAGTAAAATAATTAATTACAGTGCGATTTATGTACATAACGCTGGATTAAACATCCTTTTTTTCTGGTGTATTTGGGAAAGATTAAAAACATTCCCTTTATTCTGTAAGAATTTGTCGACAATATCAAAAATTTGCCGTTTGTCTAGTCGTTGTCGACAATTGGTCAGTATTGAAATAAACTAACTGTTCTCTAAAACGTATAAATTGGCAAGAGCCTGTTAGTAGTGCAAATTTGTTGTCCTGACGTGAAGTCGACAAATTCTTACAGAATAAGAGGGGTTGTTTCGGAAAGAAATCGATGTTCGCCTTTTCTATATTGAGCCACACCGATCTATTTATATTAATAAGCAAAGCAATGCGAGTGTTTAACAATACCTACAGATGCAAATGAGTAAGAAGATTTTTTCTTTTGAAATGGGTGAAGTTGAAAAGAAAAACAGATCAGAATTGAAAGAGATGAAAATTAAATTTGGATGTACATGTTCGTTACGTATGGATGTGTTAGCTTCAACCAAAAACTTAACAAAAGAAATGTGCGTGTTTGTATTTTTTCCTTGGCGAGGGTAATGCGCAACTAAAATAGGTAATATACGTTTACACTGGCGGTTGAATTTCGACTACTAGGCCTACTCTAGTCTATGTATTTAAAACTGCAACTATAAGTGTCCATGCTGCGATTTCATACAAAGGTATTGACCAAACATAACATTTTAAAAATCTTGTACGAAGACTGATGTTTATATCACGACTTGTTCAAAATTTTTTCAGCTTATAAAATGAACTTCTTGCCGTTCCTATACAAACAATTAGGTTCGTTAATTCGGTAAACTGCTGTATGAGAGAAATATGATTCTAATCGTCGATATACAAGTCATCTAACTGTGACGTTGCTATAAAAGGAGTCAAAGGCAGATATTTTTGCATTTATCTAAACAGTGGAAACAAATTTATGACATGAGTATTTTATCAATTACTTAATTAGTTTCATAATTCGACCAGTATTTTTAGATTATATGTGGGGAAAACATGCTAAGTATGTATGTATACAATTAATAGCAAAAACGTTTCTTTATATCTCTTTTACGCTCATATTATACAACCTATTTTGAGAAAACTTGTATCATTTTGGAGATATTTATTGACAAATGTGCTCAATCTATATTTTGTTAAAATCGGTTCACTATTTTGGCATTTATAAGTGTTTAAAGTTGCTACTAATCCATGTACGCTTATGGCAAATGCGTATATTAGCTTCAAGTTGAAAAATAAACAAAGCATGCATGTGTGTTTGTCCAATTTGCTTTTGCAAAGAAATGAGACAGAGCTTTTTCTGTATGTACTTCGTGAACAAAAAAAAAAAACTAATAAGTTTTAAGTTGTGGTTTATTTAGAATGTTTTTTGGTTTTGTATTTCATAGTATATATTTATGTAAGTGCTTAATATTTAATTACTAGAATTACTAGAAAATACTAGTTAAAAATAAATGTATTGCACATAAAACGTGATATTTCTTCGATTTCTATTTGAAGACATTTCTTTCTATATTTTAGCAAATTTTATTATTTCTCCGTATTTGAAAAAAATGCAACAAAAGATTTTCATCATCAACTTGCTTTGCTATCTTGCCAAATTAAGCATGATACTTAAAAAAAATTAAACAATATTCTCCTGATAAGCTAATTATTTGCCAAGTGTTCTTTTGTTTCAGTATTTTTGGTACACAACTACTCGTAAATATATAATTTTTATATACACATTTATAACAACATACGACAAGTTTTTGTGGCTTGGCATTGAAATTATCAATTTTACAAGGTTCTTTTTGTGTTGAAAACAATTTTGTTTTTGGGGTTTTTATATGGCCAGCTACAAAGTATGTTTGAGTTTGTATTAATAAACATATATTTTTGCGATATAAAGCGAACGAAAAAATAATTTTAAATAAATAAATAATAAGTATGAAATAGAGATGGAATCGCAAGTAGTGTTTCACTCACGCTCATGTACCAGCTTGTTTTGTTGATTCAAGCTCATACCCGATCAGGCGAGGGTATACAAAAACAAATAAACATCACGAACAGTCAAGCTCACAAAAAAAATTAAGCAAAATAATTTCTTCATTTTTACTTTTAAAAGTTTTCGTTGATAAGGTGCGTAACCCATTAAGGGGTTCAAAATAGAGCACGTAAATAGATTGAATCATACGTGATCACGCATGATCATGATCAGTTTTTTGTTTCAATCAAGTGAGCGTGCATGAACGTGAGTATAGAGAAATTGAGCGTGACTTGAGGGTACATGAGCAGATTTTTAGTGCGATTGTTTCGTGATTTTTTTTTTGCTTTATTGTAATTTTTTCATTTTTAAAAAATTATTTTATAATTTTTTTCCTCCGTAAGTACAGGGTGGGCCACTTCGAATAATTGATTTGAAATGTTTATAAGTTCTTTATTTTATTTTTTTCTTTGCAGGTAATACGCAATTTAGTAAAATTTTGTAATGTCATTATACACAACGCAAGAACGTGTAAACATTTTTTAATTTTATTACGTTTCTGGACGATAAATTTTTGCAGCACAAAGAAATGAGCGATCAAGCTCATTTCCATTTCATTAGACTGGTTAATAAAGCGCACTGTCGAATTTGGGGTACGCAGTGCAATTACATCCTCGCAGATGCACGGTTTGATGTGGAATTATCGCTGGTAAGAGTTATCGGTCCATATTCTTTCGAAAACAATAGTGGGGAGCCACAAACTGTCTTCGGAAGTTGACCCACTCTGTATTTCGTGAGCGTGAGTTTTCGTCTGTATGACTAATTTTTTCCACTAACGTGAGTGCGCTTGACCATGAGCCAATGCGTACATGAGCAAAACTTTTTGTCGTGATCGTGCAAGAGCGTGAGTGAAAAGTTACTCACGATACCATCTCTAGCATAAAACACCAAAAATGGTTTTGCGTAATATTACGAATAGACCCACTCTTATGCACATTTTCTAATTGTATTTCAGGATTTTCTATTTTTGTTTCAGAAACTTTATATATATAATATAATTCTTTATTTTTCCACTGATGTGTCTGCTGCAACACATTTCCCCCCATATAATTACCTCTTCTTTAGAATATCGTAGTTTGAGTTATTGAATTTATTTAAAAAGAAAAAGTCTTGGCAGATATGGGTCAATATAAATATAAGAAATTTTGAATTACATTAATGAATTCTATTAAATAATTTGATTTCCAAGCAAATGTATCTTAATTGATTTCAATTTAATAATAAATCTGAGTAACAAGAGTCAAATGTGTGTCAAAGCGGCTGGCCGGACAAATGAATGAAAAACATTAACGAATATAACAAAAAATATTTTTGGTGCTCAGGAAATTAATTAGTGATAATCGCTCGCAAATGTGAACTAAATGAGGAAGTAAAATATTATATAGAAAATCATGAACTTGGCCATTTTTTTAATAGATACCGAGCAAAGCCTAATCCTTTTGATTAAGTGTAGTGGAACAAAAAGTAGTATTTGGTGGGAGTCGAACCTCTAATTCTAACTCTTACAGACTAGAACACTACGAATAACGCTACCATGACACCCGTTACCCGAATAATATTTTTTTTCAAATATTCCACTTTAGTTTGTATCTCATAATGTTTTTCCATTCTTATCAGTAAGTGAAAAATTTGTAAGTAATAATAGAAATAAATCTAATTTTTAACAACAATATTGACGCATTAAGTGGGTTTGATATATTTTCTTAATATTTTTTAATCAACATTTTTTACCATAAAACATCCATTAAATTCAAGAGAAATTTTTTTTAAAGGAGAGAAGAAAAAAGTTTTAAATCAATTGAAATGACAAAATGTTAAATTTTTATGAAAAAAATTTAAAGATAGAAAGACAACACATAGAACACATGAACATTTGCAGAATGATTAATGTTTCCAAGGTGCATCAGCAGCTATTGCCTGCTAGTCGTTTGAAACGAATAATCTGTATTCGTTGCAAACGACTACATGTGACCAAAGAATGATTGATTAAACAACGTTGACACACAGTCAGCCAAAAAGTAAGTAAAAACTAGCGAACCAAAGCCAACCATACTTATAGAACATACGAGGAGCACAAAACTAAACCATCCAACCAACCAACCAACAACCAGCCAGCCATACAATCAAATAACCATGCATCCATCCGTTCGTTTGTTCGTTCGTTTGGTCGTTCATCGATCCACATCTAGTAAAGTAAACATTTTTGACATCATGAAGACAATTTTATTTTTTGCATTTATTCAGCAAATACTCGCGCTACCTCATTCATATATTCATTCTAACAGTTACTAAGCTTACGAGAATAAGTTTAAATGTATGTTTTAGGATGGGTAGAATGAACCCAATGATTCATCAGAAAATAAATATTTATTTATTTGCGAAATTCATACATAATTGTGTACATAAATAATTATTTTAAATAATTTCTGTAGAGCCAACAAATGCTTGAAAGCTCAATTGAATGACTAAAAAATATTTTTCTAAATAATTTTCATTTGAAACATTGCTGTTGGAGTTTCATTTTATTTTTGAAATTGTATGTTGGACTTCTCATTCAGTCAAATGAGTTTTATATATGGACAAATCCCAGAAACAACCTCAGATCTTCTAATTTCATACCAGATATTAACAATTTTTTTTAATTTTTAATGATATGAATAATTACTTTAGTAGTATTGTAAAAAGCGGCTACTTTTGACTACTCAATACTTTTGCAACTGAGTACTCGATACTTTTAAAAATATAAATATTTAATGGGTTAAAATTCGATTTCATTATTACACGTACTTTATAAATTCATAAATTAGCAAATTTAATAATCAATTAAAAATATCTAACTAAACGGCCAGGCTTATTAATTGTTGGTAATGATTTAAATGCGCTTAACTCTCCTCAAAACCGAGTTGTATAAATTTAAAATATTTTTAACTAAAATTTTCGTATTTACATCTCTGAAAGTATTGAATAGTTGGTTTTGGGTATTGAGTACCTGGAAATATATAAGGTATTGAGTACTCGGTATTCAAATACTCAATACTTTTACAACACTATACTTTACATTGAATTCACTTCAACTTTAGTAAAAAAATGTTGTGTTTGCTATTTTGGAAACATTGGAATTAGTTATGAAATGTCAGCTCGATGCGTTATAGCGTGTGTCACGAGAGTGCGTCACAAAGGTTTCATGTCTTTTGATAAAAATCGACAAAATTTTTTGAGTGCAAGTAAGTTATTTTAGAATTCTCTTATATTCATCTTTCTTTTAGGAACACTAGATTTTGTGTTCTTTATTCGCTAAAAATTACGAAAACACACTTTAACTTTCAAAGTTGCTTCTGTTTTTTTAGCGTGCGTCACAAAACTTTGTGATCAATTATTTCACAAAACAACCGCCATTATGCCATTCGAAAGTACACTTATATCCCACTAAACAAAGGATTTGCCCGTATACAGTCATTACTAATTTGCTCAAAAGCTAGGAAAACGTTCAAATAAATTATTTTTAAAAAAGCTTTGTTGTGTGTGCAAAATATCAAATCAAATAAAATAAATAGTCTGCGCCATATATGTGGTTTTCCCGAATAACGACGTATGTATGTCTTAAAATTAATTTAAAAAAATAGCCGTATTTTAAATTGATTATTTTTCGAACAAATTGCTTGTTGGTAGTTTTTAATCCAAAGTGATTTTTATTTTGGCTAAAGTTCGTTGTTTCTGTTCTGCCGTGTAAGTTGAAATTAACTGATGTTAAAATTTTTCCATGTTCCCTTGGAATATTGTAACATGTCCAATTCTTTCTAATTATAAATGTTACGAACTTTAACCAAAATAATAACCACTTTGGATTAAAAACTACTAACAGCCGTATTGACTTTGTAAAATAAATTTAAAAAAGTAAACAATTTCACACTCTGTTTAGATTTAACAAAGTATCTCCGTTTATGAGCGTTTACAAATCTGTGGGACATAAGTCGTTATTGCTGAAAATCAGTGCAATAAATTTGTAGTAAAAATCTTTAAAAATCGAACTTTTCCAAAAACCGTTTTTCGAATAGTTCGAATATTTAAAATTAAAAAATAAACAATTGTAGTTATTGTGAAAGCAAAGACGACAGTTGGGAGGGAGTATTAAGAAAAAATCGTCACAAAGAAGAAAAAATCGATAAATCGAGGTTATGACAGAAAAATCGTCAATTCCGACAGCAGTTCGAGAGAGGAATTTTTCAGCAAATGTTGCTTCAAAAGTTTACAAAAATTATTTGTATAAATTTTAATAAAATAAAACTATTCTATTGACAAAATTTACAACTCAGAAAATATCCAACTGACCAGGATTTTTATGGAGAAAAAACATGGGGCAAATTACGACATTCAATATCGAACGAAATCCCATACAAAACTTTTTGAATTTTTATGGAAATTTCGTTCGATATTGAATGCCGTGACTTGCCGTCAGGACTATTCGACAATCGAAAAATTAACTTCGAAAAAACTTATTTTCTAGCTGTTTTCGATATCGACGAACAGGCAGTATGAAAAGCCGATTCTAGTCCATCATTTTAATGATCTCCCAAATATTTTTACACATTGAAAGAGCGTTTGAAATAACGTAATTCGGCATTAAAAACTCAAACTAGACTCAAATGGACTTAGACGTTTATTTATGAAAACCACAGATATTTTTATAGGTACTCAGTAAAATTAGAGTTTCTAAAGAAGTCAAGAAAGTGCACAATTTTAGATCCGAAAGTGGTGCAAATTCGGATATTTTCTAATGACTTTTATATGGGGTTGTCTGTCATTGGTGGGAGTTCTCTATTTTGATTCCTATTCACCAAAATGAACGCAAAATGTTTAGAAAATAATTATATTTTGTCAAACATAAACACTTATGGAATCTTTGGAAGCAATGAAAATGCGATTCCTTAAGAGTCACTTGAGATTTATTGTACTGGGTATGCAATTAAGCTTGTCAATCCGCTTGCTATTTCTATAATAATGGTTGGCTGAACCAATTTTGAAAGATATATTTTTTAAATGTAAACTGATCATAGCTTCGTTTTAAAAATATCTGCTCAGCCGTTTAAAGATTATCAGATTTTTCTTAGTTCATGAAAAAATGCCAGCTACCTTTCACAGGTCAGATCGAGTCAAAATTTGTTATTCAGCTGCCTTAATAATATTTGAAGATCATAGTAATCTATACATGTAATATATTTCAATAGGTTGCTGAAACGAAAGAAGTTTTCCAATTGTCACTTTTTTAATCGCTTTCTGGTAAGCAGCACTTATAACTAGACAAAATCATGATCTTTTTAACCTGTAAGTTTAATTGTTTCCATACAATATTGCATAAAAAGAAAAAATATATATTTTTTGTTTAAATAGCCATTTTACATGAATTAACAAAGATTAACTACATAAATATTTTGCAATTTGCTTTATCTCTTTTTTCCCACTTTGCTTTCAACTTATTACAAATGTTATTTTGAAAAATCATATTCACAGGCATAATTAATTAAAAATGTAACACGAAAACTTACAAATAAAAAAGTGAAAGTATTGTAATTATAAATATAAAACTGTTAACAAGAAGAAAATTGTTATTTTAAACAAAAAGTAAAAGTCATACATTGATGACGACTCTATAAACAGTGATGGTCGACTTTAAAATAAAGAATAAACAAACAAAAAAAACTTTTCAATTAAATGGTTTCGTCTAATTTGATATAAAAATAACAAATGTTTATTTACAATATTTCGCTACTATCTATGAGTAGCTTCTTGGGGGAAATTATTAATAATTGTAAAACAATATTATTTAAGTACATGCCGAAGCAGCTAGATCTGGCCTGAAAATAGATATTACCAAAAACAAATTAATGAGAATAAAAGCCTCCAACAACAGATCATCTATATTAATAATAGACAAACACGTTTTTCTGGACGCCTTTTACGGCCTTTTATGAACCGATTTTGGAAAGATTTATATGTTTTTATATGGGGTTTTACATAGCTGTGCACAATATTAATTTTATATAAATCGGTACGATATTTAGAGAGCTATAAGCGTTTAAAGTTGCTACTAATACATTCACACTTATTACACATGCATGTATCAGCTGCCACTTGAAAAAATAAACATAGTGTGCATGTGTGTCTGTACAATTTGCTTTTGCATAGAAATGAGACAGAGTTTTAGAATGTTTTTTGGTGTTTGTATATTATCGTAGATATATTTTTGTGTAAATATTTAATATTAATTTCTAGAATGCGGCCGATTGAATCGACCTCTGGATACACTAGTTTACAATAAATCATCAAGAACTTGAAGATGTCTCAACACTTGTAGATGTCTGCTATAACGGCAGCTTACTGACGACTACCATGATCCAATAATACAGGTCTGTGCAATAGTCCAGCTGATTTTCTGCAACGTTGTTTTTTAATCGTCAAACACTTTGAAGCTGTCAAAAGTTGTATACATTTCTGAGCGCCATTGCTTTTATATGTACTCACTTCATTGTGTTGAAATGTTTACTCAAAAAACATACATACATAGATTTTTCTTGATGTTGTAATCACCTGTTTTTGATTTCTTTATTGTGTTATACACAAACAATATGCCAGTTGTTTTTTTTTATTGTTGTATTGTTGAAATTAGGCATAGACTTGTATTATTGGATCATGCTGACGAAAGCATTTTTCCTGTACAATATTTGGTATACTACGAGTATAGTTGTCTCTTTCTGATCGCTGATCGGCGGCTCAGACAATTTGGACCATTTTCAACTGTCAAATTCTTCAAGTCTGTTATTAGTTTGTGGCAATACTCTTTTTGGACCGTCATTCCCGGCTGAAGAGCCTCACAATGAGCAACAAAACTCTAATCAAAGGAGGCACTCTTCTTAGCTCGTTCATAAGGATGATCTGTTGTTGATCTGTTACCATTTCGTACTTGTAAATTCATGTCTTCTGGCCTATTGTGACCGAGGCAGATCAACAAGGAAGTACCGATAGCACAGCTGATTAACCTGACCAGATGTCAATTGTGTAAACTTAAACTTGTGTTGATAATATACTCACAACAACATGGCTGATGTCAAACACCACACCTTTAAACGATGTTTGACATTTGTTAGAGGTTCAACTGCGCTAACACAGTGCACAGGTATTTCTGCAACAAATTTTGTATTGTTGTAGAATCGCTACTACCCGGCAGATCTGCCTTGGTTGTCACGTATTTTATTGGCCATTCCGCGTTTTTCTTTAGCATCGAAAACCGTAACCACAAAAGTTTATTTGACAGAAATGTCAATTACTCTCAAAATAGTAAACTGATGGAACTTTCTTTTTTACAACATCTCAGTGACATTTACACCAATCCAACATGTTTGAAATATCTCTTAAACTACACTACTACAGGTACGTATATTTACACTCAATGTATTTTCAAAACGAGAATTTCCGGATACCTTGGAGACAAACTTAGTTTAAACCCTGTTCATAAACACTCAATTTATATTCCATGTAGTATTTAAAACGTTCGTTATTTAACTTCAGTTATTTATCTTACTGCTGCTACTTTTTCTCAAAATCTATTTTTATTTCATTTTAAAAGAACTTACTTTTAATAATATTCAGCGTCATCATCAGATATTGCACGCCAAGTTTCTTTTACATATTTATAATTTCAAACTCGTTTTCATTAATTTAACCAGCGAATTCATGTTAAATTAACAGTTCATTCATTGATTCAACAAAATAAAAGGTTTATTATGAAAAGGTTTTTTTGAGAAATCAACAAACAAAAAAAATTACAAATCTCTCAAATAAAATCTAATAAAAAATAAAATAAAAACAAAAATAAAAGTGTGCAATTATGTTCCTTTGGGTCTAAGTTTTTAGTAAAATGTATGGAAAAATAGAATATTGATATTTTCCCACGCGCTACTATTTGAAAATAAATTAAAAATGCAATAGACGTTTGCTAAAGATATACTACTACTTCTACTATGAGCTTTAATTATGGGTGTTGGTAACATTAAGGGTAATCACAGTTTGCGGCCATTTCAATAATGTCATTTCAAAAATTATTAACTGTTTGCTTTCCTTAAGCCATGCCATGCGTTAACGAGGCAACGCGTTTTAAGTTTTTGGCGCTTTAAAAACTAGAAGTTACACAAAACGCTTTATAATTTTTCAAATTTAAAGCAAACTTCGTTGCTGCACTAGCAGCCATATTGTGTACAATGAGTGAAAGTTTTTTAACTTTTTACGCCGCACATGCCTTGCAAACTTTTGTTTTGCTTTAGAGAAATACAAAGTTTTAAACTTTTTGACAGAAGTCTCAAACGTGTTGTGACGTCAACCGCGTGCTGTGTAACTCCTGCTTAAGGGATTGTTATGCTAGGAACAAAATTGGCACTAATGACGAATTTTTGGCAGCGTATATTCGTCGCCAAAAATAAAATACATTTAGTTTGGTGGCACATTACGGGTGGGGAAGAAAGCACCGCTTTCGTGTTCAGTACTCGGCGATATGCTTTGGTCACATTTTCATTGTTGACATTTACTTTGCTTTTTGCAAATAATAATGGAGTGTTCCATATGTTTTTCTTCCACATGTTCGTCTGTCTAAACTCGGACTATGAAAATACACACAATCATGGCGTCGGCGAAATTCGCGATACGCGGCGAACAACAAACAAATCAATTCCATGTGACCATGCTCGCTTTTCGTTTTCAAGTATTTTGGTAAATAAAGTTACTGTTTACTTTACTTTATTTATTTTTAAAATAAATATTTAAAAAATTTATAACAACAAACAATTGTTTTTAGTTGTGTTTTTGCCAATGTTTAATTTTGTTCAGTATTATTTATTTTTAATATGGTCACACCACCCAGCACAAAGAATAAACAATTTTATCAATTATGACAGCAGTTATTTTTTCGTCATCATTATGCTTCACGCGACGAATTTACACAGCGAATTTCGTCGTTTGTCTCAGTTATCTTCCTAGCATTATAGTCTATTCCAACAAGACCAGACTAGCAAGTTCCTTTTTTAATAATATGGCAGCTCCCGAATGCAAGTTAGTGCTACCAAATCATTTCTCTCAAGTGCTGCCTCTTAATACCCCTAATAATACAAATTTATCACAAGTCTTATGAAGCTGAAGTAAATATTGAAGAAAACTATTTTACTATGCATTCACAAGTCGCAAACAATAATAATTAGCATGTTTCTTATTTAATATTGAAGTATGTTTTTTCGTATGACAAAACTACACATCATAGTATGTACGTATGTATATATGGATGTGTTGTGTGTGTATAAAAATCTCAGATATATTTTGATTTAGTTTTATAATCTTTTGTGTATGGCAAAATTAAGCACAATCGATCGTTTGGTTTTGAATGGATTAAATTAAATTAGATTGGCTGACAGTTTGTTGCCTTTTATCGATTGTGATTTATATCGAACTTGTTTAAGATTTTCTGTTGTGGTTGGTTAATGTTAAGCAATAAATATGAAATACAAACAAATATAATGACGTTTATTTATTTATTTATTTCATATTTGGCTTTTAAACAAAGGGTTTTTTTGTTTGGATTAGTTCACAACTTCTTTACCAGGTGTTTGATATTGCTCCAGTTATTGACAAGACGTTAGAAACGGGTTTTGTATTCAACTCATATTTTTGTTTATCTTAATGAGATTGTGATTTATTATTATGTTTTAATCATACTTGTAATTGTTAATAATTCTCGTAATTGTTAGTAATTCCTTTTTATTTTTGTTACAAATATAAAAAAAAGATATATAAAGACCGATAGATAAAAATTCAAGTGCTGATAAAGTAACATTTGTTATTTCGGAAGGAAGTTTCCCATAGCATAAAAAAATAAGCAGTGCCGAATCTAGCATACCATCTACCTAACTAAATACACACATATTACTATTATGTGCTGAAAAATAGAAATGTCTTGTTGTTATCAAACAATTCATCTAAAAGAAAAACACCTGAGAAAATCAAAGGTTGGTTATAACAAGTCAATGGCACTTGGACACCAGCGTTTCGGACTATCTGAAATTAGGTAAATAAATTTAAGCGTTCAGAGCATCGATTTGAATTAAAATTTACGAAATACAACTTCAACATTATTATTTTGAAATTATTTTGCATGAATTTTTTATACGGATTTTTGACAGCAGTACGCACGAAATAATGAACTAACTGAGTGCGATACTTATCAAGCAAAAATATCAGAAAATAATGCTTCCAATTAGACAGAGAAAAATCTTCCATCACTTGCACAGCTTCGATGGCGAAAAATACAGGAGTTCATATTTAAAATTATTTCCGCACTAGAGTTCGAAAGTCACCTCATATTTTACAACTCTCCAATGTTTGGTGGCCAAAATCGAGAAGACCAGCAGAGAAGATCAGGAAAAGGAAATATGTACCCCAAAAATATCATTGCTGTTCATAAAATGTCTGATTCCCGCCAAGGACTCTAGCGCATCTCAGTTAAACAGTAAAAAATACAAGAGGTGTCTTGAGGATACCCGGTTAAAGCAATGTTCCTTAACTGTATGAATACTTATTTCATGTATTAAGAAACAATGATATTTCATTTAGCATTTAGCTTTTAACAGTTTCATTTTGTGGATGCGCTGCTAGCGAACAAATAAAATAAAATTAAACATAAATAAGAACAACAGCATTGCATTGATAGGACGGTAAAAGTGTCGGCTTTTTTATTGTTACTCGGTTTTTTCTATCCTCATTCATCAAAATGTGTCATAAAGATCATGGTTCTAAAAGGAATCGAAAATGTCTCACGAACGGTGGTGGTCTACTTAGGTATACCCAACAAACCCCTGCACATAAAAATGAATGCATAAAATGTGCATCTCATACAAAAAAAAATAAACGAAGTCGTACAAAATGATTTTAACACCACTAAGGCGAAAACAAAACACAGCGTTAAAGAAAATATGTCTGGTTGAAACAAAATCTAATCAAAACCTTCGTCCGACATGAACGCAATTGAACACACGCAGCCTAACTACAACGACAAGAGAAACCACAAACTTATGGCAGAAGTTGCTAAACACAATCACTCCACTTGTGTGCCAGAAGAAAGACAAGAGAACGCTGCATTCAGGAATATTGCAAATTATAAATAAAGCTTCATGGTAGCAGCAAACACAAGAAAAAGTAGCAAAACAAAACTACAAAAATCATCATGAAGCAAGCAATTCAGGCAGGCACCGCACACACAACACTGAACAAGTGTGGAAAACAAAAATAAAGAAAATGGCAACAACAATACAACTTGATGTTTAAAACACAGCACAATCGCAGCCACTAACTACTACTCCACTAAAGAAAACTACCAGCTAGAGAGGAGTCGAGCAGCATCATGTGTGTGTTTTCAACGATGGCAATAGCGATGCTGTTGCAACATTGCAATTTTTACACTTGCTGCAAATGCTGAGCGCCTAATCGTGATGAGGCATAAAACACCTGGAATGGGACAGGAATACTCTGCAGCGGTTTATGCAACATGCTGCAAGTTCACTTTGTACAACAACTGGGATACTTAAAGTTAACGAAATGGGTATCCTGGTGTGGCAAGTAAATAAGAAAAGTTTTATAATAAATATATCTATATTACAATGCAAGTTGCATGCAACATATGTTGCAAACAGCTGCTTGTATGTGCAGCTAGCCACACTACAATCTATGCGATAACTGTGATATTCTATTTGCCTTGTTGCCTTATTCCAAAACAGTTATTTAGGTGCCTTCACATACGAGTACATAAGGTGGTTTCACATCGACCGCTAATTATTATTTTTAACTCACGGAAAATATTGTTTTTGTTAAATTGTTTGTTTGTGTTGTTTATGTTTATGTAAAGCTCGCACATGTTTGTATAAATTTCTTCTACATATTTATATTAATATACTTCAAATTACAACCATGTGTTTTTGGCTTCTTTGCATCAGCTGAGTTTGACATGTGTATATGAATTCGCCCTGTGTACTACTTTAGAATAGTTAGTGTCATGATCGTTTATGCTATATTTCCTGAGCGTCAAACTCAATATGAAAAATATCTAAACAATATACTTATTTATTTCATATACTTATTTATTTCATATGTGGACTTTACTTGACAATAAGACAATATAAAGATGTTTGTTGTACTAACAGGTTTGCGTTGTTTATAGTGTCATGGCTAGTGTCGTATCAAGGTATGTATGTCAACCAGGTAGTAGAGTGTATTTTTTGTAGAAAATACCTTATTATCTGTCAAAACAAATAAAAAGTTGTTTGGCACTATTAGCGTATTTTAATTTAATTTTAATAAAACTGAATTACTATATGATGTTTGGCAGTTTGAAATCAGCCATGACATTATGAGTATTTCATAAACATAAACAAAATTTTACGCAATTGACATATAGTCACACTAGTCAGCTGTTCTAGTGCTACTACCTTGTTGATTCGCCTTGTGTTGTATGTCGAAATTGTTTTCTATTATATTAGGATGTGCCAATCTGTAACAAAGTACTCTGTTAGTAAATTTTTTAAACCACTAAGGTGAATAGATTTTCACTAGTCCTGCGGGCTAGTCGACTTTTTGACTTAACTTTGTAAAATTTTGACAAGCAGCAAATTAGAAGAATGGTATCACAAAACAAAGTGAGCCACCGCCGTCGTTTTTGAAAATTCGAGCTGTCGCCCAATACATCGAATTTTTACGGCTCTTATATGTAGTTAGCCTAAAAATTGCCTTGTTTATTATAATTTGCGATTGTATACAATTTTTCGCTACAGCAGAGAATTTTATTTCATGTCTATAAAATTGTTATTAAAATTTATGTTATAAAAATTTGTTGGTAGCCGGCGGCAAGTAGTCACATTTTTTTTGCCTTGTCGCTGCAGTAATTTTTTCATCAGCTTCATCCTCTGCTAAAGCGAGTTTTTACACAAACATCAAAATTTTATATTGTCAAAAAGGATATTATTTGGCTCAGCATAAATATGAAATTTTTTCCCACAAGCAAATATATTTTCACCATAGTACTTTACTACCGATTTACACACATCCTTAGACATGCTTGGCCCCACTGTTGAGTTTGTCTAATTTATTTGTATTAGTGAATGGAGATTTCTGGATGAATTCACAGGCCAGAGATGAAACAATGAGGTTTTGCTGAAATAAGCGTTTTTTTCTATCAAATTATAAATGAAAAGAGATAGCAATATCCTATAATATCAGATTATCGTGTGACAGAGAGCGAATAACAACGATTACACCTAAAATAGCATGCAGTCTCGTGTCATTTCTGGTCTCCTTTGTGGGGAAGTAGTCATAGATTGGAATTGAGTATTTTTTCTATTTTCTGTAATTTAAATTTTTTTGTTCATTTTTTTAACTCATTATTTAGTTCTTGTTTCGAAATTTTTATAAAATTTCAAAACAGAATTCCCAATTTTTCAAAAGCGCGTTATCATGTGCAATGTACTAATTAATACTATAAAACGAACGCTATAGAAGTGGAGACATTAAGACTTTCTATATCTTTTACATAAACGCAGTAATGTTGTTCTAAGTTGTCGGGTCTAATTTATAGTCAATGGTATAAACGACCGTCCATTGCTGCATGCGCCCTTTGGAGTAGCCTGTGTAATTAAAATGACTTAAGTGCAGTCAGTTTCCATACTCCAGTCGCTCGGTTTGAGTAGACAATTCTTATAGAAATCACTCAAATAACTAAGCGATTTTCATATAATTTTTTGTGGAAACCACACCATTTTCTTGGTTTATTGTTTTTCTTTCTGCAGGAAATCCAAATGAAATTTAAATATAGTTTACATTATTTATCTATTTATCTTCTACATTAGAGACATTTATTTTTGGGAGCGCAACGAACTTAACACGTGTCCTATGAATTTTAACTAAAAATTCATAAACATCTTGACTTCAAGTGGAAAAATTATAGAAACGTAATTGTACGCACAAACATAAATGCATCTGGATATGACACAATTTGAACGTTTAAAGTCCCAGCTGGCCAAATCATCGTACACGATATTGTTTTCGATGATTCATAATTCCAAATTTTAAATTTGTTTAAGAGTTACTTTCGCACTCATTCACAATTTCTAGCAAAATATGTCACAAAGTCTGATTTTATGGGATAAGTTTGTATGAATAACAATTGAATGAGGAGACGTACGTAAATTTCGTGAGCTGAAGCGCAGCAGAACAATCTATTCGATCTTTTTCTAACTTCATGCCCTTTAAAATATGAAGTATAGCGTTAATGTACTTCTCAGTAGCAGGGATCACTGCGGCAATTCTGCTATATTAGTTGATATGTTGCAAGTAAACACGTTTTTAATGCGGTTAACAAACAGTCTCACGTAAGTAGTTAAAAGAAAATATTCTTCGCACTTGATCACTCTGTCTCTCTGTCATAACTTTTGTTCATCAGGCTAAAAATAAATAGTTTTGTCACCACAGAACTTATTTATTATTGATTGGCAAAATTTTGGAAACGCAACAATTCATAATTTATAACTCGTAGAAATTTAGATTTATGAGCAACATTATGAAAAAAACTGGTTTTACCAATTCGAGGTGTTTTTTATGTTGAATTCCACTTGAACTATTTTTCTATCGTAGTTGGCAACCTTGAAAGTGTAACGCTCTCAATTTTTTTATTTTATTTTTTTTATCACTGACCGGAAGTAGAGAAAATACTAGTATTAGAAATTAATCATATTTGTGTAATTTGAATAAAATATATTTTATTCATTATTTTATTTTTATTAAAATGATGTTGACAAAACATTAATTGTTCGAAATCACAGTGTTTGTTGTCTTAAATTCATTTTATTCAATTTATAAATTGAAACAATTGTTGTTTGTCTTAAAGGTATAAAAGTACTCAAAGTGTGTGATGAAAGTGATTAAATAATGGACTAAGCGAGCAAGTCACTTAAATAATTTTTTTAAAGTATGTACCTATGTTGTATTATTTTTATGGAAACAATTTTATTTTTTATTTTTACGACAGCAACATGTGCGACATTAGCTCAGGTAAATGACCCAAATTGTGCGTCACTTTGTTTATTGGAATACATTTTTTTTTGTTAAAAAAATCTTATTCTTTTGGTCTGTGTGGCGTGGCATGTCTGCCGTTTTGTGGTTATTTTTCTCTTTTAATTAATTAGAATGGTATTTACAGTTTCTTAAGTGTTTAAATTCTATGAGAGATTAAAATTAATTGTGTTTTAGATTTTTCACAAGTGAAAATAAAATCTCTTTTTGTGCATTTTGTTTGAGATGGGGAAAACACCTGTTGCAAGAAAACGACAAATTTATGTATCTTCCAGCGTAGCGGTTGAATTATTGTTTGTTATTTTTTTGCAGCATTTTAAACCACAAACATAGTTAACAATTAAATTTATGGTATAATCAAATAAATTGTGATTTTCAACTACTAAATGTAGGGTGCATGTTCAAAAAGTTTCCGTTTTTCTGTAATTCCTAATTTTATTACTGCCACACTTCTTTGGCGCAGTGACAGTTTTCTGTGACGACTCGGAGTTTTACTTCCATTGAGCAACTTTCAAAGATAATTAAATGCACTAGCTCGGTGTTCAACCTACTAGCAACTGTCACACAAAAAGATCAATCTAAGGCTTCTTATTGGTAATAATGCAATCAAGCAATTATGAGCCTAATTGTAAAATTTTCTACGCTTAAAATGATCAAGAAGAGGTTTCAATTCATGACTTTCTTTCATGACATGGAAACGACTATTAGTATTACTTTCAACTGAAGCACGAAAAATTACACGGTATCATCCAAAACTGACTGGAACTCATTCCATTGGAGTTTAAATTGCGTCGAACGTGTTGAGTAGCTTGGTAACATTAATATATAATTTCATACAGAAATAAACTTTTCGAGTTCGTATACTGCAGTAGATTTGATTTAGCTGCCTTTTCGTTAAGAGCACGTTTGACTTAACTGCTTGAAATTAAAAACTTCCATCACTATTCTCTAAAATCCCATACAAATTCCTATTTTGTGTGCACTTTTTGTACCTGCACATTTGAGACAAATGCCCAAAGTTTCTGGCAGTTTAAAATTATTTTCATACAGAAAACAACGTTAGCTGCGTTTTGACTTAACTGCCCAAAAATATATATTTTTCTTTAATTATTCTTCGTAAAACTTTTTTAAGTGCATTTTATATACCTGCATATTTACCATATTTTTTGGCAGTTTTAAAATATTTTCATATAAAAAATCAAAGTTAGCTGCACACATTAAAAAAATATGGGGAATACTATTTCACATAAACATATAACTTAAGCCATTTATAATTAAAAAAAAAAAATTGCAAACAAGTCACACAAATCGCAAGTTATCATCATTAAAATTCATCTATTTTGTTTGAATATACATACAAACATACATTTAAGATAACATCATTTTTGACTTATCTGCCCAAAAAATCCTGCAAATTTGATTGTGCAGCTAAGTCAAAATTACTGTATCTAAATTGCAATTAGAAAGCATGTTCTTTTGATTCGAAGTACAGAGTAACATACATAATTTAAATGAGTTTAATCATAAGTTTGTGTCTAAGCTGAATTAATGAACGAGCTCGAACTAACTCTAGTATACGTTCTTGAAGTTGCGACCGCGGATACAAAATTTAATAACATTTGAAGAAAATAGGAGTGTGATGAAAAGAATTGTTTGGCTTAAGATCAAATCTTAGTTTACCCATTTGTTTTTTTTTTATTTAAGAAATAGGTATTTTGATAATTATTATTTTATTAAGCAATTAATATTCGAACAATTTATTCATTAGACTAGCAGAACGGATCAAAATAAAATATTAAACAAAATTAATATTGACAGACGTTTGAAAGTGCCAGATAATAAAATATCTTAAGGCTGCATTCACAATTTACAAAATGATCATGTTATCATTTATTTCGGTATTGCTGTCGTTGTTTGGATCAGTGATGTGCTTTTGTTTTTGACCACAGCCCGGGCTTGAAAAAAATACTATTTTTTAGACGAAATTACCGTTCACAAATATTTATAATTAAACTACTTTATATAAAATAGACATCGCATTCAGCAAATTACTTTCAAATATTAAAGTGAAGTTTCCACAATCTACACGCTTTTCTTAAGTGAAAAATTTTGTGTGGAAAATGCCCATAATACTTAGTGCATTTCATATATGTACATATGTACATAAATTCCGCGCTCAAGTCAACCGTCTGAATTGTGAAAACCCCAATAAAATCATGTTAGTTAGTGCGTGTACACATTCCTAACATTTTTCTAATTTCCACTTCCAGCGAAAGTCACCTCATAACAGTTTTTTTTAGAAAATTTATATTAAAAGTACTCAGTTAATTAATCGATTCCTATAGAAATTTTCTATTCAAATTGAACGTTTGGATTATGAAAACACCACTTAAATACATATAATCAGAAATGTAGACAGGTTTTCGCGATCCAGTAGGTCGATTTGAGCAGCAAATTTATATGAAAATCACTCAAAACTATACGAGTTATTTCTGCACAAATGTTTTACTCACGTCGTATGAATCGTGGAAACCGAACTTAAAATTTTGGCATTACGGTATATTTTTAATGACACTTCCGTACTGCCTTTTACGGCCCCAATTAACGAACAAAACGGTAATTACGATACAGTTAACATCACTGGTTTGCATTGATTTATTAATAGATTTTCTCTCTCTTGCTCTCCCTCCCTACCTAAACAACCTAAGTCTCTCTTCCATGTTATTTGATTTTCCTTTTTTTCTTTGCTTATTTTTTTTATTTCGATAATAATTTAATTTCCTTGACTGGCAATAAGAACCTTTAACAATTTTAAGAATTTCTCTTTAATTCTTGCACATACTCTGTACCTCTTGTTGTTGTTGCTTTTTTTGTATGCATTTCCTTTTTCTTCAAATTAGTTTGTTGACATTTTCTTTTTGTATTGGATTAATGTAGATTTATTCTGTTTAATTCTTGCTTTACCATTCGTCGTCTTCCTTTTTTCTTCAAATTTATTATATTTTGTTAAATTTTTGGTTCAAATCTTTCGTCTTCTTTTAGGTAGTTTAACTGTCATGAGCTGTTTTTGTTACTTTAAATACACACGTTTAAAAATAAGGAGTGATTCATTTGGGTATACTCTTTTTATAATAAAACTATTAACTTCAAATTGATGGAGTATTCTTTATTACTATTACAAGGGGAGGTCAATAATGAAAATCCAGAAAAAACACATTTCTTTTTTATTCAACATAATGTCCGTTTAGGTCGCTGCATTTTATCGATCTTCTTTCAGTAAGATTCCGGAAGGTATTCACAGTAAACTTCTGTTGCAGAAATGATCTTCTAATTCGTGTTAAAACTTTTTCGGAAGAGGCATTTTTTTTTAATTTGGAAACAGGAAAAAGTCGCTGGTGGCCAAATCTAGAGAAAATGGTAAATAATCCAACAAGTCGAACTTCAGCTCGTACATTTTCGTCAAAAAACTGCGCAAGTATGTAGCGATGAAAGATCACTTTTTATTTGATCTTTTTGTTCCTTAGTTGGTATAATTATGATGAAAATTCGCTATTAAATTTTTTTAAGTTGGGACTTAGATAATTCCACGAAAGTCCTTAAAAAACATGGCCAATTACACTGCTTTTCTTCGCTTTGAATTTTGTTTCATTTGTTGTGTATAGTGGTGAATCCATGTTTCATCAGCGGTTGTATACAGACCAACAAATTTATCGGGATCGTGACGGGAAGATTGTAAACTAATAAAGTAGCCAATGAGTCACTCACCCGATTGCGGTTATTCTAGATTGTGAAAAAAGTGGCACATTTACCCAAATTGTGAATTTGGGAGATTATTTTTGAAACAACCTCTTCAGCTGAATATCCTGAGCAAAGATCAGCATTTGTGGATGTACGTCTATTGGCTGCCTCCAACACATCTTTGATTTTCTTTACTGCTTTTCCCCACTCAAGTATTTGATAAAGCATGAAGTCGATTGTTAAAAAAAACTAACTGTCAGTACCACGATGTCACAAGTATTCGTTCTTTCGTACAACTACATTTAAAACAAAAACAAATTCTAAAATTTTGTTTTTGTACGAAAGAACGAATATGTGTGACATCCTGGGACTGGCAGTAAATATCTTGAGATGTTTCACAGCAAAGCAGGTTGTTTTGAATTCTTATTGCTCCTTATACGATTTCAAAGACATTTTAACTTCCCCCTCGTATACAAAAGATCTATTCTTGATATTCGTTTTTAAAAATTATTTCTAGTCGTAATAGCGCCTAACGTGATTCAGTCAGAGGATCCAATTTTTGATGACATGTTGGAGCATTTCAGGTGGTGGTTAGCCAATTCCTGAGTCCTAGCTATCTTGTATATATAATCATTTCACTATACATATGTACGCATCACTAGAGGAAATAGTCTGCAGATGCTATATCACATGATCTTCATAAGACTGTTGAATAATTTTTAATTGGTGCAACTGAGCTGATTTCATCCATAATTACTCGTACATAAATTTCATACAAAATTTAACTAAAATAGTAACTGCACAATAATGAAAGTTTGTTTCAAAATGCATCACTTTGCAGCACATTTGTTCGATAAAAGTTCCTTTATGACAGCAATTGACAATACTGCTACACATTTGTTTCTGCAACTACCACATCATTTTATTTAGGGTTGAAATAGTCTGCGGGCAGGTTGCAGGAATTATGCTGCATTTACGAATCCACCGTACCTCATAATGTATCACCTTTTAATATGCACGAATTCGGTATGTAGATGGTAGAGCAGAAGTATTCATGTCATGGTTAAGAAATAACAGTGAGTAATTGTATTTGAAATAAGTACAATACAGAAATAACAAAAACAACAACTGAAAAAGAAGTTTAACCACTTTTTTTAATCATATATTGAGTAGTTGTGGTTGTAGTGATACTTGCACTCACATTCTGCTGTAAAAAGTAGCTTAGCACCACCATTCTACACACAACACATTTAACCCGTGGATCTTAAAGGAATGCAATGTTTTAGTGCGTTATTTATCCTCAAGTATACTAAATACACACATGCATACATACATACATAAATAGATATATCCACATAATTGTCGATCAGGTTAATGTACATAAATGCATGCATATGGAAGTGTTTTAGTAGAGACGCATAAAAGAGAGATTCTCAGAGAGTTTGAACCGTTGCATTGACCGGAAATACTTTCTGTCATTTACAATTTGTAAATGTAAACAAAGTTTAGTTTGAGAAAACTCCAGGAAATTACATTAACATATACATACATACTTATTTTAATATAATAAAAACTCAAGGAGTCGATGTGAGATGCAAGGTTGCTCCGGTCGTCCGAATTATATATTCTATCTTAAGGAAAAATCTATTATAACATACAAGATGTAAACAAGAGAATACAAAGTCAGATACTGAGGACAAGAATATTATAAAAAAAACTCAATTCAAAAATAGCCTCTTTTTGGACTGAATCCGACAACTTGAGGTTAATGTTAACCTCTTCATGCCTGGATCCATCAAACAGCATTAGAGCCACCCCATCGCATTGAGTTTTGTATCTGATGAGGTCACCTAGACCAATCACTGACAACTCTCTTAGGTCGCCCTACATATGTTCGCCCAAAAGAAGAATGTTATGCCTGGCAGAGGAAGTGAGAAACTGTCTATACCCTACCTCTGCTCTGCTCACGGCAGCGAGGACAGAATTCCTATGCTGCTGGCAGGTCCATCGATCAGTCAACACTTCGCTGAGCCTCGAGGTGCACAATCAGTTCTTATTCGTTACTTGAACTGAGCGCTTTCATGGTAGTAATGTTATATTTTCGCAGCCTATGCCATTTACATACATACATATGTACATATGTATGTACATATTAGTCAGCTATTTGAAGAGTGTGCCTGAATGTATTGCTCCTAATAATGCACACGGCACAAAATTGGAGGCATTCAAAATAAATTCATCTCTGACCAGTTCATCCGTGTGTTCAAGGCCAAATAAGTTGTCAATTGTTCGGGAGCCCGAGTCACCAAGCTATCGACAAATACCGCATTCTTTATAGGCAATATTTCATTCTGAAATGCAATTCCTTCGTCGGCGTGGCGCACGTCAAAATCACCTGAAATACCCCACAGCCAGCACCGTAGATCGTGGTGGATCCATCAGTGTACATCCTTGTATTATAATCCCTTCCTATATTTCCCAACTGGCTAGAGGAAAACTTTGAAACCGTTGTCATACTCCAATTGACACACTAAGTAATCGGAAACTTTCCCCAAGTCGGGTATCAGCAGATCCGATATCCTTGCTTGGCCGAAGGACCTCAATCCCTCTGGTGAATTCCTTTATACTTTCTTTAAAACTCAACCAAAAAAATAACAAGTAATAACGTGCCACAAAAATGTAAGTCCCACTAAAATCTCAATTTATTTTTCATCTTCTTGTGTTTGTTGGCTTCTTTGCTCGATGAAAAAAGCAAAATGATCCACTATTGCCAAAATATTTTCGCTGAATAATTAATTGTTGTCATGCCAATAAGATACAATTAAATGTCCCGATATTTTTAATTTTTGCATTAATGAATTAGGTACGACAATTAAAATTATTATTTGTTTTTGAAATGGGCTTTATAATTTTTATTCTAGATTATTTGTTGTATTTATTGGATTCAAACTGTGTTGAGTTGTGTGTTGGTTGGCTGGTGAGGTGATTGTAATGTGTGGTTGTACGTCTCAAATGTAAAACAGGTTTTTATTGTTTCTCTCTGTCTTGCATGTCTCCCAAGGATGGAAAACTAAGCTTAGAATTGATTTCCTCCATTTATATAACACTATTGCAGGCTTGGATTTTTCCAACATTCTTACCAATTTAAATATATATTAAATATAATCGATTATTCTAATTCTTGTAATAGATTTACATAAGTAATTTTGATCTTTTTTGCATTTATTTTTGTCGTCTTAAAATTTAAAATAAATTTTTTATTGTTTTTAAAATCAAACAATTTTTAATATTATTTGAATATCTCTGAAGAAAGCTTCTATAGAGAAAGGGAAATATATTTTATATTTTTAACTGTTGATCTTAAGCTTGAATTAGTTTTTTAAACAAATATTATATATAATATATAAAATACATTTTAGATGCATCAAGTTAAAAGGCGATTATACAATTGGAATTCTTTTTATGAGATGCAATTCTTTGCATATGAACATCACGTGTTGGTTCTTTGACTAATGACGATTACGCGAAATTGAATACTTTAAGTAACCTGTTTCATCGGCTTAACAATACATACAAATATGTTAATCTATCTACAAGTTCAATTCCTTTGAGAGAGATTTCCGCCATTCAAATGGTTGAATTTATTCGTAACCATGCTTGGATTAGAATAGGTTGACCAGACTTCCAGCACATAATGAACTGGCTCAATTGTGTCCTATTAGATCGGTTTGAGATACCCGAGGAGGATGGGTTGGAAATTCTGGGATTCCCATACCACTTTTTTAAGAACAAGCTAATGACAGCGCTGTTCGATGCCGTTTGAATGGTACATCGTGGAGCTTGACCCAGCTGTTGGGTTTCTCGATTAATGAAATACGTTTTGGATTTTCGTAACTTCACACGCAATTTTGTTTCCGGATCTCCCCCTTCTCACACTGGTTCCCAGGGTATAGCCAGATTTAAATGTCTTATTATTTCATTCAAAGACATTCGACAATCACAAATAAATTTGAATGTCTTATAGAAACTTGATAGATTAGATCGTAGTCTTACTGTCAGTACTTAGGCTCTCTTTTGACCTATGTACATTTCTGCCTACAATTTGCTTTTTGTAGGTAATGAGTATAAAAGAAACCTCTCCCAAACCCAAAATATAAGTCGGATCTGTCTGTAGTGGCGAGTTTTTTTATGATAACAAAAATTAGCTGATGTTTCCATCTTCATTAAGGAAAAGGAGCGTTGGATAAATAACCGGAGTTTTACGGCGTGCTCCATAAAAGTTTCAGCTTATAAAATTATCTTTAGTCGACGATTTTTTGATTCAGATTCAACTGCTCAGCCATGACGTTAATCGGAAGCCAGTGCATCGCAGTGAAGAACACTTTAGATGGTGCCATCAGGACTCAGAAGTGCACAGATTTATTCTACGCTGCTATCATTTTAAGTTTAGCATGAACAACACAAAAATCATTATAATTTAGTACATAAACTTCTTATAAGGGTTACAATGGGGTACTTATTTATATATCAAATATACATTTTGATAATATCTTGTATCTTCCATCCCTGGTATTTATGTATGCTTTTGATTAAGCATACCCAACCAACAACGACAAAAGCAGCAACGGCAACAACAATAACAGCAGACACAGTTCAAAGTTATCGTAGACATTTCGTTCAAATTAAGTAGATACACTTACAAAAAATATGCGTACATGATTGATTTTTTCCGAATCAATTCATAACACTCCACTTTCTCCTCATGGGCAACGTTCTCCGTTTCACTTTATCTCTTTTGAGAACAGTTCTAAATGTGTTAAATGCTAATTTGGATATCTCGCGATATCTAGTTGGCAAAAAGATTCACCATGATCTTGGTTTCGTTGATAACATAACTGCTTCCCGACTGTTCCTATCCAATGTTTATACTAGAATCGACCTCTCCAAGGCTGCAACGTCACAAGCCCTCATGTTCATCGTCATTGGGATGTGATTACTCGAAGGCTTTGTATGCAATCTATCACATGAGCTTCTTCAATAGTGCGTTCAATGATGCATTTATCTCAGATCGCTACCGGCTTTTCTGAAGAAACATGTGACCAATTCCTGAACCAATCTCATTGTCATTTGAAGCAGCCAGATCGAATTTTTCAATATAGACGTTGACCCGGCCAATAGTAGTCTTTTTTTAATGTTTGCCATATTACGTACTTAGGATCCAAGGCATTCAATTGAGGGACTTATTTGCAAAGGCTGCAATCTCAATTTCAATAATTTTTAGAACTAAATTATAAAAACTCTATTATATAAAGATACAGAAATTTAATATATTGCAAATTGTGGTATTCATTAGACGAGATTTAGGAGAAGATCTAAGGGAAGTTTGAACTAAATTTGTATAAATGTTTTGCGTCAGAAAGGATACGAGATATTCGTGAGGAAAATGGAGATTGCAGCCTTTGCAACTATATCCCTCAATTCTTCTGGATATCATAAAGATCTTGAAATATTCAACCCAATTATGAAAAAACTGCCCCGGGAGATTTCTCCCTTTTCCCAAAAACGGCCTGTTCACACATATGTTCACATATTAATTGTTCGCCCTTTTTCGGGAAAAATGGAAAAATATCCCGAGGTTTTTTTTATTCATAATTGGACTGAATAAATACACGCTAAAGGAATGAATGTTTACCCTAGAGCTAATCAAGACCACAATTGACTTGTGCCTGCCAGCGATATACGCTGATCGCGCGTACCGTTTTATCCCCAAAAAGCAAAGCTGAAGAAACTTCAGCACGACATAATTGCTGTCTTAATGCACGTTCTTAGTCCTAAAGAATCACCATGCACGTACTATGTTTTCGGCAAAGATTATCATCGTTTTGTGAAACCGTTACCAAATAGAAGATATTTCGTCAGTGTATGTCGTATTTAATGTTCCAACAAACGTAAGTAAGTTCATTTATTATTTTTTTTTGTAGCTGCTGCTTTGCCATTCAGCTTGATTGTGTCTGAAGTGTGTATAAAGAGTGAGTGACTGAATGTATGTACGTAAGAGTAAATGAGTGAGTGAGCAAGCGACCGGCCGTGTGTATGCTTTGTTTGGTATTTTTATATTTTTTTTGTTCAAGCTTGTGATGCACATGGAACGGGTACGAGTTGAAGTACACCACCTCGACTGGATAATAAATGTGTATATTTTTGTTGTTGTTGGTATTTTGTATATTTTATTATTGAACTTTTCGCACCGCGTCATTTACAAAACACATATAGAAAATATAAGAGTTGTCTTGTTATTTTTATTATTTTATATACATACATATTTTGTTCAAAATTGTCGTTTTTATGTCGACAAGAGACGCAATCAACATCAACCGGTGGACATTTTTGCCTGGGATTTTTGTTGATCGCTAAAACTTCCTTGGAATTTAGAATATTTAAACTATGAGTCATTAGATTTCTTGGACATCATTTAATTGATAACAGATTAAAAAGACAGCATATGCACATTAATGTGAAGTTAGAGCGAGACAAATTAATGGCAAGAAAGAACTAGAGATACATTATTTATTTACATATGTATGTATGAGACTTTAAACGAATGAATACTAATGAACATACTTACATATGTACATACATACATATAATAAATGTCTGTAGTTGATATGGATAAAATGTTATAAATGTTGTTAAACAAATGCTATTTATTTGACTTGAGGGTTAATAAAACTTATCACACGATTAAGTGGTATTTCAGTTTTTTTTAAACACACAATTCGAAAAGTTGGCGCAACATTAACTGAACGATTAACTGAATTTTTCTTAAGGATACATATCATTCAATGAGTCACTTATTAGAAATAATTTATTACCATCTGATACCTATTGGGTAATACAAAAACGCATGCTGACGCGACGCGATCATTAATATTTTTGCAGCTACAAAAATTTTACTTGCCTACAAAGTGGTATGGAATAGTGAGCAAAATATAGTAGGTGATAGTGGCAACTGCAAGAGAAGACCAGAAAATCAATGTTTTATAACATTTGCGAAAATAAATTCCAGAGAAGGAAAAACTAATACTTCTCCCGATTGCAATTTCGCACTACTACGTACGAAGTATGTACCCAGCGGGAAAACTGGTCATTGATTATATATGTAATGGAAGAAGATATGATGTATTATTTTCCAAAGCAAAACAATGCAATCTTTTGGAAAGGAGAAGGTAATTTGATCACACACAAAAATTACACATTGCTTACCATGTATATTACTACTTCTTACGAAGAAGGAATGTATTGTGTTTGCTTGTTGATTGAGAATTCATTACTTTCCTAGGACATGTTCTGTGTTAACAATAATGAATTCTGGAATGAAAAATTATAGATGCTGTACATTACTCTCTCGCTTACTATTCATTACCTTTTCCCGTTGGGTACGTAACATCACATGTTCTAATTTTATTAGAGAAGCAAAAAACTTTATAAAATAAAAAAAATAAATACTTCAGGTATAGAAACAAATGATGGAATTCGAATTATGGATATAAAACGTTATTTTTTGGTCGCAGAAATCTAAAAGCTGGTAGAGGCATGTACGTTTATCTAACAAATCATAATCAATCAAATACTCGACTTTGATTTTTTTATGATACGTAATTTGGGATTTCCGACGACGATATGTCCATTGTGGCTCCTCCTATGCTTCGTTTTGTGGAAACCACTTGTTCATCAAGTCCCGCTCATTCCATTCTGGCAGTAAGAAGTCGGTTATCACGGCCTTGTAGCGTCTGGTTGATGTTTCTTTGTTCTCAATGACATCCGCAGTCGCTGAAGGTTTTACAAATAAAATGCAAACTGATATAATATACACCGATTTTAGTAAGGCGTTCGATAAAGTTAGCCACAATTATATACTGATGGGCGGGCTTTAGTTATCTGCTTAAAAAAGGTTGAACTCTTGTCTATCACAAAGAACTCAAATTTGGGAATGTTATATCAAAAATCATTCAAGTACGTTCTGATTGTTCCCCAACGCAGCCACCTGGGTCTAATTTTTTTCACTTTCATCAAGGATCTTTCTACTGTTATTTTGTATTAAATTTTGAACTTTTTTTTTACGATATTAATGAACATTCTTTGCTAAATGCCGACTTTCGGAATTTTTTTCAATGGTGCATATTTAATTTATTGGAGTTAAATATCATGAAATACAAGCACATGTCATTTTTCAGTCAAAATCCGATCGAGACTTTTAATTATATTGATACTGTTATTTTAAATAAAGTTCAAATCACATTGGATCTTGGCATACTGTTGAATCATAGACTCAGCTTTCGTGATCACGTCTATATAATGGTAAGTAATACTGGGTATTTAGACTCATGAAACGCTAGTCTAAGGAATTTCTAGATCCTTAATTACAAAACTTTTATATACTTCTTTTGTTCGACCAATTCATGAGTATGGATTAATTGTTTCTTAACCAATTAAATTTTTGAACCAATTATTTTTATATAATACTCAGTCAGTAAGGATGTAAAAATCTATTGTAAAAATAAATACTCTCGCTGGCGGCCCTGGAATGCCTTTTGTGGTTTCAGTTTGCTCGAGTCGAAGAGCTAAACCGCGGAATGTTTTCCCAGCTGGCCCAACACAATTTTAAAATTGACGACGAAATTCATTTTACGCCAACACCACCGGCCGATAATTGGTAATAAAACCAACCCAATTATTCAACGCTCTTCTGGCGGAGTCTAGCGTTCCATTGCTTATCTGTTTGTGTACTGCAGCAGTCTTGCCAATAATTTGCCAATATTATTACATCTTCCCATAAAGTGAATAATTTGCGCCACCCTGTACATCTAAAAACTATTAGAGAAATTACCTAAGATATATTTTTCACTTTATACAAATCTACTTCAATCGCGCTAAATAACTGTGGAAAAATGTATAATGATCTAACAAGTCAAGATTCATTCGGCGAGGATCAGGTGAAACAAAACAGCAGGTTTGGACAGCACGATGAAGCACTGCCCAAACTAAAAGAGGATAATCTAATAATCTACAGCTATTACGGGAGACGGAATAACTCCGTGTAGTTCTCGAACAAAAACTTGACGATATGCAGAAGAAAGAGGACGTTGAGCAAAACTGATATGGTGAATGTACGAGTATCACAAGAAAATCCAATTTTTATTTATTTATTTTATTTTAATTAATTATTAGGTCAATTGGTTTTTACTTCCTTACTGACTAAATATGAATAAAAAAAACAGAATTATATAAAAATAATTGGTTCAACAATTTAGAAGATTTTTCTTCAGTACGTCATTACTCTCAGATAAGTCCATAATGGGGTAGCATTTATTGAAATTAACACATGCGCGACGAAAAGAATCATTATTAGCATATAAAGAACGGTAGTATTTTAATGCCAGGAGTTCAAAATATCGGGTAGGTCTTAGAGGAACGTTGAAGTTTAGATGACTAAGTAGAAAGTCTGAATCAACATCCCCACGAATCAGGCGCAGAATAAATAAAGCGCTCAGCATCAATCGTCGACTTTTTAGAGTTGGCAATTTTATCAAAGCAAGTCTGCTATGACACGGCAGCTTCGAAAATGTTAGGAATCGACCAGTGTGTTTCTGCAGACACCCCTCAGTTTGTTAAACACAAAAAGAATTTCAAAAATGTCAATGTTTATGTATTTCTACTTCTTCACGATTATGATTTCAAACAAATCCATTTAAATACGAAATTTTTGTTTATACTCGTATATTTTTATTTATAAATTAAATTCTAAAGACTATAAAAGCTAATCAATTTTATGTATTAATTACCCAATAGTTTTATGCTTATTTAAGTTAATTAATTGCTTGCTTATACAAACAGAATAGAACCAGCTTTATTTTAATGACGATTGTTAAAAAAAAGCTGTGAATTTACATCAAACTATTTATGATTATAATTTAATGTTTTGATGTGGATATACAAATTTATTACGATTTTCAATATTTAAAGTTAATTTAATGAATTGGTTAACTTTTTATTGTTTGGTTTGGTTTTCTTCTGTCTTTTCTGTTTAAAATATTAAGAGATTGAAAAAGTTTCTTTTATTTTCAGTTTTACAAATATCGCATAGAAACTTCGGAAATAAATACATACGAGTATGTGTGCTCTGAGGAATGTGACGGCTGTTGGCAAACACTTCCTCCTCAGTTAATCAAGCCGAGTGGAAAATGAAGAGCATGATTTTAGCTATTAAGCTGCGTTTATGTAACTTTTATATATGAATGAATGTACATAAGTACATCCATAAGTAAAGTATTTATTTATGATACAAAGAAAGAACACACATTGCGCGGGTCCGTTAACTAGGTGCACACATCAGCTGGTTTTGTGAGACGTCATTGTAGTAAAAAAATATATTGTGTGACTTATGCTATTTAAATTAAGAAAATTTCAAGTTATTTAAAAAAATTTGTTATTTACTGCAAAAAAAAAAACGAAATAAAGCAGTATTTTTTCGCACTGATCGCGTCTTATCACCAGCAGCAATTGTCGAGGTCGATGCCAACACTGATCTTGAAACATTCTTTTGAACTTTTTGCAGGTATTTAGAAGCATTAAAATTAATGATGGCACGGAACAAACCGGCGGATAGTATATTGAAACACGCTATTCTAAGGAACAGAAAGGCTCTTTCTATATGTATATGGGGGCAAAGGTGGATTAAACAAAGCCTACGCAGGCAATGCTGACGTACGAGTATATGAAGGTCTTAAGACAATTTACTCATAACAAACAATTTGAACAAAATAATAAATTGTTATTTCGTTACAGAATGTACTCAAAAATGATGAATTCGAGAAATTATTGAAAAGGTAACGAAACGAAAAAGAAAATTGGAAAAATCTAAATTCTGAACTTTCGAAAAATATTCCTATTTATTTTATTAAATTATTTTACTTACAACCTAATTTGTGTTTGATTTAAATTATGAAAAGTGGGCTTAGTAAAGAATTTTTAACTCACAAATGACAAATGTTTTTGAAGCTGACAGTTAATATAAAATTAGCCATATTTTGCAAAAAGGTTTAGAAAATATTAGAAAATATGTAAATAAAAAACAATTTTATGGCAGCCACAATAAAAAAATAAAATATAAATAACAATTTTTACAATTAAATTGATATGTAAACAAAATTTCTCTATACCATATACACGCGTTAGTGCGACTGAGTTTCTGCTCATTCACTACTGTGACGTAGATGCGCAGAAAAAGAATGTTTTTAAGACTTGAATGCGTTATCTTGTATTTTTTTTATCATGATATTTATGAATATTACTGTGATCTATAAATTCTATTAAGAATACAAAATTGTCTACGGGGTTTTTTTTTAGTTGCGACACAAACAAACATCCTAATTATTATTAGAATGACGTAAATAACAGATAAAGCATTTTATTTTCCCATCATTGGTCTAATAAAATGATTTTAATTTTATGCGCTTTATTTGCTTTTAAATTATATAGTAATTAAAAATTTTTTAAAACAACAAATTTTGCACGTGCGGGTAATTAACGAAAGTGTTGCTATTTTTAAGTAAATCTTTTTATTAACAAATCGTATTTTATGCGCTATAACAATTACAAGAGTAGTGTGAGGGAAAAGGCTGCACGAATATTCGGCACGAAATGCATTTAATAATAGAAAAAGCAGGTGAGAGAGGCCAGAGAAATCTTCAAATGTACAATATGTACCTTAAAATAGCTAAGAATTCAGTTGTATTTATTCAGTAATTAATTTAAGTTCTTAAATGGTCAGTTTCGTATTATGCATGTGCAGCACATGTAAAATTTGATGTCGTTACACGAGTACAATCATACCTATCGCGATTTTTCTAAATAAATAAATCCAAAGATTATATAAACAACAAAAGGGACTTCCAATGGGATATCCAGCTTCTCCAATTATAGCTGACATTGTTATGAAGACGTTATTAGATACTTGTATTGGAAGTTTAAATGTTAGACCAAAAATTACCACAATATATGTTGATTATTATGATGATTTTGTATTGTTGCAGATCAATCAATTGATAGTTTTTTTTACCACATTCAATTCATTTCAAGATGATATAAAATTTAAAATTGGAAAAAAAATTAAAAGAAAATTATAAGTAAGTACAACGAAAAATAAGGTAAAGACAAGAATTTCTAGACACAAATCTGATCAAAAATACAGAAACAGAAATACATTATCATTATATTGCACAAGTTCTAAACATTATCCAGATTTTGAAAATTCATTTATTTTACATATGTATTATAAAAGTACCATTTACACAAAGAATTAACTACAAAAAGTATATAGCAAATGTTGTACAAAATTATAATCAAGCAGTCGAATTGAGTGAACAATTTGTATGAAAACCACTCAGTTATTCAATGATTTCCATATACATTTTCTACTCAAGTCGATTGCTTGGATTCTATGAACAGCATATTGGTTAATAAATAACTAAAATTAATTTAATTTTCATAATGTAATATTTTAGATATTTACTACGTCCTTTTGGTATCATAAAAATAATTTTTTCATTTTTGGTTTACAAGCCAAATTCATAACAGGTAGACTCGCCTCAATTCGCTTTGAAAAATACCTGCTTTCATTGTCGAAATCAACGTCAAACACTATATATAAATCAAACATAAACAAATTTTGACAAACAAAACAGATCAAAATGTAAGGATATGCAAGGAGCAAAAAATAATTAGCTAAGCTGTCAAGACCACCTGTTATTAATTCGCCTCGTTTCATTTATTGCCTTTTTTTAAATAATTTTTTGAATAATATTAATTTGTCAATTTATTATATTTTCTTGAAAAAGTTATACAATGTGGGACGAAAAATCGGAGTTAAATAAAATGGTATAATACAAAATTTTGTCAATTAGAGGCACTTTTATAAGTTCTTTTGTTATCCTGGACGACGGCTGGCTCTACATTTTTTTGACTCGCCCAATTGTGCAATAAATATATTTACGGCTCTTTTCATAATGTACGATTAAAAATTAACATGGGCTTTAGCGGCAAGTTTGGCATACAAAAGTCGTTAAAGTAAACGTTAACTCTTAATCATACATTGTGAAAATGGCCGTTAGGCGTGCTAAAAGCATCACTTGACAGCATTTTTTTTTCAATAGTTATTTTAGCAAACTGCTGCAGCTACGAAGAATACATTTTCTTTACTTGCGCATTTTTGAAGGCGCACCCTATTTCTTTAAAATTCTTTTCGTGTTTACTTTATTTTGTCGCGTACAGTTTACCTACTTGTCATCAATATCCAATTGGAAAAAAAGAGTTCAATGTAAGTAACAATTACACATTTTTGAATTACGAGTACATACAAACATATGCACATACTTATAAGCTGACAGACAAAAACAATAACAAAGTTTGTACATACTTATGTAGGTATTCATTAAATTGCAATTAAGCACCACAGAATAAGCTATCAACACTAAAGCTTTATTATAGATACTATAGGCAGGGCTGGGCAGTATTTGTAATACATGTATTTGAAATACGTATTTAAAATACAAATACGTATTTTGTATTTGTATTTTAAATACATTTCCTGTAAGTATTTTGTATTTTAAATATATACAAAAAATGCCAGTATTTTGTATTTTAAAAACATAGTTTACAAACGACGATAATTTTGTTGTCTTCGTAGATAGGGATGATGGTGAATCTAGGACATCAAATTTGGAGTTGGAATTTGTCAGCTTCCTCAGCGACAAGAGCAAAGACATTATCACTCTTGACAGCTATCCAAATATAAAAAGAGTATTCATAGAATTTAATACAAGTTTGTGCTCATCAGGACCTGTAGAAAGATTATTTTCTTCAGCAGGTTTTATTTATTCTCCAACAAGGAACAGTTTGTCTGATGCTACATTCAAAATATCTGATATTTATGAAAGGAAACAATTGTTTTGTCGATTAGTTTTATCTAATGAATTTTTTGGTGTGTGTGAATAAAAATAGTGTATTTTTATTTTAAATATATACCTACATGACGTGGAAATATTTTGAATTTTGTATTTGAAATACGTACAATAAAGGGAAGTATTTTCTATTTTGTATTTTAAATACATGACCAGCAAGTATTTTGTATTTTAAATACCGCAAACCATGTATTTTGTCCAACTATGACTATAGGTACCTATGTATGTATGTACTTATTAATTAAAGCAAAGTAGTATTTCCTTAAATATAATAATATTCATATTGAATTATATAAAACCAGTAAAATAGCAAAACAATATTAATCAATTAAAGAAAGCAAAACAACATTATTAGCAATAAAACATTTTATAAGCATGAACATTTTTTTATTTGTTTATTATTTATTCAATAGCAGCTAAATTTTTTCAACAAGATTTATTATTCTCAAAAAAAAGTGCAATCGCAATAACAAAACATACAATCACAGTGTTGCCGCAACAAAAAAAATTGCCTTAAGTACACATTATACGAGAGATAACGCGAGACTGTATGCTATTGTAGTTGTAATTGTTTTATTCCACTTCTGTCGGACGATAATCCGATATTTCATTATTTTGCTAGCTCTTTTTATTTACAATCTGATGGGGATAAAAGCTGCTTTAAGCTAAAACATATATTGTTCTATCTCTCTGGTCTACCCTGTGCCTAACGTGACTTAAAATAGGAAAAATATATGTATGTGATGGGCTGTGCTTATATTATATAACATCCTAACGGGTGGTGAAAATTTAAGGAATATATAATTCATAGTGAAAAAATTAGAAACTTCCTACCAATGGGAGAGCGGCCCAGGAAGTTTAGAATTGACAAAAATTGGGTTACATAATATGTGAACAGCTAATAACCAGGGGTTTAATTGTCGCTTTCGATATCGAGCTGATTCGATCGAGTTTTCTTAGTTTGATATTCTTAGATGACATTCGATATCGAATAATATTTATATTTGTTTATATTGTTCGAAATTGAATGCCATAATTTCCAACTAAGAAAATTCCATCGAATCAGCTCGATGTTGAAAGCGACGATTAGGCCCCAGTATTTAAAGTTTTTAAAATATATTGTCAAGGCCTAAGCTTCACCAAATTGTTATTCAGATAAGTAAGTATTTTGTAAAATAATAAGGCCGTGTCGAATCTTATATACATACATATGTATGAAGCTCTCACCGAAATACCTGTAAAATAATTAATATTATCTGGGCAAATGTTTTCAATTTATTATAGAAGGTTGGCCGATTTTAAAATTTTTCCAAGACCTTAGTAGCTATTTCTGATTTTTAGTATAAATGTTCGATTTTTTACATTTTACTTTTTTTACATACATATATATGTATGTACATATGTGTTCATGTATGTACATATGTAAGTATGTAGCTGTGAAGTTTTAGCGATATTCAATAATATTATACAATATACATAAGTAATTTCGTTTTGATACTATTGCAAAAATTTTTAACACGGTTTTTGTGATATCTAAACAATTTTTCAAATAAAAAATTTAAGTTTAGCACTTTTTATCAAGTCTTAAAAAATGTTTCATTCATTTTCATATTAGACTAATATAAGAATATATTAAAAAAAATCAAAACAACAACGCTGATCACAATTCAATGATCATGCAAAAAAAACGACCAAAACAAAGAGAAGAGAAAACAAATTTAATGAAATGTAAAAACAAATGCAAAGAATTATATTTAATTTCCGATTTGTACATAATGATGGTAAGAGAGAGATAGCGACAGAGCAGCTTTGTAAAGGAAAAGAGCAAATAAACAAAGAATTAATTGTAAGCAGTTTGGCCATATTTTAAAATAATATAAAGGGCTAAATTAATCACTCTTGGTATACAACTAAATTGCTAAAAAATGGTATTTAACTCAGAATACATCTAATAAAATTTTTGATTACTTAAACATTTCTCATGTGTAAATAACATAATAGTATTAAGGCGAAATCATTTTATAGGTGGTGTTGGAAGCAAATTACTGTTTACTGTTTATGTGCTATAGGGCTTAGAAAGTTTTTTATTTGTTTTATGTTTTTTAATTATTTTATTATATACTGCATTAAATATATTTAAATTTGGCGCATAAGATTGTGATGAAAGTTGACTCTAGGTACAAGCATTTGCTTCATTAGCATTATTTTTACTGATGCTTTGGCATAAGCTCCATTGATATGCATGTATATAGACTAGCCCAGCCCAAAGTAAATAAAACCATTTGAAATCGAATTGGAAGAATGTCTCTAATAATAAACTTGCTAAATATTTCAGAAACATTTGAAAAAATATATTATTATTTAAGGGATTTTTGGAAACCAAAATTAAGAGCGAGGCTTAAAAGATATGGCAGCCCTGTGAGAGGAAAACAAAATAGAAATGTATTAAGGTTTTTTAGATTTTAATTGTGTTTTTTTTACTTTTACAATTTTATTTAGAGGAAATATACATTCCCTCATGGTATTTTATGGCATGCATTTACTCATATAAGTGTACACTGAACACAAATGTAATAAATAAAATTAAGAACTTACATTATTTTTTAATACAAAATAATATTGCACTTTGAGTAGCAGATTAATTGCAATAATTTTCTACAGTCAATTTTGTTGTTCAGGAAACTATTTTTAACTTTGACACACCAATCACTTTTTTACATCTTTCGACAGCAAAGGCTGTCGCGAAATCCACACAAAAGTCAATCCACTATAATTTATTAAATTTGTTTCTTTTTCTATTAAAACGTATAATGAACCTTTATTTATTTAATAACGCGCCAATATTTTAAGGCATTTATCATAAAATAGTTTGTTTATATTTTCTTTCAAATACAATTTTTACCAGAGACGCCGCTTTGTTTGATTATTTGTTTTAAAATGCTTCCTCTTTCTTTCTTTTAACAATATAAAATTTGTTGTTTTAAGCCACCGCACGCTAGTTTTTCAAACCAAGCAACAATAAAATACATTTTCCTCAAAATAGATTCACTCACAACCGATTTTTATTTTACAATAAAAATTAATAGAAAAAGAAGAAACAAACACTCATATAAGAGGTTGGCGTAAACGAACGTTAAACAAACCGCCCTACTTCTGCCATTGTCCGTAACACACGTTATACTTAAACATTTTTCCAACGAACTAAATGTTTGGGGGGTATTCAACACTTTTTTTGTCTTTTCGTTTGGGTTTTTTCGTATGTTCAGTGTGTACTTTGTGAACGTTTGGTTGCGTGTGGTTGTGTGTGTGATGTCAGTGAGTGAGAGTGGTTGATGGCAAACAGTACTGCCATTCCCCACAAATAAGGTGATACAAAACGGGAACCAAAATTAATATTTTATTGGATAAACACGATTTAAAATTCTATTTCAGAGTTAATATTAGTAAATAACATGGTTCACCCAAGTATGAAGAAAAGAGAGGGCGCAATTGCTTTTGATGCTTTTTCTAATATTATTATGAAATGTTTGCTTTGTTAAAGAATTCTTATATATTTTGTGAGAGTATTTTAGATATCTTTTTGGTTGATGATATATTTTTATATATATATTTTATATAGTTAGATTTTTTAACTTTTCGTTTTGAATCATACATTTTTTAATTTTAAAACTATTTAGGAGGTTATTTACTATCAAAATCACAATTTTTGGTGAAACGCATTTGGATATATATTTTAATATTAAGACTTTTTGTACTACATACATATGTATGTATATTTAATTTATTTTAGTTAGTATGCGACATTCTTGAAATTTCTCCAAGTTGGAGATTCATAATGTATTTTGAACATATGTGGTTAAAATTAACTTATAATTTATTTCACGTAATTTATTTTACTTGAATTTATTAAATATTCTTTTTTCAATGATAAATCATTCAGAATTCAAAAATAAAAAACGAAAACTTTATATATAGTTTTACAATATAGAGGTAAAATATATATATTTACCAGAAATACCAGTCACGAAAATTTACAACATGTTATTTGCATATTCTGTAAATGCATCCCTGGCTTACTAACTAGTGCCGTGGAAAAAAATTGTGGACGCCGACACATCTTGTTATCAAAAACGATCGACATTCCAACAGCTGTTTGAATACTTGTTGTTTATGTGCCAAATTCTGTTTTACTTATTGTTTTAGGTTTTAAATTATTTTATAAATATTCATATTGAAATGTGTTATGTGTCATGTCTGCGAATGCAATAAATACACACGGCGATGAACCCTGGGCAGATCTGGGATTGGATGATACTGCCTTAGAGAGGCTGCTGGACCATCCGTTAGAAGAATCGAACACATCAACACTCCGAAATGGAACGCAACATGAGGGGTTTGACAATAATATGGGTGAATCTTGGATATATCCTAACAATTTGCCGTGTCGTTCTTATCAAATGAGTATTGTACAGGCAGCTTTGTATCGCAATACGTTGGTGGTATTACCAACAGGTTTGGGTAAGACGTTTATAGCAGCCGTTGTAATGTACAACTTTTATCGTTGGTATCCACGAGGAAAAATAATATTTATGGCTCCCACCAGACCTTTGGTGAATCAACAAATCGAAGCTTGTCAAAAAGTTATGCCATTTCCTAAGAAAGATACTGTAGAGTTGACGGGTAAATTACAAAGATCGAAACGAAGTGAATTATGGAAAACTAAAAGAGTGTTCTTTGCTACGCCTCAAGTAGTTCAATCTGATATTTTTGGTGGTCGACAACAAGAAGTTGACAGCGTAAATGAAAGCTCCTTTCAAGGATTGGAGCAATCAAATAATAGTGATTTTCCTTTCAATCATGTAAAACTTATTGTCATAGATGAAGCTCATAGGGCTAAAGGCAAATACGCTTATACTGAAGTCACACAAGCCTTAGCCAGAAACTCAAAATATTTTCGAGTTCTGGCGTTATCTGCTACACCGGGCCGCGCTATGGAAGATGTGGCTGAGGTATGTCGTAATCTTTTGATATCACATATCGAAGTGCGCTGGGAATCTTCGCTTGATGTATTGCCTTATGTTCACAAAAGATCTATGGATACAGTGGTCGTTTCAATGGGTGATAAAATTAAAGAAATACGTGAACAACTATTGGTCATTGTAGATTCTTATCTCAGGCAGTTAACAGAAGCGGACGTTTTGTCCGGCTCCTTAACAAACATTAATCGTAATTTCCTACTGTACGAACAAAAACGTTTTCGAGATCGTTCTTTTCATTTGGGGCGTCATCCTCAGCATTCCGCCATTAGTAGTAATTTTGCGATTTGCATAAGCATATATCATGCTCTGGAATTGTTGGAACGTCATGGTTTAAGGGTATTCCTCAACAACTTCGAAGAAGATGAGGATGGTAAAAATAAATTCATTTTAAAGATGGATCCTCGCTTAAATGATTTAGTTGAGAATCTAAAAGAAGAAATGGGTCCAAATCCATTTGCGTTTTCGGCAGCTCCTATGACAAATGGTAAAATTGCCGAAATACCAAAGGACTTAGATTTTGGACATCCAAAATTTGAAAAGACTCGTGAATGTCTGCTAAACCATTTCGCGGTAAATATTACATTGTTTTAAGAATAACTAAAGTTCGAGAACTTTGCGAATAATTTTTATGCTGAAAAAGCTTTGTTAACGTGCTTTTTTAAGCTACATTTTGTGAGTGTTGAAACCAATTAATTTTCTTTCAAAGAAACACTTGTAGCTGTTTTTTAATTAAATTATTCTTCATGAATTAGTTATTAGATATTATACTTACATAGACTAATAATCAATCATTTGAAATTCCTCTAATGTAAATGTTTGCTATTTTGAGTTTTTTAATTAGATAAAATTTAATTCCATAATATAAAATTTACTTGCTTTTCAGAACGATAAAGATTCTCGTGCCATAGTTTTTTGTGAATATCGTGAGTCTGTGATGTTAATCTATCGCATGTTGTTACAACATGTACCTCTTCTTAATCCAAGATGCTTTGTAGGCAAGTGACGAAAATTAAAATGTTTTTCGTATATCTATCATAAACTACTTTTTTTATTAGGACAAGGTGGTAGTGGCAGCTTAAGGGCGTTAACACAAAAACAACAAATGCAAATTATGACTGATTTTCGATCGGGCAAAAGTAACATTCTTATAGCCACCTCAATCGGAGAAGAAGGTATTGATGTGGGTGAAGTAGAACTGATTATATGTTTTGACATAAGCACCTCTAATCCTATGAGATTTGTGCAACGTATTGGCCGTACTGGTCGCAAGAAAAATGGCCATGTCATAATGATGGTTACAGAGGGCAGAGAGCAACAATTGTTACGTGAGGTGTTGTCCAATAAAGATAAAATTAATAAAAACCTTTTAAAATCGAGTATAATACAGCAGTCATTGTATAAAAATGCTCCCCGCTTGGTGCCCACTGAATTTAAACCGAGATGTATACAAACGTTTATTAAACCGCCGTCGGATGATGAAGAAATGGTCAGTACAAAAGTTAAAAAATTGTCGAAGAACAAAAAAGTCACTCCCAAGAAAGCTACTCAGGATTTGCGTAAATTTTTTCAAAATAAAACTAAAGATCTCGATAAAGAAGAGCTGAAATTTTTTGAAAATGAAGCAAATTCGACCCAAGCTAAACCAGGGCTACAGACGCAACAAAGCATCGTCAACAAATTGGATAAAATGCAAAATCTTTTTAAAGATTTGCAATCACCCATTGCTACACAAACTCAAAAAACTATTAAGAATTCACAAAATAAGTTGAACAATAATCAAGGGTCACTTAAAACTTTCTTTAAAGATTCTAGTGTAAATAATAAAACTAATAGCTGCTTAAGGAAAAGTTTAAATGAGAGTCAAAAATCATTTAATGATCTCGCTAATGCTGTAATTGATTTATATGATAATGATGACAGTGATAAAAATCACACGGCTATTGCGGACGAAGACAAAGCATCAACTAAGAAAATTGGTTCGGAACGTTTGCGTACACTGAAAGAATTTCTTAAAATGACTATAACCACACCGGAAGTTTTGAAAAGAGCCGAAATAAATGATATGGGCTACCATTTGAAATCTAAGGAATTGTCTAAGGAAATGAAAACTTTGCTGCTAAAAATGAGGCCGGAATATATTAAAGAAAATCTAGAACAACTACAAGTTTTGAATGTTTTATGTGATAACGAATGCCATAACTATTCTGAGGAAGAAAAATCGGTTAGAGAAGTAAACAGAATAATTTTAGATCTCTTTGGAGGTTTAGAGAATGTTGAAAAGTTTCTAGATGAGTTGGAATTAGAGAAGTATAAACGGAAATGCTTAGACAGTGATAGTGAGTCCGAGGAAGAAGATACTCAAGAAATGAAAAGTTTTCAAAAGAAGTTGGACAATATTCTTGGAGGATACGCCGATGGCAAGGCACATGATAATTACGACTGGATACAGAAACGCTTTAAAGAAACTAGCTTTTACAAGGATAAAATGAGGTCTGATACACCAAGTAAAGTGCAAGAGTCAATGGTCTATGAAAACTTTGGAGAACCAGAAGAAGAAAACACTTTGAGTAGCTTTGATGAATTTTCCATAACTGAGTCGAAATATTGCAGCCAGTGGCTAGAGTTTAACAAACCAGATATAGTATTCAAATCAACACCTGTACAGAGAACAATAAAAATACCTTTAAAGAAAGTGCAGACCTCAAAAAAGTCATGTTTGCTGAGCAAACTTGAAGAAACTGAAAAAGAGTCTCAAATAGATGAAGAGAAGAATGATACTGCAAATACTAGCACCGATTCGAAACAAGTTCAAAATATGCTATTAATGTTAGAGAATAAACTAAGGGATAGTTCTTTAAATGCAACAAAATCAACCACATCACAAGATGAATTCGAAAATGTGTTTAATGCGAAAATGAAAGACTGTGAAACGAGTAAATTAGAAGCAGAGTCTAAGAATTCGGCACCAAATCGTTTAGAAGATTTCAATTTTCCTGATGAAGATGACTTAATAATGGCGGCTGCAGAAGCTGAATTGAAATTTACTCAACATCAATCAAAAGAGGATAAAAAGGATAATTGTACTTTGCTAAAGGATGTCGAAAGAACTACTGAAACACTAAATTTGACAAAAAATAAACTAATCGGTAAAAGTGACTTAAATGCTCCTTCCTTAAACTCCACACCAGAGTTAGATCTAAGTTCTAGTCATATAAGAGAATCGGAAAACTTGTCCTTATCTTCAGCGCTTAAGACTCCAGCAGAACTGAGCTTGCAACAAGAGCTAGATATTGATATGGAAGCTTTTATGGATCCCTTTCCAGAAGAGCAAGAACTAATTAAAAATAACCAGCCATTTATTAGAAGAGAAAGTTTAAAAGAACACTCTACCTCAGCCATTATAAGGGAATCGCCCGATCTTTTTGCTGAAGAACACTTACGGTCACCTATTAAAAAACCTATAGTGTGTAATAAGTCTTCTTTAGCCTCAAAACTATCTCCTAAACTAAATATGCAAAAGTGTCAATCATTTCGTAATACAGCAACCTCCACCCATAAACCCTTATTTAGCACGCAACTCCCCAAAAAACCACTAGCTTCTCCTTCTACCCGCTTACCCATTGATAAACAAAAATATGAAAGATCTCCTACACTTTTCGACATGTATTTGAAAAGTACCAAAGGCAAAGGCAAATTACCGAAAACGTTGACAAACAGTTTAACGTTAACATCGTCTTTAAATACGTCAAATAATTTAAGCAACCAATTGAAGAACTCCCCAGGTATTGCAGCCTCACAGCAAAATGAAAGTTTAATTGTGATAAGAAACAGAAAAGGTATAGCTTCGAAAAGAAAAATATTCGATAGTGATTCGGAGCATGAAGGCGATGACCAGCAATCGAATGGTTTGAGTTCAATATATTCGAAGGACGATAAGGATAATGAGAGTGATAATGAAGAAGTGGCAGCTTCACAAATAGTAAGTTATATATTTTATTGTATTAGGTTGTACAGGCTTGCAGTGCTTGTCCCACTTGTGTCCTAACTGGTTGCTTTGCGTTTGTCATTGTACATATTAATTATAGCATGAAGTAGTCAATTGTAAAAAGATTTTTCTTACAAATTGTGTTCAATGTAAAAAAAATCAATAAAAAATATTAAAAATCTCTGACAGTTAAGAAAGTTATTCTCTCTGACTCCGCAACTATACGGGCTTTGCAAATAAGTTTAACTTAACTAATATTTAATATTTATACGCAATTATTGAACTGTTTAAGGTATATATTGAAATGAAAATTTATGGCTTGAGTTCAAATCTGAGTTTACCCATTTCTTCTTAATTTAAGAAATTATTTTTGTATAAATGAAAATCTGCTTGATCTCAGAGCCAATGGCTTTGGAAAAAGCGGGAGAATATGGAATATTTGGAATAATTAATCATCAGAGATGGAATTTCGTACTAACCGAAATTGATTTAACTTGTAAGAAATGAATAAGTTGCACTTTTCGTATTCTAATTCGTTAAATAATACGGTTAATTAGTTGATATTCCTAGTCACTAGTATCCACCGTCAAAAGTGGTAAAATCGAACAAAGAACGTTGATGAGATGGTGTAGCGACCTCGAAATCAGACCTCGAAATCAGTACTCAGTAAAAGTACTGTCTTGAATTGAATTTATGAATTTATCCAAAAATAATTTCTTAAATTAAGAAGAAATTTGTAAACTCAGATTTGAACTCAAGCCATAAATTTTCATTTCAATACTTAACTAATATATTGAATATTTAGGGGTCGTAAATTGTAACACTAAATTGACCTCACCAGCCATTTTGTCTCTTTGAAAAATAAATTACTCCTTTACTGAAGCTTTAAGACATTTAAAAAAAAAGTTCGCAAGTAATATACATGAAATAGTTACTGAATGCTAAATGTTTGAAGATGAACTTTGCTAAAGCCTTGTTCAGATCCTCTTGCGCAGCTATACAATAGAACAAGTACAGGAAGTATTTCTGAGGCTGTCATTTCCTATTCCCGAGAGTCCGGAATTGTTGCATCAGTTTAGGCTCTAGCTAAAAATATAAACTAATTTTCGTTGAAAAAAAATAGATCTCACCGCCACCTATCGGTTCCTATATATCAAATACCAGAGCACACTTACCAAATTTCATTCAAATTGGTTGGCCACTTTCTGAGATTAGCGTAAACGAACTCAGGGAAACGTGATCTTTATATATTTAGAAAAAATAACATTTACCGTCTCAAATGTTTCACATTTATATTTTCAAAATTTTTAGCCTAACGACAGGAGTATTATTCATCACCGAAGGAAACGTCGGCGTTTCAACTCCTTTATAGAAAAAGAAGCACGTGTAAACGGTTCCGACCAAAGTGAAGATGAAACAGAACATACTATTGGGTGCTATGTACAAGATTCTATTGTAGTATCCAGTGATGAAGATGACACAGATCAAGCATCTACGTCACATATGCAAGCCATGTATTTACGATCCTTAAAGTAAGTTAATTACCTAATTGCAGTTATCCAAAGCCCAAAAAAAACTTCATTACATTACATTACATTCTTTCTATAGGAGCCCCCAACAAAGAAGGGGTACATTTAAAATACCAGCACCCCGCATATACAATGATCATTCACGTATATTCTCTCAGGCTGTGCTACCCGAAGACATCTACTCCCAGTATCTGCCAGATTCTTTTGTTGTCGAAGAGGAAGATAGCTTAATTACTGACAATGCTGATGTGTCTTTGTGTCCTTTAGAGAAAGCAGAGAAGATTCTTAAAGAAAGGAGAAGAGCTAAAAAATTGGGAATCGCAGAAGAGCATTGCAGCAAAAAGAAATCTAAAATGAAAATTCAAATAATTGAGAGTTCTGATGATGATGATTTTGAATAGTTAGTTGTATTGAGCACTAAATGTATGACTGTTTTTTAGTTTGTTGTAATATATGTAGTGTAATATTTTTTTAATGTAAATGTACATAATTCATTCCAAACTTAATAATATAAATGTGTACAAAAACTTCTACACTTAAAAATATAATCCGCTCTTAATGAAAAAATTTTGGGGAAATAAATGATTTCGAACTGCAATGTAAATCATATACAAATTCTTTTCGAATTGAATTACAAAGTAACGTTTTGAGCACAACCATCTTGCATTAGAAGGTGAGTTCTAGGATAATTTACTTTTCGTATAAATATAAGCTCAGTGAGTAGCGAAATATTGGTAATAAATTTTGAAGTTTTTCATGTAAAAGTGACCTTAAGCTCGTTTATTAATTAGAAAACTATATAAATAGGTCAAGAAAAGGTCGAAAAATTAGTCATTACTAACTTACTTTTTTAATAAAAAAATTATATACATAGATAATAATAAAAAGTAGAACTGGTTTATAAATTTCTTTGGTTTCTTTTAATAAATTTGTTGAGTTATGCCATTTTCTTTTCTAAGAAAATGTAACATATCTTTTAGTTTTTATAAAAAAAAACATTGCAATTCCAAGTTTTCTTAAGACAAAATAATTTGCCTCGTAAGAGATGATACAAAAAATTCGAATAAACTCATTATTTCAAAAAATCAGTATATTGCAAATTTTCAACAAAATGGGTAAAAATGTTGCACTTTTTTTTATAGAAAACACCATTAAACTATGGAAAAGGCAACACACATTTATGTACATATCGTTCATTTGCTGCAACATCGTCCTAACTCAAATAATTCGATTTTTAGTTAATCCAGAAATAATCTTACTGTAATTAATATTGTGTAAAACACTCATACAAATATGTATCTTGTATAGTCTCCTCTTGAGAATATTATTTTGCTTTACCATTAAATAAATTGAAAACTTTAAACTCGTTTTCTGTAAAACAAATTTTTCCTTTGAGCTGTGACGTTGCAGCAAATGAGCGATATGTCAAATATTTTACTCATACATGTATCCAGCCTTAACCATCGAAAAGACTTAAGCGACAAAAAATTAAATTCTTACAGGAGAAAGCTTTTAATAAATACATTTGCAGTAAGTAAACCATAGATAGTATTAATCTGAAATTATAGGATATCCAGGCATATCTCGAATAATAAATTTACTAAATAATGTAAAATAGTTTTAGATGAAAATTTGTAACATAATTTTTTAAAGTTTTGATATTTTCAGAGCGTAAACGAACAATAATCACAAAAATTTGAAAGTTATGTCGTTTATATCTTTTCGGTGGTCAGAGGTTGATGTAATAAAAATGCTTAGTATTAATTTAAATTATAAATATGAATGTATGTATAGAAAAATACTAAAATCAGTACATTATACATGTATACATACATATGTACATAAATAATTGTATTACTCGTATATAATAAATATGTGTATATTAAACTAAATAACTTCTTTGCGGTATACTGTAATCACTTGATATCGGCTTGAAGGTTGTATTAAAGCGTTGCTTATATAGATCTTTTGGTTGTATATAAATCTCCTTGAAGTCTTCCGATATATCACTGGGAACACCATGTATAGCACCTCTGGTATTGTCCTCCACTGCCCTCAACTCTACTTCAGGTTCATAAATATTTTCGACTAATTTTTGACGCGATTTGGCACGTTTACGGATTTCCACAAAACTATCCACTCTCATTTTTTTGCTGGAAATTTTAGTACAGGACAAAGTGATGCTGAGTAGCACACAAAATTCTACTACAGCTAAAATTAAACTGGCCGCCAAGAATATGGCGTATTGTTCACGATACCAATTATCTAAGAAATCGAGGCAGGGTGTGGTGAAACGATATTGATTGTAGTCTTTTTTCTCCAGCGCTTGACATAATGATTCATTGGCTGGCTTAGGGTCCAAGTATGATTGCTTATCGCCGGAATTTTCCAAAACACAACAAGTTAAGGGTACTACCCAATCACGCTGGCCATAACCTTGTAATTTCCACATAGAGGTATCATAGTTTATGTCACTGTTCATAGCACAGCAACCAAATTTTGATTGCGCCAAGTCCATGGCTATGGTAAACTGTTCTCGGCCCGGCACTCCATAATTGCCCTGTAAAGCTTTAACCATTTTTGTTTCATCCAAACTGATGCCTAAGCAATGTGGCCATAGAGTGATGGCCAAACATACAACAGATTCGGCCAGTAGAAGGACGACCACAGTAAGAAAGTAGAAACTTAAGCAACAGTAGGTGTTAAGACAGGAAGCCCAAAAACCCATCATTGCGGCCAAAAACGCTATTAGTCCGGCCAAAGCGAGACCAACGGAGATGTAGTAAAACAAAGGTTGCGGTAAATCATTGAGTTGTTCGCTGGTGGCTGCTAAAAGTCTGGAGAGTAATATTCGTTTCGTATCGCTGAATAGATAAAAGCCGGATAAAAGCAATATTGTTCCGCAGATCTGTGAAAATATATAAAAGAAATGTTTTATAAAAATAAAAGGGTGTCGGTTGCATTTATTGGCAACATAAAGTGAATCCTTAAGAGATAACGTCCCAGAACGAAAATGAAATGACTTAAGTACTCGTTAACACAAAAGAATAACAACAGATGTGCTTCATAAAATCGACCGCAGGACAGCTGGGGCCATAACAGAAGAATGTAATGGGACAAACAACGAAAAAAAGTTTTTTTTATCTACTTATATCTGATTAATTCTTGGACCGAGTTTTCTAATTTTCTGACAGTACAATTTTAGGACCAATTTCAACAGAATGGCCCAAAATCTAGGTTGTTAATTTGTTTAAGGCCTTCATTGTAATTACATCAAAAGTAGCAGACGGGCAGACGGATATCACTCATTCGGCTTCTCTATCTATTAGGATCCAGAATATACATTTCACATACTTTATCGGGTCTTAAATGAATAAAGTAGAAATTACATATGGAATGACAACCTAATATATCCCCTTTAAAAATTTGTTAGTGAAGGGTATAAATGGGTATATCAGGTCTAACCAATGGGTGGTGTGTAAGCATCAATTTAACAGAAATTAGTGATGGTAAATTTTAACTTTTCAAATCACTTAAGAACTTACATTTGTATGTTGGAATAATAATAATTCTCGTATTCTATTTCTGCAAAATATATGTACAAATAACGGTGGGTTTTGAAGCAGATATGAAGACTAGTAATGAAGTTTATGGCATTCTGCTCTGCAGGCGTAGATCCGAATTGAATAAGGTTAACTTTTCCTTTGTTCATTGGAATCTTGTCTCATATTCAATTATATATTTTTGAATGAAAACTTTACAAACTTTAGCCTAATGTGAATTACTTTGGATTATCAAGCAAATAAAGTTGAAATTAAAAATTTTCGAACAAAAATTAATTAAAGATGGATTCACCCATAAAATTTTTGTCCGGACAATTTTTTTCATATTCTCGAGAGAGAGAGAGGAATGATTTTGTTCAGACAACTCTCGACTTGAATTGATTGAATTTAAATTTTTGTCCGGACAAAGTTGAACTGAGCTGCCACATCATAGTGTTTCAAAAGCGATTTTACAGTAGTTCTTTCATTTATATTTTTTCCCTTGGAAATAGTTTCGCTTTAATTAGATCATTACCTATTAACAAGATCCACTTGTCTTTTATAATTTTCTCTACACAATTTGTAACAGATTTTTATTTTTTATTTACATATATATTCCGGAACATATTTTTTAAATAAGTGAATCGTTTTGCAAAATACTCTCTGTCAATCAAATTTTGTCTGGACGAAAATTTTGTCCGAAGCAAATGGGTGAACCCACCTTAAGTTCCGAAAAAAAATTATGAAGAAAACGACAAAAAAAAACAATTCGCATGTAATTTAATTATTTTTGGAAGAGGATTTAATTTTTTTTAATAAAATAACTACGAGGGAATTGCCAAACAGGTACTTGCTAAATCAGGAGCAAAGTAATTTTCTCATATTCAAAGAAGTTTTTCGACGGAAACAACAACAGCAGAACCCTAATTGAAGGATCACCCGAAATGTTCAATTTGCAGAGGTCTTAAAAAAGTTGGAGAAGTGATGGGTAAAGTGTAACGAGCTAATACAAGTCCAAATTAAAGTAATTTATAATCTTGCCATTACTGGGAAGTAAGATAAAAAATTTAGTCGGAAATAAGAAAAACCCATCTTAAACCATCAGAATAACTTCAGTTGTTTATCTAAGTTGTATTGTTATGCGAACTTGTAAAGCTTCTTGCAAATATTCCAGTGAATTGATGATTTAACGATTATTTTGTTTTTTGCTTTTAATTCACACAAGACAAACTGTCTGGCTGGCAGGCTGATTAACTAACTGACTAGCGTATGCATGAATGTATGTAAATATAGAAAGTGAAATAATTATTACACACTTATGAAGAAAAACATTAAACATGTACATATGTGTATTATTCATCATACATAAAAGTCTGTCCGTATTATAATACCGACAACAACAAAAAAAAGTGAACTTCTAAATAACAAAAGAGCGTGCGGCATACGATGATGTTGATTCATTGTTGAAATTAAATGAAAAATATAACTGAAATTGATCAACGGAGCATATAAAAATTAAAACTAGTATGTAAATGCGAAATAAGAGAAATAAAAAACACTTTTAAAGAATAGATTTCACCAAACAAAACAGATTTCGATTAAAATTAAAAAAATTAATAACATTTTTAGTCTTTGTAAGATTTATTAGAGCTGTGTATGTTCAGCCCAACAATCAGTAAAAATTTTTGGATTTTTTATTTATTTTTTGGCGAAAACTAAACTTTCTGGGAAGCGATATAAACATGTTATAACGATCAATATTCAAGACTTATAACTAAAAATGATTTACTGTCAATTGAGATAAGATATCGTTTGCTAAGAAGGATGGTAAGCCCCGCTACGGAGCCTTGTTTCTGAAGTGGGCACGCAACTCTCAATAAAGAAGAATGCAGTCGTTAAGCAGCTCTGGGCTGAAGAACAGCTCTCGCGTCAGCGAATTATTTATCAAGTGCGGTTAGGCTTGCGTGTGTTGTTTGGCCTTCGAGAGTTTTTCATCTAGCTCGCACTGGTTGGCTGATTTGCCACTGATAACCGTATAGTCTTACGGTTCTTTTGTATAATTTCGTTGACAACCACGTTGCTACTTCCTATGTGAAGTCATAGGTCGGATATAGTCAGTCACAAAAACATTTCTAAAATACTGTTAATAACATCATAGACATATGATCTAGTTACTGGCGCCATTTTTGTGCAACCATATTCTGCAAATTTTAAATAAATAAATAAATATTTTGGAATATTAACATTTCAAGTTGGAGAAGTGGCTAAGTGCTTTTTGGTAAGTGAGAGTTTTTTCCTGTGTGAGTCAGAGCAATTACTTCAGATAAAAGTTTAGGGATTTATAATGAATGAAAGTATTAAAGCTCTTAAAATCTTGAAGAGTAATAAGAAACGCAAAGGCTTTGGTTTTATAAAGGCTCTTCACACCTTGGCACTTTCGCACATGAAAGATCACGCATTTTCGCTTATTGAATCGCAGTTTGATAGTTCGTGACTTTATATATTTCCAAAGCACCAACTTTGAACCTTAAACTGGTCCCGTTAACTTTTATCTATTACTAGACTACTGTGGAATTTTCAGGCAGTAGCGTCTATTAGTTTGCTCGTGACAGGCATTGAAAGTACACAACGAATATGAAAACAGTGAATTTCGTGGGCAGATTAAACGTTTTTTTTTTAGTAAAAAAAAACATCACCGAAACCAAAGAAAGGCTTGATAAATACTATGGAGTCTCTGCACCACAAATTTCAATAATTAAAAATTGGTTTACTGAGTTTCGTTGTGGTCGTACCAGAACAAATGATGTAAAACGTACAGGTCGACCCCCCAAAAAAGCCGATAAAATTTATTGAAATGATATTGGACGATCGGAGAAAGAAAATGTATGAGATGGCTGAGGATTTAGGCATCTCAAGTGAGCGAGTACATCACATTTTGCATGAATATTTGGATATGAAAAAGCTATCCGCGGGATGGGTGCCGCGATTGCTCACACTGGACCGTAAACGCAACCGCGTTACTATATCAAAAATCCATGAACTGCTACCCCATCCAGAATACTCTTTGAACTTAGTGCCTTGTGACTATTTCCTTTTCCTGTTTACAAATTTGAAGAAATGGTTTGGCAGGCAAGAGATTTGGTTCTAATGAAAAGGTCATTGAACAAATGCTTATTTTGAGGGTCTTGAGAAATCTTGGGAATGAAAAAAACTAGAAAGGTGCTTGACTAAATGTAACGAGCTTAAAGACGACGTATGTTTAGAAATAAAACCCTTTTTTGTCGAAAAAACTTCATTTTAACCAGAAAGGCACGAAATTATCAAACTGTCAGGGTTCGGAGCTAAAACTTGTAACAGTTTCTATTATTTCTTTCTATAAAAAACTGTTTGCTTGCATCTGTTCAGAAGAAACTTTGGACAAATTGCGGTTTAACGTCTGCTTCAACTTTATTTGTTCAAATCAATATTTTTATACTGAGTTGATTTCTCCGTTTATTAACGATCAATTTAAAATAGGCTTTTTAGTTTGACAACCAGCAATTTTCTTAAATAAAATCAATTAATGTGATAATTGAATTGAACTTAAACTCGAACTAATAAACCCTTAAAGAATGTATGCATATGCGTACGTATGTATGCTCGCATTTATGTTGTAATAAAAATCATAATTGTTTTACTACAATAAAATAAACATTTACCAAAAATAAAAAATTACAACAGTTGAGCAAAAGTTTATGATTAAAAAATCCAGCCATTTTGATTACACTATTTTATTAACAATATTTTACTAGTTTTTGAGTTTTTAATAAAGAGTTAAACGTAAATTTTTTCAATATTTTTTTTTTTACATATTATATGAATTAAATTTCTTAATTAATATTTATGTATATTATCTTTTTCAGATAATATTTCTTTTATTTCTTTCGTCTCTATCTTCAAATGCAATCAAGTTTTTTTGTTGTTGTTTGTAATCAGTTTTCTATAATTTTTATTTGACTTTATAACCGTTACATGATACGGAGTTATGTATCGCACGGTTTAACTATTGCAACTAAATGAGCAACATTTTGTGGCAGCACCAAAGAGTTTAATGCCTACAACGATGATGATCCATTTGTAGTCGCCATAGCTCTCCAAGTATTCCATCATTCTCTTTCCACTCTCACCCACATAATCAATTATGTTCTATTTGATCAGAAGAGGGGTGTTTGGTGGGGTGCCAATGTTTTCATATTTAGGCTCATTTTTGTATTTAACCAAATGGAACCTTACTGCTGAACAATAACAAAAGCCAAAATATAAACAAACATTTCGTCGATAAACAAAAAGCATTCAACTTTATAACACAGTGTTTGTAGAGAAAGATTAGTCTGCGAACAAGTGTTTAAAGAAAAATGAAAAAGGTGAACGTGTGGCAAATAAGTGTAATCAAAACAATTAGAAAATATAGATTTTATTTATGTACATATATGTATATACTAAATTTATTTGTACTCGTATGTGCAGAGAATGGAGTGTAATGTGGAGACCATCAGTGGCGAAACTTTTCAAAGAGTCTGTCTGTAAATTTGGTTTCTGCTGGAGATGGGCACTGCTCGTGATTAGTTTTTTGTTTCAATCACGTGAGCGTGCATGAGTATAAAAAACTTGATCATGAGTGAGCGTGTATGAGTAGATTTTTGGCTTGATTGTTTCGTAATTTTTTTCTGTATGGTAGTTTTTTTCATATAATTTTTAGTTTTTTTGATATTTTAAAGTTTTTCTTTTTGTAAGTATTCCGGGATGAGTTTTTTTCACTCACGTGAGCGTACGTAAATGTGAGCCGAATATATAAGGTCTTGCATGACTAAAATTTTTTTATCGTGCTCGTGCATGAGCGTTAGTGAAAAGTCACTCACGATCCCTTGTATAGTTTCTGCATGTGAGTTTACATAAATATAGACGAACACACACGAACCATCATTAATTTTTCCGTCAAAAATAACGGTTAAAATTTAACCGATACTCTTAAGTAAAAAAATAGTAGATAAAATTTGACACTTCATTTTCCAATCAAAAATCAAAATTTGCCTTTAAAATCCCCCAAACAACGCTTTTAATATTTCCAATTTTAGAATTCTTTGTATTGTAACGTCCTTATTCACAAACGATTAATAAAGTTATAGTAGGTTTAATGTTGCATTTTTCTATGGCAAAACCGGTTGTAAAGCACACATTAACTTTATTAATCGTTTGTGAATAAGACCATAAGTTGCTTAATTTGTTTCTGAAGTTTTATTTTAAAATTATGAAACTTTAGCAATTTTGCGACTAATTTAGAAACGTTTTCCACTTTAATTAAAAAATATGTATGAACATAAAAAAATTTGGTATATTTATTATTTGAGATATTCTCCCATATTTAATTTTAAAAACTTTTCATTTGTTGTGGCTTGAGCTGGTCTGTATATGCATTTAATTGGTGCTTATGAAAAAAGTTTCGTCAAACTTTTTAAGAATATGATTTAAGGTCTACTGATGATATTGCATGAGCACCAATGAAATGTATTTATGTAGTTAGACTAACTCAGTGCTCAACATATAAAAACTTTTTGAAATAAAAAGCTTTTCTTCAGAAAATAGAAAGTGTAAAAAATTGCGACACAGCAGAAAAATGTTATCTGCTAAAAATTCGAAGATCACCATACCCAGACTCGAAAATATTATCAAATTGGGGCTAAATTTCCTCTGCTTGTAACATCGATAGGAAAACTCCAAAAACTGCTCTTCTCTTCAAAACAAAATTATATTTAAAGTTTGGTTTGAGCTTTAATCTTTGACCTTTAAAGATCTTTTTAACGAGGCTTGCAGAAAAATTGCAACAAAAATAAAATAAATAACATTGTGTTGCATTCGTTTTACATAAAAGAAAGAATTAAAATCGTTTTGCTCTAAATTTCTTGATTCATGAGGTGGTTTTTTTTTTATTAAATTTTTTCGCCTACAACTCAACAAAAGCGCCGTCAAAGCGTGACGATCTGACTTTATGGATGCACTGCACAAATAACCATCATTGGGGTCAAACACTGGCAGCGGTCTTTTGTTACAATTTTAAATACTTGTGTTAACACCTAAGCCTCGGCTTACACGACACATGTATACGTTTTTGTGAAAATCATTTAAGTGTTATTTTAATTTTTCATATAGATAGTGGCAAAGGATAAAATCGAATATAATACGCTAAAGCAGCTTGCACACTGATGCAACGCAACTCACACGACCGACTCAAGTTGCATGAGATCAATGTTTTAACATTGATCAATGCTTTCACTCGACGGCTTAATACATAAAAAAGCATAAAAACTCGTAGAGATCCCAAAAATAAAAATAAAGTAAAGTTAGTTAGTTGAGTGATAGGTGTATTAGAATTTATAATACAACATGCAATTTAAATCGAATACAAAAACAGAATTCTGTAAAACCTAACAAAGAGTTTACATATGTACACACATATGTACATATGTATGTATGTATATTGATAGTGGGAGGAGGGGAGAGTGAAAGCTTGTGCGCGATTATGAAAAAGTAGATATGTATTCGGAAGTAAAATTTCATTTACACAATAAAATTGGTTCTTTTCGTATATTAATGATACGAGTATGTAATTACTTACATATAAGGTTTTTTTTAATAATTTGATATGGGACATTTCGTGATTGTGTTTGTTGTCGTTGCATTCGTTGGTCGTAACACATTATTGTTGCACCCACACTTATGTATGTATGTCCGTGTCAAACGTCGCACAGTGGTGTGAACCAAAATTGCAATTTAATATTAATTGCTTCTTCGCAGATTTTGTTGAGTAATTGCTGACAAACCTATCCGCCTTACTTTCCATTGATATATGTATTTTCTATTCTTTTAATTGTATTAATTGACTTTGTGTATGCTTCGTGTATTAATGAAGAATAAACTCAATTCAGGACATCACATATAAAAAAATTTACAAATTTCGAAAAATTTTTCATTCACGAAGTGATCAACTTTCACACGCTGTTATATGTACTTAGGTCTATAGATCCTCTGCTAAGAGCCACCATATGTTTCATTCAAATCAGCTAGAAGTTCCTTAATTATTCCACTTTTGTTAAGTTCAACCCACTGTACACCACTGATCAAGCATAATAATTTATTTAGGAAATTACAGTTGTTCTTCGAAAATAGATAAATACCGTTGCTGTTGTAGACGGACGTTTCGTGTTTATGCATGCAGAGTACATGTCAGGTCATTAATTAATTTCAAAGTATTTTTTTTAATTGTTTACCACGTACATTGTTCATGCTTTTTAAGAAATTTCAAGAATGTGAATTTGTCATAAAAATACATTAAAGAAATTTGTCCCAACTGCTTTAAAATAATTAAGAGTTTTTCAAGCTTTCAATGAAAAAAAAATACAAATTGTAAAAAGGCACAAAATAAACATCTGTAAACTCGCAAAAACTACAATATCCCATCACCAATTTATGTGTTGTTTCTGTGTTCCAGGCGAGGAAATTCGTAAAAACCCCTAAAAGAACCTAAAGTGATATTTATAGAATGCAGACGATCAGCTTGAGTAACAAATTTATATAGGGTACAGAAACAGTGAATTACTTATGAAAGCATTATATAATATTTTGCATGGCCTATTAAATTATAATAACATAAAACAATTAATTATATATCGTTATAATTCCATTAATTTAAGCCATCTTTGCTTAACTCTTAAACTAAACAACCGATTGTTGAAACTTCACACTCGTTAAACATTTACATACATAAATTCTTGCACTTAATCTGTTTAGGGGTGGAATAACGTACATAGGTTGATAAAAAGGTCTGAATGAAACTTACTAATCAATTTTGTATTGCTTATGGTCAGTTTTTTCTAAGCAAACGATTTCCATTATTTTTATAATGACCATTAATATAAAACAACAAACAAGCAAATTAAACACTTCAAATCCTTCAACCATAACAATTTGCGCTTTAAATTTCGAAGCAGTAAACCACAATATTTGGCATAAAATAAAAATATTTAACAAAATACAAATTTTCTAGTTTCCACAAATAATATTTTGCTTATTTTTTATTTATTTATTTTTAAATGAACACATTTTATTACATGCATCCAATAAAAAATGCTGATAGATATTGTTTTGGAAAACACTTATGTATTTTTCCTTTTCTTTTAAATGATGGCCATATAATCATAATATTACTAATAATCACTAAAACTAAAAGAATTTCGAATTTATATAAAAAAAATCTATTTCAAAACTTTTGTTTGTTGAGGGTTTTTAGCTAAAAAACCTCAACAAACAAAAGTTTTTAAATCTTTGAAAAAAGATATCGAGGCAATCTCGATTAATATAAATTTCATAAAAATCTATTTCTTTAGATGATAATTTCCATGGTATTTATTGCCTTAAGAGCATTTCAGTTGTGTTTACTTTAAAGTATCGAGTTTGTTTAAATGAGAATTATTTTTTTCCTATAATTTAGTGGTTTCAGTGGTTTTTTATTTTATAAAAATATCGAAATTAATCTATTGTTAACTGATTTTGTGTTGTTTGTTAATATTGTGTAAATTTAATTGTTTTAAAACTTGTACTTTTTATTCATTAATTGTTGTTTTAAAAATCCAAAGAATTATTTGGATTTGAACTTTCATTACTGCCACAACTAATTGCTGGTTTTGCATCTTGATTAGCTGTTGAATCATCTTGTAGTTCTAGAAGGAAAACAAAATTATTATTTAAATAAATTGAAATGCAAATAATCTATATTTTAGATTAACTTTGAGTCAAGGCAAATTCATAACAAACCAGATCAAAATGTAAAGAGATGCCATGAGCAAAAAATAACCAAATGAGATGTCAAGACCACCTTTTATGAATTCGCCTTGACTTTTGAGTAGAATGTCATCTGCTACTTACCCGGTGGTAAATGCAATTTTTCAATGACAAACTTTTTGCGTTTCAACTTAAATGCCAAATCAGTTGTTTCCGGCATGTAGGCACTCAGTGTATTAACGGCTGCCATTTTACGCAATTGAAATAGTCCATTATACTCTTTGAAAGCGGGATTTGTTTCCTTATCCGAGCCCGCAAATGATTCCAATTCTATAGAATAATCGACTAAATTACGTATTTTTGAAACTAAAGTATCATCCTACAAAAGAAAAAAGCAATAAAATATAAAAGTAAAGCATGAATGATAATCCTGTTTTATTTACTTACATATTTAGCCACCAGATGCATGGGCATTGTAATAAAGCACACCGACAAAGAAGAACGCACAGCAGAACGCAATATTGTCAAAAACTTGAGTAAATCTTCGGAGAAATTTTCATCATACCACTGGGGAGAACCCAATGAAGTTATACATACTCGATACAAACTGGGTCTCACCAACTGGTATTTTTGCAGACTTAATAAATCTTGTAGTTCCTTCAGTATGCGATTATATTTTGCATTGCTAAATAGTTGTGTTTCCTTAGATAAAGGAGATGGTGGTGTTGGCATTGATGATGATGCAGAAGTTTCAGTAGAACCAGTAGCATTCTTATCCTCTACCTCATCTTGTTTATCATCCAGACAGAGTGCTGGATTTGGTGTAGCGTTCTTTTTCGAATTTTCCAAATCGATTTCTTTACTACAATCCATTTCAAAAGTAGTATAGTTTTCGTTGTCGACTTCATTGCCGGGCTCTTTAATATACCAATCACCGTCTTCATCTTGTTCTTCTGCACCATCATTATCAAGTGGATCATCGGACCAGGTAATTGTTCGGGCCGATTTCAATAGCTTTGGGTCCATAACTTCCATTAAATTGAAATTGTGACCAATTGTCCGATTCATTTCTTCGGAATTTACCATGGGCAAATCGTTGTAACGCCAGGCTATACGCAAACCGTTTTTATCCATTTCAGGATTTATTTCCTCTACGGGAACTGCACAATGTTGGGGCAATTTCTTAATCAATTCTTTGGGAGAGTCATCCAAAGAGCCCAAGAATATGGGCTGCGTTGATAAGACACCCTCAGCCATAAAATATTTGGCCAAAACTTTTGAATAAGTTACAAATTTATCTTCCTCTATCAGACATATTGAGCCAATTGGTAAACCTCCACCTTTTAAGAAAAGTTTATATTAAACAGAAACTACAAAAAACTGCACCTTTTTATTTCAAAGATGCTTTCTAGTGTTTGTGCAATGCATGTTTTTAATACAAATAACTTCTTCACCCTGTACTCTTCCATGAAGCAAGCAGTTTGAAAACTTTACATACCCAATATCACATCTAATGAGGGATTTCCACTTGATGTTATCAGTTGGCCAGTCTGCGGGCTAGTCCTGGTGCCAGGTATTGGTCTACGAATGACTTTTTTGCGAAAACTGGACATTTTATTTTGTGCCAACAAAGATTTTATGCAGATATAATGAAACTATATCAAATAATTACGCAAAAATTAATATTTTCTGCTAAACAATTCCGGCAACTAATTCTTTCTAGACTGCCATGTTGCTTGCTGTTGCCAGATGTGAGTTTTAACTAATGTGACATATGTTAAAATGTTAGACAACATTACTTCATTATGGCAATAATTTTATATTATAAAGAAAAGTAGTGCCAAGTTCGTTTTAGTATAAACTGAAGTGGCGCCAATAATGCTGTAGCGCCGAGTAGAATAGCCAAATATATGCTTGATGTGTAAACTAAATAAATGGTTCAGCTATTTGAACGAGGGTGCTAGAATTGGCTAGTATAAAACTTCAAGGAGCTGCCAGTATCAAAGTTGAAGAATTTTTGTAGAAATTAATTTTTTTTAAGTATTGAAAATAAAAAAAATTTACGTTACAAAAAAAAAAACATTCACACATAAGTAAAAATCTCTAAATTCTTTAAAGTAGATTAAAAGACCGTTCAAATATTATGCGACGCATAATAATTATCACGGTATATTATATACATAACTTATATACATTTTTTTACCAAGGCTGAGAGACTTAGAAATACAAAAAGTTATTTACATCGATAAAAAATTTTAAAAGTTAAATAATATGCGTATGACTGCGGACCCTTTGTAAAAGAACACCGTTGTCCACCATCCTTGAGGCACGTACTCTTAAAAAATGTTAATAGTTTTTGCTAAGAATCAATCATTTTGTTGAAATACATAACTATTAGCCGAATAATTTTATTCAAATACTTTTATTAAAATAACTTTATTTTAAAAATTTCGGACAAACAATTTTTTTTTTGTAAAAATTCAAATAATTTGATTTTAGTAATTTTAATTTGAATAATTTCATACGTATAATTTTAATTTAATAGAAATTATATACTTTTTTCTAGTTCTCTTAGGAAATCTTTTTTAAAGTAAAAATTTGTTCCAAAATTGTTCGAAGAATCGAAAACAGTTCGAACCTGACTGATATTCTGTTAAAGATAACAGACATTCTTAAAAATCAAAAAAATAAATAAATAGTTTCTACTAATTAAAGAAATTTTTTTATCGCAAAATTAAGAACACCCACAAATCTTTCTTTTATTTCACTTATGGTTACATAAAAGCATGCTCCCACATTCGCATTCAAGAAACTAAACGATATTTTTTCAACCCTTAAAATACTATTCGTATTCGTACAAAAATAACACTGAAAAAAACATCTAAAAAATTCACAATAATTTTATGTAATTTCACTGGAAATAGAAATTTAACCCAAGTATACAAAACCTTTGAAATATTGCACCCCTTTTCCCAGTTTTTCTATTTTTTTTTTGTTCAATAAAATTAATGATGACCATTGTCCATTTGCCATCATCAAATAGTTTTTTTTCTCCATTGTTTATTACTGTTTGAGTAACATGATCTAATGCGAAACTACCCCTTGTTGCTAAAACTTTCCAAAAAGGGTATTCGTTCCTGTGCGCTCACTTGCATTCGTAAAATAAATGTAAAATTGTTAAAAGGCTATAAAAAACTAGAGAAAGACAAAGTAGAATTTCGTTAAAAGGATTCCATATGAACAGAGAACACAAATGAGTTTTACTTGGCATACGAATAAATGACCAATGGACACTGTGCATCACACTGAATAGGATACAGAAATGTGTAAACTCAGCAGGACATTAATTTTTTTACGGCAACTGAAAATTATTGCTTTGTTTTGTTTATTTTTGGCATATGTTTTAATCATTAACGCAAATAATTGATATTGAGAAGAGTTTATGTTGATAACCAGGATCCATGTTCGAGTTCTAAGAGCATCGCACGCATTATTGAAGTAAACTTTTTTCTTAATTTTTTTAATTTTGATTTTACTCTTTTGTAAGAAATAAATATGAAAATAACATTGTCCATAGACATTTGTTGCCCTGCAGAAGGAGCTATAGGCTCCAAGCTCAGTTAAGGGAGGCAGACATAAATCCTTCACACGAGGGCGGATTGATATTGAAGCACAAACGCAAAAACTTTTTTTAGAAATTGCGATCTATCAAACGTCAGCTGTTAAAATTTCACCAAAATTCATCGATTAGTTTATTTGTTGTAGTCGTTTGAAGGAAGCAACTTTTGTGTTTCTTGAAAAATGGAAAAATGTGAATTTCGTGCAGTGATTAAACACTATTATTTGAAAGGGAAAACGGCGAAAGATACAAAAGAAAAGCTCGATAAACGTTACGGTGAGTCTGCTCCGTCAGATTACATGATAAAATATTGGATTGCTGAATTTAAACGCGGCCGAACAAGCACTGCAACAATAACATCAACAGGAAGGCCAAAAGAAGTGGTTACTGAAGAAAATATCAAGAAAATCCTCGATATCGTTATGAATGATCGCCGAGTCAAGTTACGTGAGATTGTTGAAATGGTAAACATATCATGTGAACGTGTGTTCAACATTTTGCACGAACATTTGCATATGAAAGAGCTATCGGCAAGATGGGTGCCGCGTATGATCAGTGTCGAACAAAAACGAGTTCGACAGACCACTTCACAGCGGTGTTTGGACATGACAAAGCGTAATCCTGTTGATGAAACGTGGGTCCACCACTGCACACCTGAAACCAAAAATTAATCTTAACAATGGGTGGAAGCTGGTGGAAGTGCTCCGAAGAAGGCGAAGACAGTGAAAGCCACTGGCAAGGTTATGGCCACTGTATTTTGGGATGCACACGGAATATTATACATCGATTATCTTGAAAAACGATCCACAATCACAGGAAAGTATTATTGTGCATTATTGGATCAATTTATTGATGCAATCAAGAAAAAACGACCACATTTAAAGAAGAAAAAAGTGCTCTTTCTTCAAGACAACGCACCGGTTCACACAGCATTAGATACGATGCTAAAATTACGTGAAATACACTTCGAATTGATTGATCATCCACCTTATTGTCCAAATTTAGCTCCTAGTGACTTTTCCTGTTTCCGAACTTGAAAAAATTGCTCGCAGAAAAAAGATTTTTCTCAAACGAAGAAGTGATTACCGAAACTAACGCGTATTTTTAGGGATTCCCAAAATCGTATTATTCAGATGGTATAAAAAAGTTGGAATATCGTTTTATTAAGTGTATTGAGCTAAAAGGAGACTTATGTGGAGAAATAAATGGTTTTTGAAAAAAATGTTTTTTTCCTACTCAGGTAGCTTCAATATCAATTCGCCCTCGTAAATATTCTTTTACACATTTTTTTGTTGAAAGATATTGCTTATTGAAATAAAAAAAATATTTGCGTAGAATAGTTTTGACACCATTATTGACAATTTATGATAAAAAACAAATAGTATTTAAAAATGTTGTGCTTAGAATCTCTAAGGACCTTTAAAAAGGCAAGCGATTAACGAAATTAAAATCTGTAAACGCATCTTAACTCAAGATAGTTCGCCATTTCAGACACATGTATCATGAGTATCATGCGGTTCAAGTGTAGCGATTTCTTTTATTTACTTTGAGAAAAATCTAAAATAAAGTCATAAATTGTTTAAGTAAACAATTTTTACTCGTTTTAACGATCATAAAAGTCATACTTGAAACTAAATAAGTAATTTTCTTTAAAACAGCAATTATAACACATTGTTACAAGATTGCACAGTGGGACTAATTGTTATTATTATAAGTTATTTTAGAAAAAATCAAAATCTCTAAAATCGGCTAATATGTATTCGTATTTAGGAAAATTAAAAAGTTTTCCATGCCAAACTTGGTTGTCTGTGGCCCACTGTAGCTCCCTCCGTCTGCACTTAAACTATACATTTTCGCAGGCAATATTCTAAAAGCCTACAACATTCTCTAACCCTGAACAATAGAAGGGATTAGATAAAAAGGATAACGCAAGGATGCTAAATAGATATATTTTTAAAAATAAATTTATAGTTTTCATATGGAGATAAATTAGTTCAAGTATTTCGCCCAACAAGTGTATCCAAGTCCTGATATAATAGTTCTACAAGGATATGTTTAGAAATCAAATAAACATATGGTTAAAAATAAAAGGATAACCAGACCCTTTGAAGTGTTTGAACAATTTTGATCAAATAAAAAGACCATTATTGCTGCTGCTGCTGCTGGTATTCCATTCGTTATGCTCATAAGCGATGACGTATGGGCTGGTTGCTGGGCATCATAATTGGTCTATTTCTAGTTTGTGCCGGCAAAGTTAAGAATACAAATAAATCTAATACAATAATGTTTAATTGATTAAGTGAAAGTGTAAAAAAATAAAACTAAAAAGGCAGAAGAGTTGAAAGGGAAACATAAGAAAAAGGATTTTTTTGTGTTTAAATTATAATAAGTGAGAAAGGGTGAGACACAGTTCGTCATGCCAGCATGATGCAATAATGAATTTACAATGCCACATAAATTTTATGTTAAATTTGTTTTGAAAAAGAAAAACAGAAAAAGATTCAAGATTAACTCAATAGTGACCACGCGTTTGGCCAAATCAGCAGGAAGCAAACAGCTGTAACAAAGAAATGGTCATATTAAGGAATAAAATAGATTTTAAATGATTTTTCAGCAAAAGCATTTAAAGAAGAGTTCCTACATTTAGAAGATGGAAGAGGACATTTTTCCAGCTCCAATTAAAAGAAAAGGACACTGTTGCTTAAGGCCTACACAGTTCCATCTAAGCACATACATGCTACCATGTATGTTTAGAATTATTTCACTTAATATCATTTAAACAAAAAATTCTTTAAATTTGCTTTTTATTTTGGTGGAAAAGGAAACGCATGTCCTGTAAGTTAGTTATTTTTTTATGTTAGCGATGATGATGTTAACAAGTTAAACTATGTTAACAAGCTTTTTAATCAAGAAAACATTTTTCATTTTTCATTAAGTTTAAAAAAAGTCACGTAAGGATATCTTCACATTCACTTTATATTCATTCCTTTTGCTTCTTGATTCATTATAATTTTTTCCTTTATTTTTCAAATAAAGACACGAGTATGTGTAAATTTTAGGTAATTGACAAATAAAAGAACTTGAAAAATTTTTATGATGTCTGTAGAAAATGATGAAAACAAGAACTTGGATATTTTTGATGGTTGTGGGAGTGGAAAGAGGGGAGAGGGAGGAGACTGATATAAGTTACATTTAATCAAGCATACTAAGGGACACATACACATATAAACAGATGTACATATGTACATAAATGAATGTGGACGGATGACAATACTTTTTTTTTAATCTTCCAGCCTCCCACACGAATTTGTAAACATTTTTAAAACAGACTTCTAAGCGAGCGCATTCATTATTGATCCTTTTCGAAAACAAATCACATCTAAAATATTTTTTGAACGATTGCTATATTTTGAGAAACGTTTTTGAAAATTTCTCTAGGAACTTGTTCAGTGTTGCCAGGAAATTTTCACCAAAAAAAATTAAACCTCCTAAATTTAACCTTTTTTGAAAACAATACTCCTAATTTAAAATTTTAAACAAAAAAATTAATTTAAATAAATTCACTTGACTCACACTTCATTCATTTACGTACTAATAGCATTAATCGAATAATGCAAAAGACTCCTAAATTTAAAACATTTTGCCGATATTTTCCTGAATTATAATTTCTTGAATATTTTATATAATACAATTTAAAAATAAAAGCATTGCAGTAAAGTCTGATGAAAACGAGGGATCGTAACAATAATGATTTTCTCATAAAAATATAAATTTTGATTTTTTTTGCCAGAAACAATTGTTATTTCTAAATACATTTTTGCAGAAATAATTGTTATTTTTTAATTTTTTCGTCTGTTTTCTAATTTTTTGGAGAAATAATTGCAATATAAAAATAAAAATGCTTTTTTGGCAAAAAAAATTAATTCTGCCAAAAAATCATAACAATAATGGGTTTTCCACAAAAATCAGATATAATTTTTATTTTTTGAATTTTATATTTTTGCCGGAAACAATTATATCTGATTTTTTTTTGGATAAATAATTATAATTAAAAAAAAAATTTAATAAAATAATTATTATTTCTGATTAATTTTTTGGAGAACATTTTTTTAAATAAAAATAAAAAAACAATTATTTCCGCCAAAAAATAAAAAAATATTAAAATCATTGGGATCTTAAAAACAATGATTTTTTCATAAAAATCAAAATATAAACTTCACTTTTTTTGCCAGAAGCAGTAGTTTTTTAGTGAGTTTCCTTTTAGCGGAAATAATTGTTATTTTCTGATTAATTTTTTGAGAAATAATTGCAAAAAATCAGTTATTTCTGGCCCAAAAAACATGAAAATCAAAAATAAAAATCAAAATTTGCCAAATAAATCAAAATATAAATTTTATTTCTTGAAATAATTTTTTTCCCAGAAACAATTATTTCTGATTTTTTTTTGCATAAATGATCCAAATATTTTAAACAAATTATTTTTGACAAAAATAATTGTTATTTTCTGAATATTTTTGAAAGAAAACTTTCAAATATAAATTCAAAAATAACAATTATTTCTGCGGAAAAAATTAAAATAAAAAAAATTATTTCTGCCAAAAAAATCAAAAATTTTAATTGCCTGGCCCACTATGACGTAAGAACTCGTTCCATCGTACAATTATTTTGAAAACAAAAACAAAATATAGATCAAAGGAATCGGAACAATAACGACTTTTTCATAAAAATCAAAACATAATTTTTATTTTTTTATTTACATTTTTTTTGCCAGCAACAATTGTTTTTACTGATTTTTTTGTTTGGCAGAAATAATTGTTATTTTCTGATTAACTTCTTGAGAAATAATTGCAAAATAAAAATAAAAGCACAATTATTGCTGCAAAAAAAAAAAAAAAAAAAATTAAAATCAAAAATAAAAATTATTTTTGTCAAAAAGAAATCAAAAATTTTTAAAACATTAGAATCTCAAAAATAATAATTTTTTTTATAAAAACCAAAATATAATTATTATTTTTTTTTTGCCAGCAACAATTGTTATTTTTGATTTTTGTGGCAGAAATACTTCTAATTCAAAAAGTTAGCAGAAACTATTGTTATTATCTGATTAAGTTTTGGAGAAAAATTTAAAAAAAAAAAATAAAAATTATTTCTGCCAAAAAAATTACAAATTTCAGTCATATTTTTTAATGAAAATTTTCTTCTTGTGTTTGTTTTCTTTCCTTGAAAATGCAAAAATAATTATTATTTTCTGTCTCTGCTAAGAACTTTTGGTTACTCGTACTCAACTGTGAAGAAGAGATGCTGATCAGTTTTACGATATGTTAATAATGAGTTATTGTGTAGACAAGAAAATATAGAAATTCCCAACTATTAATTTGAGCTTTTTAAATATTCCCTCAACAAAGTTGTGTCATTAAATTTGTCCTCAAATGAAATAGAAACCCCTAAATCTTGGGAGGGGGAAGCCCGTAAGCAGACAGCTGAGAACCTGTTAAATCGCAAATCCAAACGATTTGTATTTCCTTCTCGCTCTCTCTCTCTCTCTCTTCCAAATAATCTGACTTTTTGTACGAAAACTTGCCTAATGTAATTTCAGTTAGTGAAGTCTACTGCAAAGATCGACCAAAATTCCGCTACTTGAAGCGGAGCATACTTGTTGCTTATCTATTGAGATAACAGATCGCGCTATTCCATTTCTGGATACCTGCTTTATGTTAAACTTTAGTGTCAGCTACAAACTACAAGTATTTTTAGAACCTCTGACGATAGAGATTTTTGCGTTTCTTAAATAATTTTTAAGTAAAATTTTAAAACTGAATTAAATAAAACGTGAAATAAATATCTGTACGCTAATTTACAGCGCTGCAAACACTCTGGTTTTTCTAATCGCATCTACTAACAACCAATTTTGTTATTTAACAACTACAAAATGAAGAAAATGTCTTTGTTCCTCGCTCCAACAACTGTTATTGTCCATACCTTCCTCATATTGAAATAAAAGAAAACTTATCAAAATTTTGCACTCGTTGTAATCATCCTGTTTGAATTTATAGTCGACAATAGACGTATGTATGTATGCCTTTCATGCACGTAGTCTTAAGTCTAAATGCCCCAATGCCAACACCCAACGATACTTTAGTTCACTTTTTGTTCATACTACTTCCACTACTTCCACTACTACTACTGTTACATTTCAATTTCAATTATCCTTAAGCGTGTTTTATAAAGGTTTTTGTTTTGTTGTTCTCAAAAACACACAAATAAAATCTTAGAATAAATGGCCCTGCGTTGTGTGAGTGTAAGGAAGAAAAGGTTGCTAGGATACCCTTTTTGATGGGCTTGATATTTGATGCTTTGCTGGTTGAGCTTTAGAATTTTGTTCGCTTTAAAATTAAATAACTTCAAAATTGAAAAAGTTTGTAGTTACTGGACACACATTTAATGTGGGGAAAGAAAACAAGTTGACATTTTTTCTTGCTTCACTTCTGGATTTTCTAAACAGCATTCTGAAATTTCTTTAGCTGGAGTTTTCTGTTTTTCTTAAATAAATCGATTTGTGGCAAAAAAACTGCTTAAATGTAATTTAAGTCTTAATAATGATTCGGGTTGGCTTTTTTTTATAAAAATTGTTTTTATTTTACTACTCACTCGCTTTCATTAAACATGAAACAATCGAATTTATTTCTTATTGGCTCTTCTTTTGTCCTGAGTCTTCAGTACAATTTGATCGATTTTATTTAATTCTTTACGTTATTGTTTAAAAGAAATCCTTTTTCGGTTAAAACAGCAGGACATTGCAACTATCTGTTATTAACACAATGATTGTTGTTGCATAATTTATGACATTTCTTACACCAGTTGCCTCATCTCTTTTGTGGCCCAGTTGCCTTACTGTATGTACAATACCAATATTTATCTTTCCCACACATCACTGTCACTGTCACTGTTACCATCACGTATTATGAAGCCTTTGTCACCCTTTCGTTCTTTGTTTTTTGTCCTTTTTCTTTTGAATTGTTACTGTTGTTCCTGTTGCTTAGACTTGTGTAACTATTTGACTCAATATCGATTGGACAATGATCGATACTGATCGTAAAATGATTATTGTTTATCTTTTACTTTTCTTAAGATTTCCTTGATTGTTTTGCCTTGCGTGTGTTCGTCTGCTAGGACTATTTTTTCCCAAAATTTCCAATGAATTTAGTCTCCAGACAATGTACTGTTAGTTTAGTGTTTTCTTCTGCCATCAGTAACCTTTCGATGTTACTGAGATTAAAGGACAAATTATTTCCAAATGAATTATGGCAAGTGATAAATTTTTCTGAGCCAAAAATTAAATATACTTTTATACTCTTCATGAGAAAAACTGTGCAAAGGGTGTGTATATATAAGTTTGTCATTCCAATTGTATTTGCTACAATATTCATTTGCGACTCCATGAGGTGTGTATATTTTGGATCCTTCCATTTAGAGAACTCGATTGAACGAGTCCGAGTACTTGACAAAAGCACATTTCTACCCAATCTTTTGCATTTTATTTCTTGAACGAACCCCTTTTTAATTCGTAATGAATAAATCCGATCGTGCTTACGCAAACTATTACGCAGCAAAAGAAACACTATTCGTTAAACAAATTTCCTAAAATTTACATTAAGAATAAGAAAACGAATATTTTTTTAGCGAATTTTAAGTGATACATTTTTGCTTAAATTTATTACATAAAAGTTGCAATTCTTATCCTTAATGATGATGGAAAATTGAAAAGTTAAAGACACATATTTCTATAACTAATTAACTAAACAATATATAGAGAAAACTACTCGTACACGAGCATCCTTTCTTTCTTCTTGCACGTTCCAGGAAATCATAATTACGATAAACATCGATCAAGCAGTTGCTTTGCGGCATATTACACCCGCTTCAGCAAATATGTAGCTGCAGCTAAAGGAACTAAACAATTAGTTAAAGCCACGTAACTCCTTTTTCTTCCATATCATTACAATTTAGTTTTCTACATCCTTTACTATTATTGTTGTTTTTACTATCTTGTATTGATTCACTACTATTAGTATTTTTAACAAATCAAACATCTTTCACCGCATTAATTACACGTTATCAAATGTGTGGCATGCGTGTTAATACTTGCAACCTGCTGCTTTGCCAAACAAAAAAAAAGGACTTAAAAAATAATTTTATATGTACATGTGAATGAGTGAGTGAGTTTGTTTTTGTTTCACTGAAAGGATAATCAGACACTTGCACCGAAATGCATCTTAAATCAAAGAAAGAAAAACAAAATAACAATGAAAAATATTTTTGCAGTATGCGTTTCCAATTTAATTACAGGTTATGGAAAGTGATTAAGGAACATTTTCAGGAACATTTCATTTTTGATACACTTAACTCAAACCGAAATCATTGTTTCTTTTTTTACAACTGCATAAAACATGGGACTGTGGGCGTTTTTAAGGCTTAAGCAAAGCAACGAGGTCACTGTGCAAGATGTGAGGTAAGTGGTTTTCTTGGTAAAACACTGCCGGCAAAAAAAACATTGACGCTGCAACGCATTGTAAATTAAATAAACAAGAAAACAAAAAATACATAACTTTAAACCGTTTTAACATGATGGCATTTAACTCGTTGTTGTGAAGTGATCTTTTCATTTCGAAAAGTCTGCATTAGAGGAAGTACTGTACATAGTTGAAAGCAACAGATTTGTCAGCAGCAGCATGTCCACAAAAATATTGCCGCCAAAGACTATCAAATCCGATCAGAAATTATTAGAAAATTAGGTCGACATGGAAAAGATGAAGCGTCCTTCGAAATAGCTCACTGCATCAAGTTCATTCGTTGCTCTTTCAGAGAAGTTCGCCTAAGACCAGAAGCTGCTGCTCCTCTAGTGCAGCAGAAAGACAGAGGCGACAAGTTACTATTTCTCCATCATCTCGAACTCGGCAATTTGTACACAATAATTTTTAAGTTATTATGTCCTCGAGCTATCAATATCTATTCAATGAATCAATCAATCTGAGTCATGTGGAACAGAATATCATCACAATGTTTTCAACTTCGATGAGTGTGGAAGACCACCGAGAGCATCAAAGTTCTCTTTGCTCCATTAAAGTTTCCTTTGTTGGCAGACCATCAGCAAAGGGATTGCTGAAAAATATCTCGTACTCCCGCACCTACTTAAGTATTATAGTCGAATGTCTCGCCATCTCATGTCCACCCCCCTACAAGGTATTTTTTGTAGAAATTTAGTAAGACAACCAACCCATTGCACACTGACTGTCGTTTACAGCCACAATATGTGTATTCGACCGCCTAAGGAACCTTAGCTCCATTTTCTGTTCTCTAACTGGCGGACAGTACTATTTCGATGGGCGCCACACCATCAGCGTCTGTTTCATGTGTCTGGTTGGTTTTTAGCACTTTTTAGGTGAATGCTAGAAGTCAGGAATATCGGTAAAATAGTTGCTGGACTTGATATTTTCTTTTCAAATATTATTTTAAATTTAAATAAATTTTCAGACATCAAAAGCTGTGTTCGAGTACTTTTACAGTAAAATGCAGTAAATGAGTAATTATTGAGTAAACTGAAAAATTTACTCTCAAAAAAAGCTGTTGCCCAAAAAAGTACTCGAACGGAAAAATTGCAAAAATTAGTAAGAATACGCAAACAGCTGCTTGGAAATCCATGTAGTGCTGAAATATATTTACACTTTGGACTACTCAATTCTTTTTCTTCTTGGTACTCGATGCAATCTTTATTATAACACGAATATTTTAAGAGAATATAAACAAGTTATTTTCTGTAATCGTTTCAATGTATTTATTTTAATTTTATTTGAATCTCCTAAGTTGTTTCTGATTAAATTTATTCAAAAGTATGTGATTATTTGTTTTTGCAAATGACTACCGCTAAAGCAAGTGCAGTACTAAGTAACCATATACTTAGCATTTTCACAGCTCCAACGAAATAACAAAATAACAATGAAAATGGCTGTCAATGGTTTTTATAACATTTATTTCGTTTTAAAAGGCATATACATACATACATGTTTAACGAATGAATAGTTTAAAAATAATTGTTCACTTATTATTTTTTATTATTTTGTTTCAGTTTTTCTTTTTTTAAATAACTTTTTCACAAATTGTATACTTTTTAATTTCCTACTTTTGTTTGTTTACCTTTTGAATCATATGTTTTTTTGGTTTTACTAAATTTTACTACAAGAAATTTCTGCAGTAAAAATTAGTAAATTCTCAGTCATGAACTGTCACTTTACGCTCTCAATTTGTGTTCTCATTCACTGTAACTTGAGTAAACGAACGCAATTTCGTAAAATGCAGTAAAATTCAGTAAAAATTTGTAAAAACTTTTGGCTACTCGAACACACTTAAAGAAAGTGAAAAAGATGTAAGTGGCAGCGAAATAGATACTGATTCATATAAAATTGATTTGAAAATTGATTGAATTTCCAAATAATTATAGAAAATCATTTTAAATATATTTAAGAATTTTATACAGAAAGTTGAATTCAGGATATCAGAACAAGCTGCAATATCAAAATCGTTTCTTAAAATAAAGCACACAAAATAACTTTGTATGCAGATTTAGTTATCAGGACTCAAATTTTTTAATGGCCAATTTAAAAAAATTATAATTACAATGAATTTTAACAATTATTATTAACACCCGGTTTGAACAAGTTAAAAGCAAAAATTGAAAAGTTCTGTAGGTAAATTTAATCCTTGATTGCGTATACACAATCAAAAACTCCTTGTGACTATAAATGTTTATAAAACAACGATGTATCGTTCATAAGCATCGATGTCAACATCGATGTCTTGGTGGACGATACATCGGCGTCAAAACTAGAAGATATGGACATCGTTTATAGCAAAGTTTATTAATAAAACAGATAATCAATTGTACATAGATTTTCGTCAGACTTCATATGAAAAACGAAATAAAAATATTTATATATGGTGTTTTTTGGCAGTTAAAAGAGATGCAACTGAGATTTGGAAGGATATGAAATCTCTGTTTCCCAATCTTTCAAAGACTGCAATGCTATATCTACCCGTCGTTGCAACGACTGTAGCAGGCAAGCATTTGTTTTCGGAAGCTGGGGTAACCATCACTCAGGACAGAAATTTAACTTCTGGGGAGTAGGTTATCAAAGCTTCTTTTCCTTAACTCCATTTCAAAGTTACTGGATTGTAATTAAAACAAATAAAATTTTGATAAATAAATCGTGAATTTAAAATATTAAATATATATTTTGTTATGCTTAAGTACGTCTAATTTACAGCCGATATATTAAAGTAATGAATCTAGTTTTTTATACGTTTGTTAAATGTTTCTGACTATATATTGAATCGTTTAATGATAAGAAAATCAAAACATCGGAAAAACATCGATTTATCGCTTCTATTAACGACGATTTTTAACATTCATGTACATCGGGAACACATCGATATTTGCAAACATCGATGTTTTTAAGAACGATGTTGCATCCCTACTTGCTACGCCATGAGGGAACAATAAGTGAATGAAAACTTTTGGAAAAGACGCGATGAAGAAATGAAATTTTCTTACGGAATTTTACAATAACTTTCACGGCATTCGAAAGAAATGTCAGCAGCAAAAAAATAAATTTATTAATAATTTTCACTCTCTCCACTGAATGTATTAGAGTTTTAAATAAGCAAGGAATACCTACTCCGGAGTAGGTACAGTTTCATTTAAAAATTTCAAGTTCTCTTTTATTTTAACACACGTGCTTTATTTTCCATACGGAATATTTTCCCCCTCTGAACTAAAAAAAAATTAAAAAATAAAATAAATTGCTACTCCAACAGCAGATGACAGGAAGTCAACGACAAATTAAACTAAAAAAAATCCTAGTTTAAAACACTATTAATATGTAGTTTTTTGTGTGTGCGTTGTAATTGTCATTTTATGTATGTTTTGGAAATTGTAATGAATTTGAAAAAAACAAACACTCTAATGACAAACAGACCATTTATTGTTGCTACAACAACTGCATAAAACCTTAAAAAACACTTTCTTGAAGTCATGTATGTGGGGGGGGATCCCTTTATAAAGTAAAAAACAACAAATAACTAAGGAAAGGATGTTTGTAAGCCCCGCTCACCGATAATGTGTCAAATTTAGTAGACTGTAAATTTTAAAGCAAAGAAAAAGGATTTCTTTACATGATTAAAAGACATACGACTGCATCTGTTCAGCGTTTTGTTTTTTATTTCGTTTGCTTTTTGCTTTTTGCTTTTTTTACGAGAAAACAAGTCAAGAGGTCAAGTTATGATAGTGGATTAGATTTTTGATTTTGAAGTGAGCATGAAATAAAAATTTGTTAAAAAGTATTTTAATGGTGTTACTATTAACAGTTTTAAAAGGATATTTGTTTTTGTGAAAGAGGAAGGAAGCTCTTAAGGGATTTGAAGGGTATGGCAAGGGAAATAACAATATCGAAAAATACTTAAGGATATTTTTTTACGTATTATTCTTTAACAGAGTTGCATAATAAGAAAAAAGTTGGGAAAGAAAATAATAAAAGACAAAGTAAAGGGTGTTTCAGTAAGAATGCAGGTTTTAAATTTAGTGTTCATTTTTGTTGTTGTAAGTAGAAACTCTGAAATTTGGAAGCTGTTTCATATGTTTATTTCGATTACTAAAAATGAAAAGTTTTAGCAAAAAACAACACGTTATAATTGTGAAAACTTATTACAAAAGTTGTGCTGAGACCGCTCGCAAATTTCGAAGACTTTTAATCGAGAAAGTGCCACCTGATGTGCCAACCACTGGAAGAGTGGTAAAGAAATTTGAACAAAATATATCGGTAATGGAGAGCTAAGAACGAGACACATAGAATGCGTCGTACCTTATATGTTGCTTGTTTCAACTAACATTAAAGTAACGGCGGAGAAGGAGGAGTACTTTGTTGACGGATATTAAATCAGCATTTTTTTTCGTGGCATGATTTTGCAATAAAATTTGATTAAAGTACATATATTTTTTAAATTTTTACTTAATTTTATTTAATTTAATTTTGTCAGCACACAATACAAAAAACTAAATAAAAACAAAGTAAAAAAAACTGATACGTGTCAAACTACTCAACGTACGTGTAAAGTTAAAAGTTCCCCAAGTTTAGTACTTTGCGTTGACGGAGACGTACGGTATAGGACAAAGCTCACAAGAAAACCTGTATTTCAACTTACGAGTAGTTGTCAGTTGAAAAAAGCAACGTATAACATACGATGGATTCTATGTGTCTCGGCCCTAAGACTCCTGAACGTACCGGTCGGTCTTTTGGAATCATTGCTGCTGTAAACGAGAGTGTAGCCGAAAAGCCGAAAACATCAATTTTGCAGTGACTATGAACGGCATTCGTTAAAGAAACATGATAACGGAATTCCTGTATCGTGTACTGACCGGCATGTATGTGGACGAGATGTGATTTCAGAAAGACGTTGCCAACTGCCAAGCCGCGCATGAAACAATTAATTTATTGCAGGAACGATTTTCAGAACAAATTATCTCAAGAAATTCTGATGTCAATTGGCCACCAAGATCATGCCATTTAAAGCCATGCGAGTTTTTTTTTTGGGATTTTGTGAAATCTCTGGTTTATGTGAATAAACCAGAAACAATTCCTGAACTCTAATCAGAGATTCAACGCGTCATCGGTGAGATGAAGCCACATCATCTCTGTGAAAAAGTCATGCAAAATTTAATGAAAAGATTAATAAAGATTAATAATAGGATGTAATCAGAGCGGTGGGAACAGTTTGACAGATATTTTATTCCATGCTTAATGAAACATGTCTTCTTTGCAAATCAATAAAAAAATCACAACATCCTCAAAAAATACGTGTGTTTATGTTAAAATTAAAGCGGGCATTCTTATTTACAAAGACTGTGTGGAGTCTTCAATATCCTTTAACTAAATATTAAGTTATAAATATGTGTACGTATGTATGTATGTATATATATGTATGTATGCCATCCTGCACATTCCCACTTTGCACATCATAGTGATGCAGGAGGCCCGTAGGAGCGAACTTCGGTTACCAAACATCTCCACAATAAAAACTGGAGATCTAGTTGGACACGTAGGCATTATAGGACATTTTCTGAACGACGCATATATTAGAGTAAGTGATCAAATGAAACCGACATTAGTTCTGAACAAAAACTTTGAGGTTCTAATTACTGAAAAGCGCCAATGACTAAACCATACTCCATGACACGAAGATGCCGGCCAGATCTGGTTCACTGACGGCTCCAAACAGGTAAATAGAGATACAGAGGCAGGCATATTAATTAATTTAGTGTTACTTGTCCTTGTTTTACTTTATTTTTGAATTTTTATTTTATTTAATTTATTTCTTCGCCAAATAATAAGTTTTCCAAAATTCGAATTTAAAACGTTTTATTTTATTTGTTTAAAATTTTTACGTTTGATTTTCTACTATGTAGAAGTTTCAGGGAACAAAGTTCGATACTTAAACAAAAGCCTTTTCAATTAAATTTAATTTAATTTACAAAAATCTTTTTTTAATTTTTTATCCTTTCAGGATACCAGATTTTATTTTTTAGTAAAGTTTTATTAAAACTGATTTTGATTTTTTCGTAAAACTTCTTTGTTTTACTTTTAGTTTTTCACACAAAATCCTTTTTAATTTTTTAATATAATTTACAAAAATCCTTTTTATTTTTTTATCCTTTCGGGACACAATATTTAAATTTTCTATAAAGTTTTATAAAAATAATTTCGGCAAATCCGTGCTATCCAAGATCATATTTATTAATGACATCGTATTTATTTTTATGAATGAGTTAAGCTTACAAATTGATTAACGAATAAACAACAAAAGAGTTAATAAGAGCTTTTACTCTAAAAAGCATTTATTTCTTTATAGTTAATTTCCAAATTTTGAAGCAATCGCTACGCAAAATATTAAAAAAAATCGACTTAATAACAATTAACATTTTGTATAAAAATTCCATACACTCAGTAAAAAAATTATTCAACAAGTCTGTTTCGTTAACTTATATGGCCCTAACTTTCAAAGGGCCATTCCCATGAGTAAATACCATGAGATCTTCCATCCATCTACGCCATTTTCATTACTGCTAGAGAATTGTCGAGGAGAAAATGTAAGGTTATCCGTATCTACTTGATGTCAGATAGTAGGCAGCGTTCAAGGCCATAAACTCTTATGAGATCAGGCTGGGCGTTGACATGGACTGTGTAACATCTCTAAATGAATTTGACGCTCAAAATAAACTAACGTTATGCTGGGTTCCTGGCCATGGGGGCCATGCTGGAAACGAAAGTACTGACTGTCTAGTTAACAGAGGAGCCCAACGTAGGTTAATAGGACCAGAACCTTTCTTTGGCATCTCAAGAGGAAATGTCAAGGAACAAAATAACTCTTGGGATCGGCTTTAATTTAATCGTCACTGGGAAGCACTTCAAGGTCTTAGATAAGCAAAACGTTTCATTACGTTATCCCAAAATAAATTCCAAGAATTACTGATAATGGACAGAAATGACTTAAGGCTATTAACGGGATGGATTACAGGACACTGCGGCCTCAGACGACATCAGTTTATCATTGTTAGTTCTAAAAATAAACTATTCAGACTCTATGAAACGCAAGAAAAAACGCCGGAGCACATTCGCTTTGACTTGCCGGCGGTGGCGGTGCGTAGAATGAAGTTACTTGGAGTTATCTTTATGACTCCAAGTGAAATATACAATATCTCACCGTGTAGGGTAATTGGCTTAATTCGTAGCCTTGATCTACCTTAGTGAACATTTGGGCTGCACAAATACTCGTTTATGTCGTGGTGCCTGTGGCCTTTGGATAATAATAATAAATAATAATGTATGTATAAGGGCATATAAAATGTTTGCCAGTTTCTTGAGTGTCCCCACCAGTAGGTTTTAGCCGTCCAGAAACCTCGAATTTTGCACTGAAATCTGCTCAAGTTAACTTAAATACGAGTAGCAAAGAACTATTGTTTTGTTTATATATTTTTTCTTTTAAAATATGTACACAAGTCACCTCTACCCACCATGTAACAGAAAACTCATGAAGGATATTTAAAATTTCTACATTAATAAGCTATTTTGTTTGCTGTCATATTTACCTTAAAACAAACAAGACATAATATCAATTAAGACACATGTTTGTGTCAATCGACTGTTTTGTAATTATTCATAAAAAACATATCGTTAAAATTCCAAACTACTCGAACATCTCCATATCCTTTCTTTAGTTTACTATACTTCATGTACTATTTTAAACACTTGTGTATTTTTTATGATCTGTTACATTTAGCCCGCCCAGTTTCACTCGTTTTTTTTTTTCGTTTTTGGGGAAACAAACTGTCATTTAAAATTTACTGTGTGTCTCCTTTATTATTGCTCTTTTTTTATCCTTTTGTGTCCTTATGTTTTCTGAGAAATTTCCATATGGTTTTCATTTCTTCTTTAATTTTTGTGTAATTTCCTGTTTAAAGTTACGAGCACAAATCAATGCAGGGGAATATCTATTTTTCCATTAACTTTGGAATTTTTATTTTTCTGAAAATTATGAATATTTTTGGTTGCTGGAGATGATGTATTTGCTGGCTGGCTGACTCCCACTTCATTTTAAAGTTGATGATTTTTTAATTAGACAAGACAAAAGACAAGAGTTTTTAATGAAAGAAATTATTAAAATTGAGAAGGTTTTAACGTAACATTTGTTGTAGCGCGTGTTAAGGTTAAATTTTGTAGATGTTTTTAATTAATTTTTGTTGTGGAAGAATATATTTGTTTTGCAGGTCTCAAAGGAAACATTCGAGTGGGTTGGCTTTTTAAGACGGTGTAAGAGTTACTTCACATCATCTGATCTCCTTAGTATTTATACCAACAATATCCGATCGAAAATAGAATACAACTCTCATGTATGGGCCCCGGTGCTTCTAAGTGTGTTTTGAAGTTACTGGAACGCCTGCAGGGGACGGCGAAGAAGCTCAACGGTGACAGTAGGGCAGCCAACTCTATTGATTCAGTAGAACATTGTCGGAATATAGACAGTATTTCGCTGTTTTATCGTTACTACAATGGAATTTTCTCTAAGGAAAACAGAAACTTTTTCCCAAATACCCGAGCTTTCTTGCGTACCACAGATTTTTCATTACGAGCCCATCCATTTGTGGTCGATTGTTCACAGAACATTCGTTATTTAGTCGCATGTGGAATAAACTCCATGCAGAGGTCTTTCCGATCACTTTCAGCGTGGGAAGATTCAAATCGAATGTCAACAAACACTATTACTTCTATCCTCCTTCCCATAACCTATTTTCCTTGTTCCAGCACAGTGCATTGCATTTGTTGGGGTCATCCCCTGAGTATTGGTCCTAAATAAATAAAAACAAAAATTTACACCCGAACGCATTTTTGCTAACAGATCTCTCAGAACTGTCACGAATCCGAAATGTGTATTTTTACGTGACAAGTTTTATGTTCATGGTTTCGATTATGATCTATACTTTAATTTAATTAAAATTAAATTTATATTATTTCCTTTGTCCCCCTTTTAATTCTTTTCAATTGTTCATTTACTTATCAGCTGTATCAGTTGAGCTCAACAGCTACGTCTTATGAACGTGCCCATTATTTCCAAGTTAATGATTTGATATGTAAATCAATATCTACTAAACTATTCATTTATCATTTCCAAATCACTTAAAAAAAAAACGTGAACTGAATGTTTGAAATTATCCTTTGCAAAACCGGAAATTTATTTTAAATATTATATTTCATATTTTGACAAATTTGAAAGAAAACTACAACTTTGTCTTCTCTAATCAGTTGCAGTGTTTTGCAGTGAACTGATGGGAAATAGTTTTTTTTTTCGAAAACATAATTATTATTTTTACTAAAAGAGCTGTCACTTGGGAGTCATTAAAGTGCTAAAGGAGCCCTTCTACAGTCAGCTATAATACGAGTATTTTCTAGCCTACAAACGGCCAGTATAAGATAATTACGTGCAAAAGGTTAAAAGAGAGACAACCAACTTGTAGGAAGTACTCGAATGTGTGTGTTTTTTTTTTAAAAACATGTTGGAGTTACGGCAGGATATGCTCCAGCAAAATTTAAATATTAATCATATTCAACTTGTTTTATTTTTTTTTTCATTTTGTAATTGTTAATCTGTGGGAATATTTGCCGTATTGAGGAAGTTATAGTGTTTAGAAAGAGGACACTATTTTATTTATTTATTATTTATTATAGTGTTGAATGTCAAGTTCATTTCTAAGAAATCTTCCTTGCCGTTGCTGGTGTTTGTATTCTCTTAATTTTAAAGTATTTTCATTTAATTTAATTTTTAAGGTGTTAGAAGTAGCAGCAATTTGGAAAAATTGATTAATGATTGTCTGATCGATAGTTTCAAATGTTGAAAGTGAAGAGCATAAAAAAGAATTATCAAGTAATTCAAAGTTCAGGAATTAGGCTTGTTCGCGTACTAGATAATTTTAAAATAAGTTTTACTTACTTGATAGTTTTTACTAGAAAAGTGCACAAGCAGACTTGTGTGCAGTTCATAGAATCCATGCAATCGAATTGAGTGAACAATTTGTATGAAAACCACTCAGTTATTCGAGTTGTTTCTATACATATTTTCTACTCAAGTCGGTTGCTTGGATTCAATGAACACGACATTAATGTTTGCAAGTTAAATTTATTTTTTATTGAAAATAAACTTAAAGTTTAATATATTAATATATTAATACTAGAGGCCTGGGCAGATGTTGTCCTGCCGCAGATTGCTTTATTATCTCAACTTTTCGACTCCAAAAGTATTCTATTTCTCAAGCTTTATGGCTGGTCCTGGCCATATACGAGAACACGAATAAAATTTTATTGAAATTGTTTGGGTGTCGATTTTGCAGAACACTGGGACAACATGTGATTTTTTGTTCCACGTTTGTGATTCATGTGTTGCAATAAAAATTGAAAATTCCCTATAACTTTGCGGTTAAATATCAAAAAATGTTTCAAGCCAAAGATTTGGGTCAAATTCCAGACTGCAATAAATTACAAAAGAAATAAATAAATTGATCAAAACTGCCGACAAATATTCAGTTCCTTAACAGGAAAAAAATGAACCTTCATGGAAGCTTAAGAAGTAAAAAAACCATCTTAAAGCCAAACCATGCCAAAAAAAAGAAAAATGAATTTAAAAAAAAGTGTAATTGAAAACCACACGTGAACTATTTAGACAAATTCTCAAAAATAACAAATAAATCCTTTCGGACTTTGCACACAAATCCGGAATTGAATGGCAGCAAAAAATATATAGATCACAAAACAAGCTGGAAAAATCAATGGCGCAAGATGATCAAAGAGTTTCTTTCGCCAACTCAATAGCAGGTTTTTTAGTTAATCTTTGTGCACGAAAAAGGACGTAATACTTTTTAATCCTTCCACCTCTACTAAACAAAGTGATTAAGGTGTAACAGAACAGCGAAGCAGAAGAATCCATACATTGAAAAGGGAGTGAAGGAAAAGGAACGTGAATGAAATGAGAGTAACAATTTTGTTTATTCCACTTTTTTCTGCTTTCTTTCTTTAACAATGAACTGTTTTATGACCTGCTCTAGTTCCTTAGATAACAAAGAAATAAAAAAAACTTAGTGTTTTTCGTAGGACATAAAAGTGAGAAATTTAAGATTTTGTGTGTTGTTTTTATTTCTCATTTGTTAACTAATCCAAATTTAGTTGCTTGTTGTTGAAATCTTTTTAATAGTTTTTTTTTTTTGGTTGGAAGAATTTTGTATAAAGTGTTTTTTAAGATGCAGAGGTTCTCTAAATGCAGCTTATAGAGAGGTCCTATTGGTAAGCATTAAACTTGGAGCGAAGTCTTTCAGGTGCTGGTTTTAGAAGAAGAAAGAACTTTCATCAATATCATCTAATTGAAATGGGTTTGATCAAAGGATTGTGCCTAAAATAAACATCTTCACGGAGCCGACTGATTTTCGTTATTTACACATACACAGCATGATTTTTAAGGAAACTTATTAGAAAGAGTGTAAAAAATAATTATTTCATTCAGTTATCAGTACACTTTGAATATTTTTGCATTATTGTATTCGCATATTAAAATGTGTAGAGTAGAGTGAGAACAAAAACTTTTTATTCATTAAGCATATTTAATGAAGCTGCATGCCTTGTATGCAATCAGAAAAAATATTGTTCAACATATGTATGTATGTATGTTGTACGAAATTTCTCCCAGTGTACTCACAATACATACACATTTTGAAGCTTGATCTCTTTGTGAGGACCACTAAAACGAGCAGCTGAAGTATGTAAAGGGTCCGCCAGATAACTTTTTTTTTGAAAATGCTATAAAAAAAACTACTGAATATTTTCTCAAATTTCTTTTTTTTTATTTGAAAGTACAATCCTTCCGGTTAATAATTTCATTGAAATGGCTGCCTCGGCTGGCCATGCAGTACCCTACACGATCGGTCCAATTTTTAAGCACATTATCGATTGTGTGCAGCTGTATTTCACCAATGGCTTCACGAATATTGTCCTTAAAAGCGTCAATTGTCTCTGGCTTGTCGGCATAACACTCATCTTTGACGGCACCCCAAATCGCTAGCTCCGAGGTGGCCAAACGACATCAGCTCTGTGGCTGATAACGCGATTTTCAAAAACAGGGAGCAAAACATCGAGTGTAGCTTCGGCTGTGTGGCACGTAGCGCCGTCCTGTTTTAAACCAAATGTTGCCAATATCCTCCTCTTAAATTTTTGTGAACAAAAATTCGTTTAACATGGCCCGATAACGATCACCATTGACTGTAACGGCCACTCCTTGCTCATTTTCGAAGAAAAATGGCCCAATTATGCCTCTGGACCAAAATCCGCGTGCGGGTTTTCTGGGCCCCAAATGCGACAACTTTGCTTGTTTACATACCCGCCAAGATCAAAATGAGCTTCATCTGAAAAGATGATTTTTTTTGGCAAAATCGGCATCTTCTATAAGTTGATCGCAGGCAATATTTCCTAGCGTTGTTCAAGCGTATACACAACCATATTCGTTCAGCGGAAGGATAAAACTAATTATCTGTCAAATTAGACATGAGCTAAGTGTTACCATTCACGAAATAAGCACTAGTTGAAAAAAAACGTTAGATGGCGGACCCTTTAATTTGAACCGAGTCTAGTAAGGACATAAAGCTTACGAATATGAAGCTTTCGATTGAATCCACATTTTTGTATCTATTCTCTCTAAATTGAATTATTGCTTGGGAATCTCTTTCAATCTTCATGTGTTTCCCAAAACAACACCCGTTTTAGTTTCACTTAAGTGTTGCTTACTATTTAGTCCTCTAAATCTGTTTTTATCTGCTACTAAAGAGAAATTAAACAATTTTTATATGTTTAATCAAAATGTTCGTTGCATACGAACTTAAGCCCCGACAACAATTTCGAAAGTCAACTTAATGGACAGGTAAATCCTAATAATGGGGTTGTAAAACTCAACCAAAGTTTATACTAAATGAATTTATTTCAAACGAACAAACAAACAGCAGGACTCTACAAAATTATAAACTAGGACGGTCATATTCATAAAAGTAAATAAGGATATTTTGAAGATTTTGCAAATACGAATCACCAGTAAATAAACTTGAATTAATTAAGCTCTTAACAAATGAATGAGCTCTAAAGAAAACAAATAAAAGCCTAAGAAAAATATTTTTGCGTAATAAGTTTTTTTTTTTAAAGCCACTACTATTGTCAACATAATCGGGAGAGATTTTTGAAAAAAAATATTGGAAAAACAAATCAATTATTTTTATCCATTTAATTGTAATAAATAACTCAAAAACACACACGTTAAGCAAAGCGAGAAGAAAGAACGACATCTATAATACGTACTCCATTTAAATGTGTTCGATTTACCGCATTGACTTTTATTGTTCATGGACGCCGCAGGATGCCGGCCAACAAATGTCGCTAAGGAACTCCTTTTAACTCTGTTGCAACAGCCGACATGTAGCAAAACAAAAGGGTTGATTGTATATTGAAGCCATTATTATACAACATGATTTAACGCTGCAACAAAAACAAAACCAATGGCTGCATGATAACAAACATGCAACAACGACCAGCAACTGTGCGCGCACACGTTTTGTATGCCTGAATGTGCTAAAATATAAACCCTTTCAATGCTCTCGGTTTCTCTTTGCTTTCTTTTTGTTTGTATGTATGGATATGTTCAAATTCCTTTATTGTCCTTGATTCAATATTAGTGAAGCATAACCAGTCTTGGTTGGTGAAATTAATGGCCGCTGCTGGGTACTTTTTTATACTTTCTATTTTACCAATAAAATATGCATTAAATGTCAAAGCCTGACAATAATGTTCGCCTGCTGAGCTGAATGGGTTAAAGTTGATTCTTTAAAAAACACATTTTCATTAGGAGTTCTGCACTATTGTTGCGCTACATGTCATCCCTAGATTAAGATTTGTTAGATATGGTTGCTCTACGGGTGATCGATCCTAGAGGAGACTCTTCGAATTTTCGTTGTAATGTGAGCAGATTTAATTATGATGAGGCGGGCGTCATTAATGTAGTAAATAAAATTATTGTAACTAAATTTTTTTAGTTTTTGGGGTTTGAAATGTAAACGAATTTGTGTCGATTTTTTTTAAACTCAGGTTCATACACGATCACGTTATTGAAGGAAAAAGTAAAGATCAAGCAAGCTTACATTTCATTCACGCTCTTAATGTGAGCGGTGACCATCTTTAATCGAGGGAGGGCTCCGTTAAATTATTTGCTTAGCCCGAAATAATTTATATTTTCCAGCTGTATTACGATGCTCACGAAGTTAATTCCATTCAAAGCCGAAGCGAGGTAAATAAATGCATCCAGTGTTTCTATTACAGCTCCTGGACCAAGTATTTCTCTGTTTTTCCCCCGCTTTAATTTTCGGGCAGTTGTAAGCATAATTTTCGTTTTGCACTCGTTCATGAAAATGATCTTTGTCAGTACATACTAGAGCTGCCAATGGAAATGGCAATGGAAAATCCTTCATTTATTAAAATTATTCATCAGTCACCCAGTAAAAGTGACAGTCTGGTTTGCAATTTGGTCAGGAGGAATCATTGGACGTTACTTCTTTGAAAATGAAAACGGCGTAACAGTAACTGTGAATGGGGAGCGATATCGTGATATGATTGAAAATTCTTTAACGCCACAACTGCATGCTTTGGACTTGATTAAAATGTGGTATCAAGAAGACGGTGCCACATCGCATACAGCCAAGAATACAATGGAATCACTACGAGACCTCTTTCCACAACAAGTTATTTCAAGAAATGCTGATGCTGATTGGCCTCCACGGTCGCCTGATTTGACTTCTCCGGACTTCTTTTTGTGGGGATATCTGAAAAGCAAGTTTTATGCAAACAAACCAGAAACGCTTGAGCAACTCAAACAAAATATTCGTGATGAAATTAATGAAATACCGCGTCAAATGTGTGAGAATGTAATGAAAAATGTGCTCAAAAGGTCTCGCATTTATGAGGCTAACAGAAGCGGACATTTATCTGATATTGTATTCCATACATAATTGCCGACATTAAATAAAACATTTATCAATATAAGATCCATTCTCTTTCATTTAATCGAGTACACAAAAGTTTTATACCATTTCCTAATGGATTTTTCTAAATTTGTTGTTATGAAATTCAGTAAATAAGAACTCCAAAGGAAACAAATTACACAGATATTTTAATAAACAAACATATTCAAGGCCCTATAAAAATATTTTCGGGTGGATTTTCAGTAAAATCTTAAAAATATGGGGATTTTTAATTTATTCAGCTAATGATATTAAAACGTTAACTAAAACTCAGTCAAGTTAATTTTCTTGAAAATTTGTAAAATAATCTCGATTTACTTAGAAGAAAATGAAATAAAATATCAAGGACTACGGCAATAAAAATATAAAGTACGACGAGTATAAGTAAACCGCAATTTGATTTTGGATCAACAATTTTATATGTAGCAACACAAATCAATTACAAAGAATGAAAAACCAACAAAACAATGCAATGAAAATAATTTTAAAATGTGATCGTTATACGTATATACGTAAGCAACATAATGGAAAATCTTAATTGAAGGAATATCAGTCAAAGACTGGAACACATTAAAATTTATTAAACAAAAATATCTGTGTGAACAAATAAAATATGTCGGAGAGAGCCAACCATATGGACTAAGAAATACTGAAGAACTTTCGAGTTCACCGAGATACGTGATTGGAAATGCAGAGATCTTTGTTTTACAAGTGGTTTAAATTTTTAAACTTTTGTAAGATATAATGGAAATTCATAAAAAATGTACAATTAATGTGTATGTTTTACTTTTATAAAATATAACGTATTTTAATACTAAAAAAACTAAATAGAAAAATGTATATTGATCATCTAAACTTTTAAATTTAAAAAAATTTTTTTTTTGCGTGAACGACAAAAACTACTTAGCTGCATTGATACCTACCTGCCCGATTGATTACATTAGCACCAGTTACACCTCTGTGGATCTTTCTGTTCTTTCTGATGATGTTGATCTCGTCCGCACATGTAAAGATTAGTTGACATTTAGTTTTAACAGTGCTTGTTTGAAAATGAGTTGAGCCATAACTATATATTTTAGCTACAAGTTCCAATGCACTGACTACTTGAGTTCAAAACTTTTTGCCCGCCGGTATTGCTCACCATCATTCCATGAAGACGTACAAGTTTTGCAGATATCCTATGCCCAGACATGTTTTAAAATATTTGTTCTCTTATGACAATATTAAAGATGGCTTTAAAATCTATGTAAAAAAGTTTTCTTTGTTCTTGGGGTTCCTTCCCAGACTTTACTGTAATGTGTTTGTAGATTACATCGGCTTTAGATTTACTTAAACTAAAACGACATTGGTAGGATGAAGTCAGTTCGTAGAGCTTTGGCATTAACCTTTCTCTGCGAATCGAGAGAGTTAATTTTGAAGCTACTTTTAGTTACTTATATATATTTTTTATTTTCAAACGATAATTAAGAATATAAAAACTTCCGAAATATCAAGAAAGCTATTTGTTCACGTTCCACCGTCAAAAAATGGAAAGTTGACAGTATATTCTTCTATACTTTTTAAAAAACACAAACTCTTATTCTGCAAAATATCCAAGATCTTGGCAGGAATCAAACCTGCCACCTAAAGATTAATAGTCTAGTACTCTATCCACTAGTCTATGAATCACCCGATTTGTGAAAATATAGATTTTATCAAATTATGAAGGCTTGAGGTCCTAGGAAGATTTTCTGATTATTTGTACGGTGTTTTTGTGAACTTCTCATTAGACTTGAGTTTGATTTCACTCAGATTTTGAGTATTTTAGAACATAAAATGCTCGCAGGAAGTGTTTTTTAATATTTTTTAAATTGCTGCATAGATTGAATCTCAAATCCAATCAGTTGCTAACCTTAAAAAATAACGTCGACTGCTTCACATTTCATTAAAATCGATTTATACGTTAGGAAAACTTCAAAAAGGTTTTTCTTTTTCAATTATTGTACATAAAAAATGTTTGTCAAATTGCTTTTTATTTTGTATTCAGTCACTTTTTAGACTTAATACGTTTTCAATGAAACGGTCTTGATTGGAGAGATATCGTCGTCGAAAAGTTTCGAAGAAATTGTAAAAAAAATTCTGATCGCTTTCAGTTTAAAATTAGCTTGATGGGTCTACAGGTTCGCAAGATCAACAGTTTTTCTTACTTTTGATTCATGGCAAACTCTCATCTTACAAAAAAATTAAAATTTAAAAACCTTATTTGGCTCAGAAATTTTTTGATTTGACTCATTCCATCATCAAACACTAAAAAAACAAATGCCGCTAAAATCCTTTATTTTCTAAACAATTTAATGACACATCAAATAATAAATCAAAACACTTATCAAGCTGCTACTTTTGTTGTTTATTTTTTTTATAAATTCTCTTTATTCTATTAGAAAAGAAAAACCCAGTTAGAAAAAAAATAAGTGTAACAAATTTTTTTTATTTGATGTCTAAAGAATTGTTCCACCATATAAATCTCACACAATTGTTTGCTACTTTTATTTAATAAAAAATGTTAAAATGTTGCTTATGGAAAAAGCAATAAAAGTGTTAAATGTTTGAGGTCACATTAGCCGTCTTAACATTTTTTTATGTTTTATTCTTGTATTTTTCAAATAATGAAAATACAATTTCTTTCATTTTTCATGGCACTCATTCATTCTCGTAGAAAAGGATTCTTTCAATAACTTATTTTTTTTTTCAAATAAGAAGTGTCAATAGTTTGCCGCCTGAAACGTGTAATTCATTTTTAAGGATCCTTAGAAATGTTTGTAATATACAAAACGAAAATGCTTTTCTTTTTCTTAATATTTATTTGTTCCCCTACTTAAGGGTTAAACGTTAAACAATGGCAACAACCCTTAAGTGTGTTGGAATTTCTGATAAAATAGGGACTCCAATTGTTTGCTTAATCAAAAAAAATTCTATAGATATAAAATTGAAACAAATCTAAATTATCTGATGTGTTTGTAATCTTATGAAATTTATATCAAAAGATACAGAATTGTTAAAAAAGGCGAAACAAAAAGGGGATCTATTTGGTGTGGCAAAAAAAAGTATGCAGGATGGGGTTATTTTTGTGTAGTTTTTATGTGTTAACAAATAGTTCATTTTGTCCCTTGTTTTACAATTTCTGAAGTTTTGTTTGTTAATCGCAATTTTATGTGACATAAAGTAAGATAGATACAATACAGTCAGAGCTAACTTCTGTGGAGGAGTAATCTGACTTGCTCACCTCCGTTTTCCTTTGCGTCATTTATGCAGCAAAATGAAACAAAAGCAACGGACGAATGTATTGTTTTGTGTCGTAGTAGAAGGTGAGTTTTTAGCTCTGAAATTCTCTATACGAATGATAATAGACGAGTTTCTACGTCTTCGGTACAGATTTTTATTGGAAGCGTTACGCTGATCTTGACTTAATTGATGATCTTAGCGAACAAATCGCTTCTTTCAATAAATAATAATAATAAATAATTTGATTTGATTACTTACTTCAAACTAAAGATGGGCACCGCTTACGCGACTAGCGAGCTTGATGCGTGATCGCACATGATTATGATTAATTTTTTTTTATCAATTGGGTGAGCATGCATGAACGTGAGTATACAAAAATTGAGTGTGAGTGAACTTGTATTTATAGCATTTTAGCGTAATTATTTCGTGATTTTTTTCGCTTTTTTGTTATTGATTTTTTTTAAATTATTTTGTAGTTTTTTTTTTAAATTATTTTGTAAGTGTGATTATGACAATCTTTTTTTTCCACTCACGTGGGCGTGCATGAGTATGCATCAGTAAAATTGTTTTCTTGTGAGCATGAAAAGTTACTCATGATCCCATCTCTACTTCAAACTAGAGATGGGCACCGCTCACCTGATTAGCGTGTATCACGCATGATAGTGATTAGTTTTTTTGTTTCAATCACGTGAGTATGCATGAAAAGTTACTCACGATCCCAACTCTACTTCAAATTGATTAAAAAAAGATAGACGCGAACTAAGTCGGTACCCAAAATGGCATATTTATGTTTCTTTTATAAATTGTACGAGTACTTCTTCGAAATCTGAGTTCTCGATATAAAAGTTATGCTCTTTTCCAGGAGGCTTGAGAGCGAAAGTGTTGCTACTCTCCCTTGCGATTCTCCATCTATAGAAGCTTAATTTTTTATTGGATTCTTAAAGAATATTTTTGCAGAGAAAAAAATAATTTATTATTATTTATTTATTTTTAATAAAAATAAAATTAAGTTTTGTTCTGATTTATTCGACATTTTTATTAAATTTTATTAAATAATTTATTCAAGTTTTAGGTCCAGAAAATAAACATAAATAATTTATTTTATTCGATATTTCGCTTTCTCAATGAAAAGCTTCTTCAGGGATATATTTAATTAAAAATTAATAGTAACAGTTATTGTTTTCACAAGCCAATAAAAATTTATTCTAAATTTGAAATATCGGACAAAATAAATCATTTATATTTATTTTTTGGACCTAAAACTTGAATAAATCATTTAATAAAATTAAGTTTTTTTTAAATATTTTTCAATATTTAAATGCTTATAAAAAAATATCCTTTACATGTCTTAAATTATGAAAAGGAACATACTGTATTGAACTGCTTGTACTCTTTATAAATTATTATTTGAATAATACCGTATCAACATGCAATATGCAATGGACCTCACGCAAAATATCACAGAAATATATAAAACAAAAAAAAACAAACAAAAAAGAAAGGATACTTGTTACAACAATTCCAACTCTTACTTTCATTGATTTTGTTATGAAGCAAAAAAAAAAAAATAAAAATAAAGAAAAGAAAAAAGATGCCAAGGCAAATCTCTTGAAGGAAATCTTTCAAAGTTATTCCAAGAATTGTGTATAATAAACAGATGCAAATGATTAAAAAGAGTCTTAAAATAACAACTGCGCGTGTGCTCTAGATTAAAAAGTATTTGTTAAAACTAGATCTGACTGACAGACAATCTTTGTATCATTTGCAAAATGCAACAATGTTAAACTAAAGGATAGCCAGTATATTAAGACCGGCATAATCGCTTTGAAAAAGGAGCCCAGAGTTTTTGCACAAGTCCAGTTAAAAATATTTGAAAGAAGTATAAGAAAAAAAACAGGCTCTAAGGATTTGTAAATCGAAGCTATTGTTACGGCCAAAAGACAAACACTGTTTGCAAATGTTTCGCCACAATTTGCAAAAATTAAACTCGTTTCAGATTTACGCACATTACAAAAAAATCTAAATGTTTTTCAGACAAAGAACGCACTAAGAGCGAACTAAGTTAGTAAATCTTGGCTTAGTTAAAACACGGAATTAAGAATGACACACAAAATATGAGCAATTCAGGCGTTTTGGTAGGCGTAAATCATTAGCATTCATTTGCTTTAAATATTTTACTCATTAGTTGAGTAAATACTGGTAATCCTTAAAGATAGATTAGATTTAGTAGATACTTTGTGTAAATTTAAGCTAAGTAGAAGTGCAAGAAAGGAAATAAGAGTATTTTATTAAGCTTATGAAAGGATATTAAGGACTAATGTGCTGTTTATAAAATCCATGCGATCAACTTGTCTGGAAAAGTTGTATAGAAATTTCGCAAAAAACCTGAGCGCCTTTTTCTTTCTTTCTCAATATACGAAAAATAGAAAACTCACGACTTGTTGGGAATTCGGAGAGTTTTCGTGAAATGTCGCAATACAACAATAATATTATTTGTAGCTTACTAGGATCTAAATCCTTCGTAGTGGCTGAAGTGCAAATTAAACAAGGTGTCCATAAAGTAGTGAATAGAGTGCGAGCTTATTATTAGCTTGGGGCTTGCAGGTTCGATTCCTGCCGGGACGCTGCGTGTTTCAGCAGAGAAGCCAAAAAAAGCTTGAGCAGTTTGTGTTCGTTAAAAAAATATAAAATTCTTTGTTCGATGATGAATCACATATTTGGGCACGTTAAGAGAAACTAACGCATTCAACACTGAGGTTGTAGTCGTGGTTGCAGCTATAATTACGTACGTACACTGAAAAAAAATCAATCCATCCGTACTTAAATCATTCGGTAATATATAAATCTTTAATAATTTGAATTAAAATAATATATTCTTATTTTTAAAACCAATATTGTAATATTTCACACCACAAAAAACTAATATATACAAACTCTTGGCTGCCACTTAACGTTGTATTTTATTTTCTACACAATAGTCCGCAACAGAACAGAACGAAAAAGTAACAAAAAATCACACATATAGTTTTTCAATTGAACAAAAACAAAACAGCTGATCCGTAACAGAACGGAACGTACAAACTAATTCTGACTTTACTGAAATCAAGTACAGAAAGATTGATTTACGCACGGAATATTAAGTGCTCAATTTAATTTTCTAGTTGATTCAAGATTTTTCACGTGATTAAAGAATTTTGTACTCATTTTATGAAACTCCAGGAGTGGTTATCTAAAGTAATCTCGTTTTCGACTTGATTAAAAAACATTTTATTGTTATTTGTACTAAAAATTTTGAGTACAACTCGTACTCAAAATAAGTAGAAAATACTTGAATTTAGTACGGCGTTTTTCTTTCTGTGTAGGACTATAAGCCAGTTGCAACTGAGTGAAATATGCATTTTTATGCCGCCACGCAATTCGAGGTGTCTTTTTTTCCTACTTTGGTTTCCTTGGAACCTAAGCATAAAATTTGAAGTTACAGTGGCTCAAGGCTATGATGGTACAAATCAGTAGTTTGTAGAATATTTCCTTAAAACCCGAAAAAAGAAACAAAAATTGAGCAATTATAGTATAAACAAAGTTATGGCAAAAAAAAACCTCAAACATCATACAAACTGCACACCAATGTAACAATGGGACACTTATCAAATAAAGATAATACAAAGTGTTACATTTTTTTTTTAAATAAATTTTAAAAATAATTTGCTAAAACCAGTTTTTCTCCCGTTTTAGAAAGATTTGCCGGTAATATTTGTATGTATGTAATAACTGGGATCTATAATGCCTTCGATAATGTGAAGATTGCCTGGCCCAGCAGATGAAATCGCACCCCATACCTTAACTGATCCTAAGTCATGTTTCACAGTAAATAAGCAAAATCGTATGAACTTCGACAGAGAGTACAGAGATAAAGATACAAATAGTAATATTTACTGACGAAAGTAAATACAATATATCTCGATAGGAATGAAATTCATACCAGAGATCTGCATGATTGCGGAACAAATGGCATAATTTTGCATTTTCTAAAATGATTCATATCAATGAGACTGTTGTTAATAAGTACATGCCACTGCTTGCAATTGTTTTGAAAACTACTTAAAAACCTTCTGAAAAATATAGTTTTATGGAATATAAATGAATGAAAAATTATTAATTACCACATAATGAAGAAATAGATTTTTTCATTTTAGAATTACATATTTATATTTTGGAAGAAAATAATAGTTTTATTATCTTAAGACTCCATTTAGTCAACGTGCTTTTGTAAGTTATTTGAATACCATACAAAACAATCAAACAACAGTAAGAATTTTTTTTTATATTTTTACTAACGACACTTAAAAAACAAGAGTGAGTTAATGACTGTCAGTTGTTAGAGAGTTAACACTGCAAGCAATATCACTAGTACATATTGATGTTAAAATTCAAAACGAAAGTATTGTAAATGTGAGTGGAGAGCGAAAGTGAATCAACTCATGCAGTTCTCTGATTCATACGTATGGAGAAAATCTAAAACTAAGCTCTTAGAACAAAATCTAAGACCGACTGTGGATGTAAAATAGTCATAATGTTCACATCATAATGTCCTGAACAACTTCTGTTTTTCCTTACATTCAAGCGTCAATGTTGTTCTGTATTTTCGGAAAATATCCTTTAAGTCAATTAGAATAAAAATATGAATTTTAATTTTGAATGCAGCATCTCTTAAGATCTAAAAAGTGGGATAAACCATTTTTTTTGAGTAAATATTTTTATTTCAATGTTGTTCTTTATTTAAAAACAAATTATTGACATTTTCATTATTTGCTTAACATGTCTGAATGTCATTTAACCCCTTAATTGGCCATCCGATAACATTAATGAAGTGTTTGCGTGTTTCAAAATAAATATTTTAATACAATTATAGCAACCAACCCTTTTCGAAAACAAGGAAATTCAACAAAAAGTTCATGTTACATATGGCGCCACTTATGAAAAAAAGGTATCACCAACCAATCCACCATACGAATGGACGGACCGAACAACAGAAAAACTGTTGGCAACAAGACACAACACAACAAACATAAGTAAACAATAAATGGCCAACAAATAAAGAAATAATTTGTTTATAATCAATTTAAATGAGAATGAAATCAACAATACAAGAACAGTTGGATAGAAGACAACACACAGCACTTCAAGGGTCTTAATAGGGTTAAATAACGGTTTTAAGAGAAGGGTTATGCACATTTTCCTCTGTTGACCACCACTTAAATGTTTAATATGCCATAAAATTCACTATAATTGTTTTTTAATATTCAGTTGAAGTTATCGATATAAAATGAAATGAAATGTAACAAATTTGTAATAAGATTTCGTTGAACCCCAACAGATGGTGAGTGAACCAACAGTTTCCTTAACTGACATATTTTTGATTATTTTCGTATACATAATTATGAAGGCAAGTAATTTCCCCTGAGCGCTTTTGAAGGGGTTAAAACACTTACATACATTTACACAATAATCATGTTTACACTTCTGGTGTCCAAAGAAAATTTATAATTTCATCATGCAGGCTTTTTACATGTGATGACGTGAAAAGATAATCATAATTGTTAGTTTCATTTTAATTGATAAATGATGGTATCAACATTCATTAAATTTCATTGATGCGTTTTTTTACTCGATGAAAGGGTTTGTTTGGTTGCTTGGTGCAAGCGTTTTTATGGAACAATCATTTGCTTAAGAGTTCATTGTGGAAGGATATCTTTTGAACATGAAATGAAAGACAAGAATGTGGGCGATAATTATTAGAAATTTTTAAAATTTTATACATCTGTTCAAATGGATATTATGTTATAAAAAATCATGTTCTCGTTCCCAAAAGCAGTTGCAATTTATTAATGTTTTATCTCGCTTGAAAGGTAAATTTTTTTCATTAGAAAATTTAAATTTATAGAATTTCTGATGAACATTTTTTTTACTCTTGAAAGTCTTTATAATGTTCGCTATTAATAGATTAATACCTTTTTTAGCTCATTTTTTATACATAATAAATAGAATCCGACCGAAGGCACTTTTGCAGACCGAACCGTAACCCGAAGCAGTACTTTTTATTTAGACAACGTTGTACTTTTTGTGCTTTAATATTCGTATTTCACTTTGTCGCATTTTCTGCATTCACTTACTGATGCACAAACATGTACAACAAACTTATACTAAGTTCGTCGATTACCGATCGTCAACTGAAAATAGGTTTTCGCTGAACCCAATTGTTCGCTAGGACACTAATAATAAATATCAAAAATATTAAAATGTGTAGTTCTTACACTCAAAAGAAAAATAAATCCATCCGTACTTAAATCAATCCCAAGCGGTGTTAAAAGTTCGGTAATCTCAGATTTACTTAAATCAAGTACAGAAAGATTGATTTAAGTACGGACTCAATTAAGTAAGTTGTCAATATTGAAATGAAATTTTTATCGCTTGAGATCAAATTAATTTAAGGATTTTTTTTAGTTGATTCAAGATTATTCACGTGATTATTTCTTCCTTTAATGCGATATAATATTTTCTGTAGCCAAAAAACCCATGGCTACACAGTCAGCTGTGTTCTCAACACCACCTGTAAATTATTTTTTCTATAATGATGCCATAGGGTGCCATTAGTACTCAATGGTGTTAAGAACACACATGAGTGGATAAAAGTAAATGGGGCTGGAAATCAAGGCGATCTTCTATTATTAACTATAGTAAGCTTATTTAAGAGTTTGAGTTGGAACGATCCATTTTCCAAATTGTTCGAAAGAGGGATTCTCAGAGGGATGAGTTCGTTCTTTTGTGGAAGGAGCCAAGAAATAAAGATATTTGAATTCGGTAACAAGTTTAGTGGGAAGCAGTTAATCCAAATATTTGAAAATGTTCAATATTTTGATACCTTGGAAGATGAATTTATTTTCTAGAAGAGGGAAAACACACAAGGTTAAGGAGTTTTTAAAACAAATTATTGTTAATTGTTTCTAGGGCTAATGGTAGTAAGAATCTTAATTCTTTTTTAAGTTCTATAAAGTTGTGGCGTAAGGATTTGCTCTCAAGTCAAAAAAGTCACCTCCTTTGAGTAAATATCCATGCCATATGACATCATACAAATTATAATAAATCCTGCGGCTTAATTCAAATTTTTTTTGATGCAACAAGAAATGCAATTAATTAGTTTTACCTTTCTATAGATTTTTGACAATTCAATTTTATAAATTTAATCCACAATCAAATAAAAAATGGTGTTTTAAAATCCATCCTTTTACAACTGCGAAATCAATAGCTTATGACGTTTTCTTTTCTAGCAAAAAGTGCAACATTTTTTACCCTTTTTATTGAAAATTTGCAATATAATAATTTTGTTTTTGAAATAGTGAGTTTATTCGAAATCGTTGTATCATCACTTACGAGGCAAAATTTTTGTCTCAACAAAACTTTGAATTGCAATTTTTTTTGATAAAAGTAAAAGAAATGTTAAATTTGTTTAGTTTGCAGGATTTCAATCCGCAATGATATTATATTTTTTAAACACTATGTTTTCAAATTTCAAAGCAAAATATTGTAATCGAGGCTGAGAGCCTTCAAAGCCCCATGATGCCATTTGGCAATAAAAATACCGAGAGAATTAAATAACAAAAACTGGAAAAGCTAATTAGCACTGTAGAAGGCAGTACCATTCATTGTTTTAAAAGGTCGCTACACCGTCTTATCAGATTGCTTGTTCTGGTTTCTCTACTTTTTAGGTGGATTTCAGTAGTCAGGAATATTAAATATTTAACCAAAATATGCCATGATCAAGTTATGCGCATTTAGAATTTAAAAATATTTTATGAAAGATTGAAATTTAGCTGAATTATGAGAAAGCGAATTTTCCATCATTCTGATCGCAAGGGAAATAATAAAAATAACGACTAAAATTTTTTTCTTCTAAAATTCCTAAATGTTTACTTTCATATGAACTATTTACTTTTAAAATCCATGACAAGAAAATACGTTTGACCGCCTTCTTGCAAGATGTACCGCTCAGCGAACGGCCTTGCAGACATTCTACATAAACGACATACTATTATTGTAAAACCCTTTATAAAAAACCCTCTAAACAAAAACAAACCCCAATAATCAAGTAAATTCTTAATGTAGTTGCCATTAGCATTTTTATTTTGCACCCAGAACCCCCCCAAAGAAAAAAAAGAAAGAATAGAATGATGAATGAAAATGTCAAAAGATGTAAAAAAAGGGAACTGATACACTTGAGAAAACCCCTTAGAATACTCCTACCAAACATTGAAATTTTTACGAATGACTTCAGCAGAATGTCTGTTTCTTCCCACATGTGCGTATTTGCGATGCGTTAAATTTCAAAAATTCTTCTTCACAGAAGACGATGATGCCATGATGACGCAGAAAATCGTAAAAATGGCAAAGAATATAAATTCGATACTGGAGGCTGTTTTTTATTTATGCACATGATAAAATTAAACCTTTAAAAAGGGGACTACATAAATTTTTTGTTTTATTTTTACATATGAATGAGTTGGTAAAAAAAAGAAATAATGGCAGCAGACACGCATGGAGTCTGTACAATTAAAGCGCGCTACATATGAGAGAAGAGACCATATTGGAAACATACACACACCCAAAGAAAAGACCACCCCTTTTATGTTTGTGTTTTTTATGAATAAAATGATGATGATAATGATGATAATGATGGTGATGATGTAGATCATGCACAGTGTCATTGAAGTGATGCTTTTGCTTTTAGAGAATAAAATTATTAAAAACGTGCACTTATCTCCGGGCAGCTTGAAACGGATATTCCTAAAATATGCGAGCAGATCAGTGTTTTATCTTGGCAAATAAATGCCTGAAACAATCTTATTATTATTATTCTTGATATAAATAAAAAGTTTTGAAAAATTGTGTATAAACATAAATACAAAGAAAAAGAATCAGACGAACATATCGTTCCTGTATTGCAACGTAGTCATATCTCAAAAAATCTCGTTTTTCAGAAAACCATCTCAAAGTTTTTAGTTTACTGACACATCGATGGAAAAATAAAAAAAGTATTCTCGTTTCAAGAGGTGAGTAAACAGGATCTTTGTATGAAATTTTCACGCAAGATGAAAAACGATACCATAAGTAATTCCGCATTCTTAACTCAAAAATCACGTTTTTAGAGATATGACTATGTTGCAATGAAGGAGCGATATAACCAATTCTACTTTGGAAGTCGGTAGCAAATGACTACAAGCACAACAGAAAATTTAAAATAGTTTTAATTCGAACAATTTTAATCTGGAAATTTTTATTATAAGAGATCCGAATACTTTTAGGCGATTAATTTTATTGGAAACATTTTTATAATTAATATTTTACACGTTATTAATTAAAATGAAACTGATAAAGTCAGATTTGAACTTGAGACAAACAATAATAATCAATTTCAATGTTTTTTTAATAAAACAATTAATATTTTATTGGGTATGTAAAATTTCACTATTGGGAAAAAGTGCGGTTATAAATATAAAAAAACTAAATTTTAGCAAATCCCGGCGCAAAGCTATAATTAAATAATTTTTATTTGTAAAATAGTTTATTTCGAACAAAATTTTTTAATTGGTATTTTTTTATGGAAATTCCAAAAATTTTAGTATTTTAAAATTTTAATCGCAGTATTTCCCATAATTAATGTTTTACATACATATGTAGTAAAATATTAACACTCTTATTAAAAACAAATTGAAATTTATTATTGAGGGGTATAGCTTGTTCCTATGCGCACTTCACTGTTGCTAATACAAATCATTAGGGAACTTTACCCAAATATTTCTTAGAACAACTGGAGATATTATATTAAACTTTCATTAAAGAAAATGAAAAGTTTAAACAATATCAAAGTTGTAACAGGAACTCAATAATCAACCAATTGTTTTTGTTTTCTTACTTTACCATTTTTTATTTGACAAATTTTATTCGTATAATTTTCATGAGAACATTTCATTCGAAAAATTAAAGTGGAACAATTTTATTCGAATAACTTTACTCGATTTTATTCGTGTGATTTTTATTCAAACAAATTTTTGTTATAAATACCTTTTATTGGAATAATTTTTAGAAATTATTTCATAAATGTTTTTATTCAGATAACTGTGATCAAAATTATATTCGAGCCCCGAAAAACTTTTAAGGTCAATCAAGAGAAGGTATTGATATTTTAATAGTACTCAGAGACTGTATAGATTGGTGTAAATATTTTTGAAATAATTTAGCACGTTTTTTTTCTCCAGAAGCCCACTGTAAATTAACTCAAGTGGCCATAGTATCGGGAATTCATTATGTTTATTGTGTGTATGATTGGATGGGGTTGTGCATAAAAATGAGCAAATAAATGGAAGAAAGGAAAGACTTCAACTCTACAGATTAAGAATATTAGCATATATGGTGAGCTTTTTTCATTCTTCATTTTTTATTATTATTTCTTTTTTTTTTTGTTGCGTAAATATCGTATAGAGAGATTTTACTACGTAAAATATAGATATTTTGGGGTTGTACTCGTATATAAATAAATATATATGAATGATTTTTCTAATAATATGAATGGTGTATTTCTCTAGTGGCATTTTTTTGCCAATATTTTCGTTTCGTATTTACAAAGCAAAATAATAAAAGGTAAAAGAATGATTGTTGGTACGTTTTTTTTGAATCTTAATGTTTCAAAGGCTTCAACGTTTTGTTTTTATTGAAATATAAAAGAATTTAAGTCGAGATTTTTAAAAATATGGAGCAAATTATGTCCAAGAAATTTAAGTTTCAAATAAATTTGAAGAGAATACGAAAAATTTTAACCAAAAATTCGAAAAAAATAAAGGAGTTATTAAACATATCGCTCATTTACTCTTACAACGTCATAACTCCAAAAAACTCGTTTTTCAGAAAACGTACTTACTTAAAGTATTTAAATTACACTGAATCCAATGGAAAAGTAAGAAACTATTCACCTCGCAAGAGCTGAGTAAACAAGATATTTGTATGAATTTTTTACACAAGATAGAGAACGACACGGAGAATAATTATGCATTCTTTCCTCAAAAATTAAGTTTTTTAAGTTGTGACGTTGTATGAGTAAGTGATCGATGTGTTTAATATATTCTTTATTTTTTTTTCGAATTTTTGGTTAAAATGTCTCGTATTCTTCTTAAATTTATCGGTTTAGTCAGTATGAATTACCAATATCGAGGCAATCTTGAGTAATAAACTTACTAAATGCTTAAAAAGTATTTAACTTATAGAACTCAAAAACATATAATTTGAAAGGTAATAAAATTACTTTCACAATGGAAAAAGTAATAATTTTCAGGATCACATTAAAAGTGAATAACTAAATAAAAATTGTTAACTATAATAAAAAAAAGATAAAGATTTTAAGAATTCCAAAGGCTTCCAAAATGAAATTTTTACTTTCATGGCTGCAATATTCATTTCTTTATGCAGCGCTGCAATAAAAGTTGCAAATTGTGTATGTGTTCCTTGCCAATAGTGTCAATATTTATGCAACTGAATGACATTGCAAAGCAGAAAATCTTATTTGTATGTTTAAGCAAAAAACTGCATTCCATTTAGAAAACAATATCATTCCAAACAATTTCTAGTCCTTTGAGTAAACATATGAAGCATTACGTATGTAAGATTTTCTTATTGTTCTTGTGACAATAACTAGTTAAATAAACATTTTCCTTTTTAATTTTATCAGAATCTCCACAAAAAGCAAGAACCAGTCGTAACGAGTATGTATTTTGTTACCAAAACTCCAAGATGAAGATTAAACACACAACGGAATGTCCTTAACAATAGCAAATATAAACAGGCATGCAAGCGTTGAAAGTATTGAACAATGCAAAATGCATTTGATCATCAAAAGCAGTTGCTGCATTAGAATTTGGGAAAGCAATGATTATGCAAGTTGTAATTGCAATTGTATAATTTTTTCTTTTCTTATTTCCAAAATTCTATTTCAATACATAACTCAGTCACTCACTCATTCACTCTCTCTCCTTTCCTAAGTTGTTTTTTGTTTAGCTGCCAAGAATATTTTACCATATGCTGCTGTATTAAATATCCTTTTGCTTCATGTAATTCATTACAAGTATTTGGTATGTGTGTGTCCTATTGTTTTGAATAGATCCTCTAAAAGGATAAATTGGACAGTTTTTTTGTTGTTGTTTCATTTAAGGTGGCATGTGCTTCTTTAGTGGTTTTCTAAGTGGTCAGGTCAATGTGTGTGTGTGTTAATTTTTAGAAATAATTATGCATCGTTTTCTTGTTATTTCTTTGGTGCAGGTACAGTGCCCATCCATAATCTTATCTAAAGTATGTTAACATTTGGCACGGGTTTCATATAGCATTTGCTAAAGATTGATACTCATAATGTTTCCATTTTATTATTCCGATCATTTAGAGAAATTATAGGGACGCAGTCATATTTGTACCGAAAAATGGTTTTAAGCGGTTTTGTGGCATATCAAAAACTTAAAGGATTTTTTTTAAGTGTTCGAAGCTCTTGAACTATTTGGCACAAAGAAGGCAGCGACCGTTTCTTTTCTGGTAGGAATTTCTGAGAAGCTGGAAATAAGCTTTTGAAATTTTCAAAAAAAGGAAAAGAATTGCTATAAAGAAATGTTAAAAGTATTTCTGTTTTCTATAAAACCTTCGACTTTAATTAATCATTTAAATTATAAAATGTATGTGGAATGTCAAATGCTTGCCAAAAAACATCATATATTTATTTTCCAAAATTCAGGCAATTGACACATCCTCTTCGATGTCAATCAAACACACAACTAATGTTTTTTATTTTCTTCTCTCAAAAAGACAAAAAAAAATTATATCATTTCAATAATCAGATATTAAAACAACTTAACTTCATATATCACAACAGAAACTCTCCGCTATCACAAACAGAAATAAAAACTAAAATAACATTTGAAAAAGCACATTAGAAACATAAGTTGTTGTCTTTTGTTTTTTTACCAATTTTAAGGAAAGTAACCACAAAAAAAATGGAAGACAGAAATAAAAAACAATAATAAATGATCATTTCAAGTCTAAAAGGCAAAAGTATAAATGAGATTTTTCGCTTTATCAGCGGACACTCTTGTAATATTGGCAACAGACTTTTTATACACAAAAATACATTCATTAAATTAAGTTGTGCTTCTTGTACTCATATATGTTAAGTTGAATATGTATATAAGTGACCACTTTATAGACCCACATACAGATTGTCACCCTCCGCAATTTGAAGATTATTTCACTGTGAATATGTGACACACGATGTAAAGAACATCATTCCAATAACGAAATGAAGGCATTAAGTTCATATTATTTGTATGAGTATCTCAGTGAGTATTATTTCATTTTTTAAGCAAATTTTGTTGGTTTGTTTGTTATTTTTCTGGTGACCTTTTCTTAGATACACCCTACACTAAGTAAGGCAATTTTACTTACGCTTTTAGGAAAAAAAACTTGCTGATAACCTTCGACTTTTTGAATGCATTTGAATTCAAAGAAAAGGTGTCGTCCTGCAACAATTTATAGTTGAGTCCATTAAATAAAAAATGCCGAATATTTGGACTGCAACTAAAGTTTTAATACTATACAAAAATAAGTTTGTGCTCGCTTATAATCAAAGAATGACTAAAATCAAGCACCTAAGTAATCATTGCACGTGTACTCTCGCTTAAATACATTCATAATAGACATGAGATCGTGAGTAATTTTTCAATCACGCTCAGTATAAAAAAACTTTACTCATGCACGCTCGTGCACGTTTATGCACAATCTTATATTTTTGGTTTACGTTCATGCACTTAGCAAGATGAAAGTTCATTACACAATACTAAAGTTTGTCATAAAAATGTTTATTAAAAATTCAAAGGATATTGCAGAATGAGTTTTTGGAAAAAGTATTATTGGCATCCATTTTAGCTTAGAAGGTCATACAAATAATTGCACTAAACAGTGCTGCTTTTTCTGATGTGTATGACAACAATATTGACAATTTAGGATAGTAATAAGTTTTTTAAAAATGTTTTTTTCTTCTTAAAACTTAGTTCTTAGAAACTTTGAAGTCCTTTGAAAAGAAAACCATATCAAGAGGTGAAAAACTGAAACAGAAGTTTTAATTCGTATAGTAGCCAATATACTGCTGCAGGGAAATCCAATCTGTAGTAAGTGATGAGTAAAGGCTTGACCTATAAAAATCATGGAAATATTTCCTACATCTCTTAATAGTCGACCATGTCCTCCTTGAAATATTTGTATTCCATTTAGCTTTAGTTTGGTTTAATTTTTTAGCTCACTTACCAGAGTAGAATGTGTGGTGTTAAAGAAAATTCACATAAAAATTGGGTGACAGACAATTGTGTTAAAGATTTTTATCAATATCCACCAATCACACACATGCCTACGTACAGATGCATATTAACATACAAATACTTAAACACCATTCATCCATTTATTTGGGCTCTTCTACATAAAGTTCCGAACTCCAAGCCAAATGTGTGGAAGAAAAAAATGAAATTGGATTGACCGATAACATTATAAGGGTGTAAATAAAAAATATTAATGTTAAAAAACTTTTGGTTGCGTAGAAAAAAAAGAAACAAGACACGAGTACTTATGTTCTTCCTAAACACACATGATGATAATGTGCGAAATTGACCACTTTGTACGTACGCATTTGTTTTAATGTGATTTTTTTTTGGATTGAGATTTTTCATTCAAATTGAGTAATCACTTGGAGAACTTTTCGCCAAAAAAAAGAAAATAAAAGCTAAACGTTTTGAAAAATCTAACTAACATTGAGGTGGATTTGTGGCTAAAATGATTTAGATAATGATGAATTTGATAAAGGTTGTCTATGGTTGCATATAAATAATGGACTTTTCAATAAGTTGTTGCTAAAGATTTCTTTTCAAAATTAAAACAGTGGAGGGGGCGTTTGAAGTCAACAATGATGGATTTGATCAGTTGTTTCAGCTGCTGCTGCTGCTAAAAAACTGAGCTGAGGGCCCCTATTTCTTGCAAATCGGCTAAAAATCTTAGAGATTCTTTATACAAATATTACCCCTTTTATGTGTATGATATTAATATGCTGATTGTTTTCTTACAATAATTATCTGTATAAAGAGCTGAACTTTACCTTGAACTTGTCAGTAATAATCTCAAATTTAAATCATTAATTATCAAAAAAAAAGATAAATTGTTAGTCAATACCTGTAAACCATCTGGGATCTGTGTGAAGTAGGAACATTACAAGCAGAAATATAATCCTTTATCAATTGCAATTTTTCAATTATCCTTTTCATTACTTTTTACCCAAGCCATGGGCTACACTAATGACTTTGAAGGATTTTCTTAAATAAATACGCCCTACTGAATGATTTCTTTTTGTTTTAAGAAATTAAAAAAAAATGAACAAAAAAATATGTTGTGGAAAAAAATAAAATTAAAAAGGATTCGCAAAAAGAAAAAAAAAATTTTGAATTATATTTTTGTTCCTGCAATGGTGTCGTTGTTGTTGTTAGAAACCACCCAGGCAGGTTTGTATTTAAGAGTTTTACAGAAAATATGGTTACAAAATTTTATATTTTTCAAAAGATAAAAACTAGAACAGGTACTTTTTTCTTGCTTGAACAACGAATTGCTTCAATTAAAATTGTTAAATCATTAAGGATAAAGAAACTGCTAACTCATATAAATACTTTATACATACTTTTTTTCTCGTAATTTAGGTACAGAAAATTTTCATAAGAAAATTTATTAATTTTCAGCAAATTCATTGTTTTCATAAAGATTCATATTCATAATTTGGTTTCTTTACATAAATAATTGTTACACAAAGGAGGGAAAAGGTCCTGCAAGATTTTTGCAAAAATGTTTTGCGTTTGAAATGCATGAAAATTGTTTGCATATTTCAGATTTGGTTCTGCTTTGTGATGCAAAAGACTGGATGGTGATGTTGATTCAAGCGAACAAAAAAAAACATATTTAAAATGCATAATTTTTTATAGTGAACAGTGCGAATTTAATATGTATCCTTGAGAGTTTTGCAGTGGGACTTTTATCTTCTACCCGTAAAGCGAAGGTCTTTGTTTGTGTGTGAATTTGTAATTCTGCGAGCAGAAAACTGAAATGAATTTCTTTTTCAAATTACTTTTCAACGAAATGTCCTGTCGTATAGAGATTTTATATTGTTGTTGCTGTTTTATTCCTGTTGTGTATTTGCATATTTTGCATATGTGTGTAGTGTCTCCTTTTGTTTCCTTTTTCTCATACATACACTTATACACACGCAGTGTATAATTTATTGTAGAGCATGTCAAATTGCATAAAAGAAGTTCATCTCAGTTGGTCATCTATTGTTGCATAGTTTCTGTAACCGTCATGCTCTGATTTCATTTTTAAACATGTCCTTTTTATATGCATTTTTTTAAGATATAAAAAGAAAATATTTATAAAGTTTTTTTTAAATAAACTCACATGAAGTGAGAATTAATATTTTGACTTTTAAAGGTCATTGGGTTATTTAGTTTTTAATGCATTTTGCCATAAAAATTTATTTATTTTTTGCCAAGCATTAAAATTATCCTGTTGACAGGAGATTATCCATTATGAATGTCATAAAGCAAAACTTTTTAATATTTTAAAGAACAATAATGTATAAAATACTTATGTGAGTTTTTGCAATTTACATCATTTCTATGAAATCTTTAATCAATATAACAAACATTTTAAAAGCAATCAAATCTCTAGAGCTTTTCAAGTATGCATTGGTTTCTAAAAAAAAATTGCCAACTTCATTACCGTTGTCAGTAAATCAGCAACTTTGTGTGTGTTTTTTTTTTGGCCTAACAACATGAAATAAAAAACAAAATATCAGTGATAAGTTGATATCGCTCGTATCACATGCCATCATACGTATATAAACTTTTATGGAAATACTTAACATTTACTAACATGTCTTGTTAAGATGTTCCCGTGAGATAGTTATTTGATTAATGGCCACAAGTTCCAAAGGAAACCCCAAACAAAACTTACAAAATTCCTAAAAAAAAGCACTAGAGTTTATGTCTGTTTTTGATTTGAAACCATTTATTTAAAAAAAGAAATAAATTAAAATAACTTAATTTGTTTAGATATAGACAGATTTTAAGAAACATGTAATTTTTTTCTTTACATTTGAAAAAAAATAGAGAATACCCAGCAAACACTTGTTCAATCGTTTAGCGTTTTTGATTTCTTACTTTATTCTCAATATTTCTTTTAAGCCCAGACAGGTTTGGGTTTGAAATATAAGCTGAAATGTTCATGTTCTTTTGAGAAAAATTCACAGACAAATAGTTCAAATCTGAAATAATTTCAAAGATTTTGAAATGAAAATAAATTATTTTTGTATGTTTGAGAATAATTTGAGAAAAATATATGTGCTAATGTGGAAAAGGTTTTAGAGAATTAATATTAATTTCACATGCGTTTTACATTGAAAAAAATATGAGAAAACTTTTTGTTTAGAAAATTATGTTTCTCAAGCCATTTTCAAATACATTTCAAACATTCGGCATTTGGGCACGTGTGTTTGTTTATACACGTTTACAATATATATTCGATAATAATTTTCCAAAAATATATATTCTAATTTGAGAAAATTATGTTTCCAAATTATTATTATTTTTACATCAGCTTTAATATTTATTTAATTTAAATTTGTTGCTGATAGCCTTGATAGCGAGTCCTCTATCTACTGACTTTATAATAATTAATTATTATTATGTTATCAAATAAATAAATTAATAAATTTAATTTAATATTTCTCGATATAGTAAACTCTTTTGTGGAGAAAAATATAATTTTTCAAACTATTTCCAAAAATTTTTCAGACAATTGAATTTTCAAAAAGCGTGTTTATTTGCAATCATAGAATTAGATTAAATCGTCACGTTGACTGGGTACTCATGTAATAAATTTTGTGTCTTAACAAATGCAGAATTAAACACTCGAAATCCAATTGTTTTGTAATATGATATCAAATTATTTTTTAAGTATTTCAAATCTAAGAAAAGTTTGGGATAGGTTTGATAAATTTAAAAAAAAATTAAAATTTTTAAAAATTTTTTTCTTAACTCATAGAAGATTTAATTTAAAGCAAACATTTAAAAATTATTTTAAAATAGTTAGAGAGCTTTCTGGGCAAAGACATTTGAACATTTTCTCAAATTGAGTAATATAATAATTCTCAGGCAATTCGCTAACATAGTTCAAAATTTTTTTTGCAAAAATGTTTCTCCAATTAATGTGGAGTATAAATAAAAAATTAATTTAAGAGTTCCTTTATTGGAAATCTTTCAATTAAAATTAATTTTAAGTTGTAACGTACATTTTTCCGAGAACTAAAATGAATATTACGTCATTAAATATAATATTATTATTTATCAAATTTAAATTTAAATTGATTATTGAGGGATGTTACCACCACTGTCCAGCTTTGCACTTTATACACTGCACATATTTGTCTTTATTTGCTATATTTAATTGTAATATTAAAAGCTCAGTCTGTTATTTAAATATGAATGTAAAAAGAAGATAAAATATATATAAAAAACTTTATCCGAAATTGCAAATGTCATTCCTGAAAGACAAGGGCATAGCAAACGAGGCTTAACTTGTATTGCGCATATTCTTGGTTATTGTACCAATATTGTAAGTTATATTATAAAACTTTGAATTCATAATTATACATTGAATTGTATAGTTAAAAAAAATTGTAGAAAATTTCATGCAGTCTAAAGAAATAAATTTGCAATTAAAGTTTTGCGTTTGAAGCAAAATATTCTGTACGTAACTGAAATTGTAATTTAAAACAAATGAAAGTTCACTTAAAAACCGGTCTACTCATTTTTAATTTAAATTGAACCAAAAGTTCATTTAATTTTTAATGTTAAAAAATTAATTGACTTAAGCTCGTAAAAATAAAAGATTTTTCCATTGTTTGTGTAGGAGAGGAAATCTCAAACAAATCAAATAAAGCAAGCAAAGAAAAAAACAGCACTTGAAAACAACGGACAATATTGAATGTAACCGAAAATCCGTATTAACATGTCTTTAGTTTTTTGAATGAATGTTAGAATCAGTTAAAAATAAAATTGATTACAATTTTAAATGTTTATTCTTAAAAAAATGACTGAAATGAAAATAAATGTAAAAACAATAACATCTAATTATTGTTTTCGCAAAACCAAATATATAGAGTGCTGTCAACAATTATTTTTGCGTGGGCACTCGCATTTTAATTGAAACTAATGCATTTTTTCTTAATTTCAAAAGTTGCTCATTGGCAAAAAAAAAAATATAAAAAAATAGCTGCCAACTCATTTTCAATTCGAGAATAAGTGCTTGTGTTTGCTGGCTCAGCTAATATGCATTTGCGTGTGTGTTATAAATTGTAAAAGCCTAAAGTTTTCAAATCAAAATTTTATTGCTAAAGTTTAGTTTTAGTAATATTTCTTCGTTATTTTATTGCTCTCCTATTTAAATTACATTTAGACATGCGACTGATTTTGAAATGTTCGTGGAAGTCAATACATACAACTCGTTGAAACTTTTTCTAAAAAGGGAGTTTAACTTAAAATCTTTATTAAATAAAAAACTTAAGAAAAATTATTTTCGAAGCTCAAGATTTTTTAAAAACGTTTATTAAAAATTTCCTCAAAACTAACCAATGTACAGGCAAAGCTCGTTATGACGGATCTCACTCTAACGAAAAACCGATATAACGAATGGCCAAATCTTCAACATTAACTACCTTTTATAGCGAAAGTTAAAATGATTTTACACTCGGTATAACGGATGAGAAGAAATAAATCGCCAAAGAATCATAAAAACCACATCAGCCAGCAAATTTTTTTAAATTTAATTACCTTAAATAGCGAATGTTTTGAAAAATGTTTAGTAGTCTGTATAACATATCGCTCCTTTATTGCAAAGTAGTCATATCTCAAAAAACTCGTTCTTCAGAAATCGAGTTAAAAGTTTGTAATTTACTTCAGTAACCAGTAACAAGCCGTAAATTATTCCTGTTTAGGTTCAGGATGCCTTTATTTATATGTATGAAAGTGGCTGCATCAATGCCTTAAATCAGAAGAAGTCAGCCACATTTCCTTAGCGGTGGAAGTGTCATCTCCTTTGATCTGGGATCTTACAGTCGTCCGACTTTTGCCACAAAATGGCTCTGGGACCATAGAAAAAGCAGCAGAGGCCCTCCCGGCCAGTTCATCCGCTTTCTCGTTCTCTAGCTGACCGTTGTGACCAAGTATCCAGTAAATGGAAACCTTGTTCCGTATAGATAGCTTTTATAATGAATCAAAGCACTCTAAAGCCATCCTAGATCGGAATTCCCTTGAAAGAAGGGACTTGAGAGCTGCCTGATTATCGGAAAAGATCGCTATATGCGCGCCTCTATGCTCCTATTTAAATGAATGTCAACACATTCGGTGATGGCCTGTATTTATGCCTGAAATACCGTGGGCCCAAGGGCAAAGAGATTTTTACGTTGGGCCCAACAACTCCCGCACCAACTCTATCTTCTGCATCCATCCGCATACCAACATAAACTTCTGAAACCCACAGCGGGATCGTTTCCGTCCCACCCTGCCCTTGGTGGAATTGTGATACTGAATCTCCTGTCGAACCTCAGTTCACAGAGTATACGCTTTCGTGAAATCGATCTTAGAGAAATGGTGAGTGTATTCCAGTATTAAAGATAAGCTCTGTGGTTGGATTCTCAACAAAAGGAAAACATATTTGCCAATCAATGGAATTGGGTTAAAATCAAATGACAAAGAAATACAACAAAGAATTTATAATGGAAGTTTTTTTTTTACTTTTGAGTTGTGAGTATTCGAAAAATGTCAACTATTCAGTTTTCGATACTCGCGATACTTTGCCAGCACAAATATCGTAAATGCATGCATTTTCAACTTACAACCCTTGTATATAGATAATATATACATGAATAATCGCTGCACCCTTTCACATAAGCTCCTTCCTCGTCCTTTCGCATTAATAACAATTTTTGTTATTTATTTTTTGATGGCAGCAAACACCCCCTTTTTAACGACTGACCGGGCAAATGCTTCAGCAGAACACACGTGACTAACAGCTTTTGGTGAATGTGAGGAGGTTACATATGCATATGTGGACAGGGGTGTAAAAATGGCGCACTTTTCATCAACCATAGAAGGACACACATGCATCCATTTGTACTCGTATAAATATTGACAGGGTGTATGCATAAAGTATGCCATATCAATTTACATGCTACATATGCAAAAAA